>JAEQBH010000919.1:600000-759052 GCA_016808115.1 Tetrastigma voinierianum | reverse complement strand
CACACAACCCATGCCATTTTGAATGGCTCCTTAAACAAGGATTAAACCAAGTAGGAGAAAACCCCTACCTCTCGAGTTCTTGTCAAACCCCCAACTCCAGCCTCTATGCGGCTTCTCCTGCCATAAGGTCAACTCTTCCTCTGCTCCGCTTTGAAACCGATGGTCCGATCACGTGAAATTCTGTGAGAGAATGCAGAGCCCTCTCTAAAACCTCTTTCAAATCAGTTTGCCTTTCTTCTCCCCTCTCTCCCAACCGGTCGGGAGAAGATAGAAGCCAAGTGAGATGTCCTCCCCACTCTGCCACTGGTCCACCCCTAAGGGCTCCTCGGGATTACCCTTATCACCTAATCATCTACCTTGGATTTCCCTTCAATCATGTGTTGCCACATGTCCATGTGGTCCGACACTTGAGCTCAGCTGACCGACCGCACTGACACGTGGTAACGCGGAGCCACCCACGCGCTGCGTCCCCACCACGCCAAGGTTCGAAACATGCAAAATTCGACCGCCTCGTAATTTGATGAAATTCTGACAGAAGATTCTCCTCGAGAGACGACCCAATCAGTGGGAAGTCCGTTTCTTCATCCGAGATCTAGAAAAAAATCCATATTTTGACCGAATTTTACTGTTCTACCATTTTTCGAAATTCAGATATTCCGGGGTTTCACAATATATGTTCTATATAAGAGTGTTGAAATAAACTCTTATGGATTAATGTTATACAAGTTGTATGTTGGGTATAACTCCGAATAAATGAGACTCCGTCCCCATTTTTTGTGGAAATATGGATCCCGGGAGCAAATGGGACACAACTCGTGGTATTCTGCAACCCTAACCATAGGGGAATTCCACAGGTCGACTGTCACACGGACCCCGACAAAGGCCACAAAGACAGACGTAGCATGCATACGAAAGTACCTAGGGCTTGAGGGACATGGCTTAGGGTCATGGCTATTATGGTGAAATTCAGATACTAGCTATACTGCATCAGTTTAGCACGACCTAATATTTCAGAGTTCACGTGGATCTGTGCCTGTAATTGACCCGCATGCATGGTGTGTCTACGTTGTGTTCTGATATGTGTTCCTATGTTTAGGATTACAGAATTGTGTATTATAATTTATGTGGAAAGACATATACACCTGGCCTACAGAGCATGGAATGGATCGCATGGTTATTTTACTTCGAAATTATATACATGGCATAATGTATATAGGAAAAAGTAATGCTAAGGTTAGAAACTATAACCTAGGGTTCGGAAAAGGAAAGTCGAATCAATGAAAGTTTTGAATTTTATTTGAAACAACAGTGAGGTTAATAGCACCACTTAGGTGATGGAACTAGTTTCATGGTTGTCAAGTCTAATAGTAATTGGCAAATGCATTACTAGTTGGGATCGAAATTAAATTAAATAAAGTTTGTTTCCCATTTGACATGTATAGATGGCAAGTCGAGGGGACTCGGGATGTGGAGGTCATTCACTAGGTGCGTGTTAGCACCACCTGTTTTACCAAATGCCTTTGTCGAGGTCGCCAATAGAGTCGCCGCCATTGTACAAAGCAAAGTACCGGTAGTCGTGGAGGTCCCAGTAACCTGTGAGATTCAAGCTCACATCATCCTTCGACGTTCATAGAGGGGAGGGGATCCGAGGGTGGCAGACCATTGGGTCCGGCAGATTGAGAAGGTATTGGAGGCTATGGAGATTACCTCTGACGCTATGAGGAGCTGCCAGCTGCGTCTAGTTGTGAGGGTGAGTCCCAAGTGTGGTGGGATCGATACACCTCTCGACGCGAGGCAATACTGGCAAAGTTCACATGGGCTTTACAGCAAAGTATTTTCCGACTAAGGCCAAGAGTTCCTAGAGTTAAAGATAACAATGACAAAGCTGGGATGGAGCATGGCCAAATTCTACCGAAGTCGGGTATGTTTCGTGATGACTATATGGGCCAATGCATACGGACTAAAGTTGTCCATTCAGCAAGATTATGGGCCTCGCCACAAGATATGGACTCTCATTGTTAGACGCCGGCCACAGAGAGAGAGGATGGAGGACACACGGTATCTGGACGCCGAGTGCTCATGGGAAGAGGGAAGGAGGATTAGCCTTCTTCGAAGCCTTTGGGGATGCAGATGAGACTTCTATCCCACGAGCACCTCAGGTACAAGGCCAGCCAGGGCCGATGACATGCTTCTATTGCCATCAGCCTGAGCACATGAGAAGGGATTGTCTACAAAGGCAAGGATCCCGCAGTTAGCTGGATGCAAGTAGCCCCAATCATCAATAGGACAACGTGGGACACATGTTCCTTCACCTAAAGGCGGCCGAGGGACCAAGATTTCCGCCTCAAAATGCGTGACAAGCGCTTAACTACACACATAGGCCGAGAGGCCAGTGGTATGGGCATGAGGTCACAAGCCAAGACTCTGTGCCAGACTTCCAGTGGACCTAGGGCGCTTTACTATGGTCGTAGGACTGTGGCTGTATTATCGCCATGATTCGGTACATTCGCTCTCACAAGAGTGTTGTTAAATTCGGGATGATCATATTCATGTTTATTGTCGCATAATGTGAAAAAAGTTTCACTATAAGAGACTGACGAGCCAATATATCGAGTTCTCCCCAGAGACTAGGTGAGGATTGATCGATATATGCTCGGGATTGTGAGTTAGAGATCTCAGATTCTACTCACGCAGACTTCGTGATGGACATATAGGATTTGATGTCATTCTTGCATGGATTGGCTGACGGCACAATCGAAGTCATTAATTGATCGCGATCGAGTGGGTTACCACCTGCTAATGTGGATGTTATTGTGCTATGCCAGAGGGAGAAGCATGATGTTTACTCCCAGACTCAGTGCAATGACTGCATGGAGGGACAATGACGTGGGTTGGTTAGCAAGCCTTACACTGGAGGACGAGGTGAGACAGGAATTAAATCTACCTTGGGTAGTTTGCGAGTATGAGGATGTTTTTCCGGATAAGCTACCGGAATTACCTTCGCGCAAGGATGTGGACTTTATCATTGAGTTACACCCTAGTACGTCGCCCATTTCTATGACTCCTCATAGGATGGCACCGGTGGAGTTGTAGGAACTCAAGGTCTAACTGCAAGAATGGTTGGACAAGGGTTTTATTAGACCGAGCACTTACACCTGAGCAATCTCGGCCTTTGTTTACGAAGAAGAAAGACAAGACCCTTAATTGTGCATTGATTACTGCATGCTTGAATAGGTTACGATCAAAAACCCAGATCCCTTATCGAGGATTTATGACTTGTTCAGTCGAAAAGTGGGCGAGTCTACTCCAGGCAAGATGACCTTGCATCGATTATCATCGCTTGATATTTGGGAGACCGACATCCCTAAGACGTTTAGGACACAAGATGGGCATTTTAAGTTCACGCTGATGTCTTTGCTGACGAATGCAATTGTGCGGTATCTATGACCATGTATTGTGGTATTCCAAATTCTTATTTAGATCAGCTTTGTTTGGTTTTTGTTGGATGAAATCTTGATCTACTCCTACCGAGGAGGAGCATGGATCATTTGCGAATTGTTCCGTGCACTCAAGGACCATCGCTTGTATGCTGTCTACCAAGGCGAAGTTTCAAGCCACTGAGGTGAGATTCTCAGACACGCCATGCCTACTTCAAAATAATGCATCCTCGAGAAGGTAGAAGCCAAGTATGAGTTGGGAGAGGCCGGTCAGCCTTGAGATGCGCTTGGAATTTGCAGGCAGAGGAGATTTATCGAGGATTTCTCCCTTGGGCCTAGCAAGACTTATGACTTGATCGACCTGGAGGGGGCCAAGTTTGAGCTGATGACTTCAGGTGAGAAGGCATTCCAAGAGTTGAAAAGGAGGCTTACTTCTAGCCTCCTATTCCGATAGTCCTGGAATAAGAACAGAGGTACACAATGCATCGTGGATGCTCTATGATCTGACCGGGATGTGTCTTGATGCAATTCGAGAGGGTTGTGGATAAGGTTCCGCATACCGAGTGTAATTACTCCTACACATGGTCCTGAGTCGGCGTCATAGTCTTCATTTTAAAGATTTGGCACCACTATCTATATGGTGAGCAATTTGAGGTATTTTCAGACCACAAGAGTCAGAGGTATATCTTTACACAGCGAGACCTCAACATGAGGCAACGCAGATGGATGGAGTATCTGGAGGATTATGACTTCACTTTGCATTACCATCCTGGTAAGGCAAATATAGTGACTGATGAGCTCAGTCGAAAGTCACGAGGAGTACTATCTAGTGTAGCTTCCCAGGAGTGGTAGATGCTCGAGACCGTGGGACAATTTAGGCTACAGTATAGTGATCAGGCTTAGGGAGTGTTAGGGAGTTTGGTGAATACTACCATCCCTACTAAGCAGGTGATTGAGTCCCAAGGACAAGACGTAGAGATATCGTCCATCAGGGATCGAGTAATGTCAGGTACGGGTGACGAAGCTGGGCCATCCACACAGATGGTAGTCTTCGATATAGGGACGGTCGGTTCTCAACGGATCGAGCCTGAGAGAGGAGATCCGTGGAGTTCAACCGCCTCGCTCGCGGCATCCAGTGGCACGAAGATGTACCGATCTTCGCCACCGCATATTGAGCCGGAATGAAGCTTATTACATTGAGATTTTGTCTAACAAGAGTTCCCACGTGTCGCCAGGAAATGCCACGCACCGTGGCGCTCAAACAGTGTTACTCCAAAGTATTGGGAGGTAGCCGGAGCTGAAGTGGAGCAGGTCACGATGGATTTTAGACCCACTTGCCACGGACAATTCATAGAGGCATGATGTAGTATAAGAGAAGGGACTCCGCCTCACTAAGCGGCACACTCTAGCTGCGAATGACCTTCACACCGGAGGAATTCCCTTCCTGCTTTACATTCGTGAGACTGTCTCCAGCCACATGGAGCGTTAGTCTCCTATCAGATCTGATAGTGGATCCCAGATTTACGACACCCTTTTAGAAGAGTTTCCAAAAGGCCATGGGGACACAGTTGTCGTTGAGCACAACATTTCATCCTTAGACAGATGGTCAGTTAGAGAGAGGAAACAACGTGGGAACGTGAGGACACGATGCGGGCCTATCCTTTCCTATTTAAGGACGAAGGTGTGTGGTCAAATATTTGGCATTAAAATATTACCGCATATGCATGTGTTTGTGTGTGCTAATATGTGTGAATTTCGGGGATGAAATTTTGTTAAGGGGGGAAGAATGTAAAACCCGGGAAATTTAGAAATTTTCAAAACTGATAAAATGATGATAATAATAATAAATCGCCATAATGGTTCAGTAGCTCTAGAAAATTCTATAGATCCTAATGACGAAATGGACTCGAGGCGTTAAATTGCCTCATGAAATGAGTGACCTTAAAAGCCACGACTCGAGACAAGCGAATATTAATGCATTTTCGGGTGATAAGCCGTTGAGTTCATGGATGAGATTTTTACGAAAACTTTAAATCAGAAATGAGCTAGCAAGCTTCATTTTAAAATAAACTTGAATCAAAATAAATAAATTATTTCGATATAAACCCTAATGAAGCAATATGAACCATGTATCTAAAACAATAATAATAATAATAATAATAATAATAATAATAAAGGGATAAAAAGGAAAAAAAAAACAAAAGAAAGGAAGGGAGAGGTCGTGAGAATTTTTTTTTCTTTCTTTTTCTCTCAAATCTATGGAAATCGGACTCGTAGGATTTCACGGGATTGAAGGCAAAGTTGATTCATGCAAAGAAGGGCTACGGTAAAACCCAAGAAAATTTTACTTCAAAATGAGAAATTGCACTTTACAAAATTCGAATTTTTCTAGATCTCTGACGATGAAATGGACTTCACATTGAACTCGCTTATAAATCTAGCTTACTACATCGAATTTTATCCAATTCCGAGATAGTCCGAATTTCACGCTTTGGCGAAGACCGAGGGATATGACACTTGACTCATCTGAGCGCCCAAGATGAGACAAGTGTCAAGCTCGGGAGAGCCTACCAAACAAATAACCTGGCTCGACCTGTAAGAGACATGTAAGAACACATGATCGAGGGAAACTGGCAGAGACTGGGATAAGGTGATAAGGTAACTAGAGCTACTGGGAATTGGATGGGGCTGTGTTTTAGAGGATTCACTGATTTCTATCTTCCCCCAACCTACGAGAGAGCAGTAAAGTTAAAGGCAAACCGATTCGAAAAGAGAGAGCTGAGAGAGACTCCACCTCTCTCTAAATTCTAGGTGATCGGACCGCGGCCTTGCTGAGCAAAGAAGAGTTCATCCTCATGGCAAGGGCTTCCTCATAGAGACCGAATCGTGAGTTTCGACAAACTCCAAGATGTGGTGGGTCTTCCTACTTGGCTATTTTCACCCCATGTCAGGCAGGACAGGACGCCTACGTAATGTCTGCTATGCCAACCATAGAAGTCGCTTATATTGTGATAGTACTCACTAACTGTGACCTAGAACTAGTTTTTGGGTAGGGAATAAAGGGAATTTGGCAGTGAGTTCTTCTGGAAAATTGTAGTCACATCAGAAATTGACAGCCAAGCTTTCAATCTCTCACCTGACTCTATGTACTCAAGTTTCGCCTTTTACTTGGAATAGTCTAATCGGAAAGAGGTCAACCCGTAGAGGTAAACCTATAGAGGTCAACCCATAGAAAGTTGGGCCTGTAGAGGCCTGTGCCTGGTGATGGCTTTCACTTCTATAAAAAGCTCCAGCCTAAAGAGGTCAACTGCTAGGAGGTGTCGTGACTGGGCTGCAGGTCACCGGGCAAGTCAGCCGCCTGGTCAAGTTGACTACATGTGACCTCCAACTTCGAAGGTCATAACTTCTCATCCGAACTCCGTTTGGGTGTTCTTGACTCTAAGTGGAAAGACCAATGAAACAAGATTCCATTTATATTCATGTGGAGGACATTGGATGTCAGTCCAAGCTCGGGAAGGTCAGGTCAGCTAGGCAAGTCGCCGCCCTACTGGGTTTGAATTCACATGACCTCCAACTCTGGTCATAACTTCTTCGTCCAACCCGCCGTGTTCTTAGACTCTATGGAAAGAGCATTGAGTCAGTAATATTCCATTAATATTCCCGTGGAGGACAAGGTGTCATTCCGAGCTCAAGTGTCAGGTCAGCTCGGCAACAAAGCCACCAACTCACTGGTTTGACTACATGTGACCTCCAACTCGGTTGTCATAACTTCTTCATCCGAACTCCGCTTCGTGTTCTCGACTCTACGGAAATCCATTGAGTCAAGATTCCATTCATATTCCTGTGGAGGACAGAGCCAGGCCGAGCCCGAAGGTCAGGTCAACTCGGCAAGTCAAGCCACCACTGGGTTTGACTATGTGACCTCCAACTTTCGAAGGCCATAACTTTCCGCTCAAACTCCAATCTCGTGTGTTCTCGACTCTATAGAAATACCATTGAGTCAATATTCCAGCCATGTGCCTGTAAAGGGAAGTAGGTAATCATAACCTTACTGAAATTTTATGTTTTTGCACCTAGTATGTGTTGCTTTGGTTGTGTTAAAGAATATCGTTTCAACATGACTATTACGCATGGCATGTCAGAGGTTGTCAGAATGGGTAGGAATTACCATGAGTTAGCCTAAGGAAGGCTATAATATGACATTATGGTTTATTCATGGATTGATGAATGCTAATATGTTTGATATGATGTGTATATATATATATATATATATATATATATATGTTGACATGAGTAAAATAATATCTAGAATTTGTATGCTATTGATATAAATTTCTTAATGATGCATTTATTACGTACTTGGTTAAATGTAATATATAGCACTCATTATAATGTGATAGTATGTTATGGATGGGTAAATGGCATGATTGCATTGCATTACACTTAATACTCCGCACTTATGGCGGGTGTGGAGATACGTTAGAGATCGAAACTCGTGTTCGGGTGTTCATGGTATGTCATGTGAGGTACATGGTTGATCAATATGTTTGGTGTCCGACATGGCTTGGTAACACACTACGCCCAAAATGAGTCGACGGTTTTGAAAAAGAAAAGAAAATAATATATGTGTCATGCAGCAAGATGTGATCCCCCCAAGGTGAAAGACCCAAATTTATCGAGGTTAGCATTTATCACCGGCAGGAAAGCCCACAAAGTGTCGAAGGCGCGCAAAGATCCAAATACAAATCCCGAAATCCGTGGGGCCCACAAATGCATAAACACAAACGGATCAAATCAAATGAATATCGGGGTTTGTCCTGGGTCATAAGTTTTTTAAAACAAAACTTTGTTTTGGAAAATGGTCATTAATGGAACAAACGACAGCTTGTTTTTTCAATACTTCATTAGCATGTGTAAGGGGGTCGTAGAGGATTTTGGGATATGAGCATGATGACATTTCATGGATGACATATGACATTCATGTAGACATTTTACTCAACGTAGCTCATAGCGCCCATCAGATGAACGCTTAGCGGGGAATAACCTCAGAGGGAGACACACCACCGGGCTTGCCTACCCCGCCGTGGGACCGCCCTTTGCTAAGACGAAGACGGCTCTCCTTCGAGGCCGTGAATATGAAAAAGGTCGGGTTGTGCCCTTGAGAAACATTTTTGTAAAATATATTAGAACAATATAGTTTTCAGATATTTTTGGCATTTAAAGAGCTTCACATCAAACTTTCAGATGAAAAAAAAAAATGACCCTCGAATTGGGTGTCACTCACGCTGCGGGATTATCAAAATCTTGGAGTTTGTCAAACTCCATGAGGTGGGAATTTTCCTACTTGTGTTATTTTTAACCCAAAGACCACGAACGCTTCGATCAAGTTAAAAGACCTGTGTGCCGCATTATAATTTCAATTCTCAATTTTTCGACCTGAGCGGGAATTTTGATGAGCGCCAAACACTGCCATAATTGCCTGCCTTACGCTTTTAGCATTATTTTACATTTAAATACGATTTTTATAGCTCAATATCTTATTAGCACAAACAGCTAATGTGCAAATTGTTAAAAGGGCAATGGAAGTACCATGTGAGGATGAGCATGCGATAGGAAACGCCGCTTATTATCTCAACGCCGCTGGTAATTCTCCACGTCGCACTTTCCTAACTTCGCGCAATGCCAATAACTAATATAAAGTCAACACGGCAACGGCCACGACGTCTCAACGTCGCGACGGCCTCAACGAAGTTTTGTCTTCTCATCATTAAATGCAAAAGGCGTTGTAATCTGAGGTATCTGATCGCATTAACTAGGGCATGGAAACGAAAGCAGCAGTGAAATCGATCTTGGTGCAGAGCCCGTGATTTGTATTTTTCCTCTTTTGGACAATAGTACTGATGTTTTACATATTACATATTGCATTTTTATTCAAGATGTTCTAGATTTATACCTAGGGTGTTGTTGAACCCCACATTTGTACGGATTTCAAAAGATTATTATTTTGAGCTTATTCGCTTGTTTATAATTTATCAGATTCATGAGATTCTATGGAATCATTTGTATGGTAATGTCTCGCCAACATTAGCGTGACTATACCGGAGATCCGAGATTCGAGATTATGAGGATGGCCCAGAATTGAAGAGAGCGTACTCTTCGGCTGATTCTGAATATATATTCCCGATCCCGGGAAGCGGTGGCACCAAGGTTAGAACATTTAAGCGCTTTGAGCATCGAGTCGGGGTAGAGATACACCCAACTCTACTAGCGAGATAGGCGGATGCAAAATTTCGAGAGAGGGTATTTCATAAAGATCACCATGCCATCATTAAATCACAGTCAGTGGAATAATATCATCTTTAAGAAATAATCCATCGAAAGTGGCAGGGGGAGACATAGCCCTAGTCTCCATTACACAGTAATTAATTCAGATCAGTTAGTTTAGTTTACATTCAGACACGAGTACTCTTTCACACAACACTTATATCCAGATAATATTCACAAGCCCATCTCTGTATTCAACAATACCTATCCTTGCGGATCGATATCTCGTACTATAGGTACACTATATTACTGGGGCAACGCACTTACGCGCATAGCGTATTATATTAACACCACTTTCTTCTGCTCATCGTTTTTTTTTGGCGCCGTTGTCGGGGATAGGTTTAGAGTGATATAGAGAATAAAACAATTAGATATTACTCTGGAATTTTTGTTTTTATTTGCTTTTACAAGTGCTGGTAATTTGGTCTTTTTGTTTCATGTGTGATTGCAGGTTAAGGTTTCAGTGAGTACATGCGACTTATCGAGATTAGGTTGACGAACATCTCGTTTGATCCCAGCCGTAGCGTTGACCTTGGCACGTAACACGCCGAAAGAACAAAGAATATAAATGTGCATCAGAAATCTAGGCAAACATGGAAACAATGAGTGCTGTGATCCTGAGTATTGAGCAAAATGAGCCACATATGGGTCAAAATGGGAATAATCGAAGGAATCACACCCCAGCCATGACCACAAATTGCATGATCCATCCATGTTGTTGGGAGGGAGTTTGCACTACCGCCTACAGCTTGTCTGGGGATTCCGCCATCAAGACCACCTTATCTCAGCAAACAACTTCGAGTTGAAGTCAACAGCCACTTACGTATGCTTCAAATATCTTTATTTCATGGATACCCCATGAGAATCCAAATATGCATCCTGACCAACTTCGAAGTCTACGACAAGATCAAGTACAACTAAGCCATCAAGAGGCGCTTTAGATTGAGATTGTTCCCACTCACCAGTATAGAGGCTGGGCTACTACAACAAGTCACCACTCCGATTCCATTACTTCATGGAACGATTTAGTGCGTAAATTCCTGACCGTTTTTCATTCCTCAAAATTTGCAATGCAACTTGTGCAAGAGATCAATACTGACAACTAGAGGAGAGAACTCGCAGGCATGATAGATTTCGTTTCGAACTATTGAGGAAGTGCCCATCACGACCAACAAGATGGATGCAGTCCATAAGTCTCTATAATGGTCCGAGAACGCAATCATAACAAGACGACGCCCCATTGAGTATAATTAATGAAAACCACTACCGCTTTCTATGAAATCCCGGGAAGATGTTACGACCAATACAAACTGGCCTAGGAGAAGACTACACCAAAGAAGCCAGACACCTGACAATGAGGTTCTCAACAACTGTTAATCATGTTGCACAATCACTAAACAGTTGGTAATCAGACAGCAAGGAATTCATGAATTCCATACGCACTCAACCCATAGGAGTTATGTGAATTCCGTGGAGGACAAAGACAATAGCAATGTACGTCATCAGAAACCAAACCGAAGAGCATGCCTAGTATGTGTCGACATTCAATTAGAACCAGCCACAAATAACAAGGACAAGATGGGGAAACAAACTATCGACCAAACCAAGGCCAGAGCAGAAGCGAATAACCTAAATAATTAAGGGTATGGACGGAGGAACAATCGTAACAACATGCCACTACCCCTGGTGAGCGAATCCACCTCCCGGTGAAAAAGGTGGACCTAGAATGTCTCGCACAGATGCTCACCCCACACACCAATTCTGGTGAATGACAAGGCGATTATGCAAAGAATGTGCCACCCAATTAAACAACTGCTGCTATAGTTGGGAGAAGTTTGAGGCAAATGGGTCAATGGCCAACTAAGGACGTAAAGGCAATGTAGTCGCACTGTCAATTCAGAAACCCCATAGGAGAAGTGGCAGATATCGCGAAGGTTATCACTCTAAGGAGTGGAAAAGAGTTGGAAATACAGGAGCCGAAATTAGTGGTAAGAGAACCAAAAATTAAGGAGCAGCATCAAAAGCATCCCGAAAGATCATATGCAAATGAGCAACCTGAAGCTATGAGAGCAAACCCAAGGATAGTAAAAGCAAGCAAGAAACCAAGAAACGTACAAAAATGTATGAACCTCATAGCTCAATCCTGTGATCCTCGCAGGTTGAAGAAAGCGGTAAGCTGGAGAAGCAGCTTGCAAAGTTTCTGACATCTTCAAGAAACTACATATTAATATACCCTTTGAGGCACCGGAGGAACATGCCTTAGTTACGTGAGATTCATGAAAAGATCTTCGTGAGTAAGAAGAAGTCGAGGAATAGCTGGACCATCGCCTTAACTCTGAAAGGAATGCAAGGGTCATCCCCAAAAGAAGCTTCCCTAAAACTTCAAGATCCGGGGTAGCTTTGCCATACCGCTCTCTAGGGAATCGGGTATCCGAAAAGCCCTATGTACTCTGGACAAAGATCAACTCGCTGCCGTCGATGTTTAAAAGGCTAAAGTCGGGGAACCAAAATTCCACCACAATCAGCTTAAAACTTGTAGGACAGGTCATGCCAAACATCCTCGGCATAACTAAAACAGTCCTAGTAAAAGTTGGTAAATTCGCCCTTCCAAACAGATTTCGCCCGACATGGAGGAAGACGACCTAACCAAGCATCATACTTGGTGCACTCTTCCCGGCCACGTGGAAAAGCTCAAATTAATATGCAAGAAGGTGAGCTCAAATTGAGAGTCCAAGGAGACGATCACTCTTCCATGGCCTCAAATTCTATGAAGCATCCAGATAACGATCCAAATGAAGAGACACTACTCCTTGAATCGCACTACACGTAGATTTTGGTAAGGAGATGCTAAAATTTTCGTGATAAGCTCTATCACTCACGTAAAGACACCGAGAAGGGCAAGGGCATGAACAGAAGAATATTTCATCCACCTTGAGCAAGGTGCGAGCACTTATAAGGGATGCGAAGCATTCCCGCTTTCTTCTGGCGATATCGCATATCAGATCTGCATATCGCTGAGCTAACGACATTAAACATAGCGCTTCTTGGGAGGCAACCCAAGTTTTCTTGCAATTTTCCTTTCTATGGTTTAAATTTTTTATTATTATCTGCTTTAAGTATGTTGGTTTTCCGCTTCGCCTTTAATCGAATCCTTTTTCGATGTCTACTGACCCGCAATCGAAAGTCCGAGGAGGATCCGCGCACAAGTTCAAGAGAGTCACAACTGCATGAGGGGAGCTCTTCTCTTATCTTATACCTATGCTGAATCAATTCGCATTTTGGATCTTCTTCGCAACGACGCTGACACGTTAGTTCAACGCCGCGACGCTGCAACGCCGCGAACGCCACCTCAATTCTCCAAACGCCGCGACGCTGTCTCTCAACGCCAGCGATGTTGGTTTTCCTTTCCTCAGTTCGCTTCGCGACGTTAGATCCTAACGCCAGCGACGCTGATTTTGGTCGCTTCTGGAAATGTCGCGGACGTTGGACCTCAACGTCGCGACGTTGGATCTCAACGTCACGACGTTGGATACTTTACTCTCTGGAACGTCGCGACGTTGCACCCGAACGTCGTGACGTTGAACCTGTTTAAGGCCAAACACCTCCCATTTTTTTTTTATCCTACGCTGTATCATCCTGCTCAACCCGGTCCCCCCCAGGTTGCCCTTCAACACCAACCCTTGCCTGAGTCCCTGCTTCACACCGGCCTGAGGCCGTTGTTTGCCCTCCGACACCTTCTCCGACCACCATCTTCTTCCCAAACCCTAGTCCATCGCGTCCTCGTCAGCCCTTCCACACTGCACGTAGGTGTCCTCCACCTTGAGTCTAGGATTCCACATTCGGTCTAGTTTGGGCTGGTTGGGTGTGTCACACGCCCCAGGCTGGTGCCCACTTCTGGCCTGGGCTTGGCCCTAGTGTTCTTAGGTGTGTTGTAGGTGTCGACATAATGTCTAGCCAACTCTGGGTGCCACCTTGGTGCCATTTGATTTCATTACCCTTCTCGAAGCCTTAGTTCTTCCACCAATGTCTGGCAAGAGGCAAAAAGTTGCTTGATGTGCTGGCCTACCTAACGAGGATCCGACCCCACCATGATGTATCAGGTTCACAATGAGGGTGTTGTAGGATCGGTTCGGCACCATCCGCAAGAACCGCTCTGCTTATTAAGGAAAAGGGTTTCAAGACTCGACTTAATTCTTTTCCAGAAGTGACTATTGTGGCCAAGGGATGGCGGGCACTTTGCCAACCACCTCATCCAGCTGCGATGAGTGTGGTGCGAGAGTTCTACGCCAACCTCGCCTCCCACGTCGTCAAGAAGGCTCGCATGAGGGGTATGTTGGTCGACTTCAGTGTGGAGTCGATCAACCATTTTTATAATCTTGATCATGTCCCCTCGGAGCCATTTGATCGGCTTTATGAGCGACCCGATTACCCCGAGGTCATTCGGGTCTTGACAAATGGGCGGGGTGAATGGAAACTCAACAATGAGGGCCATGTCACCACCTCTGGGCGCCGCGACGGCCTATCTCATATCAGACACTATCACGCCGCACCTCATTCCGACGACGAACGTAGTGACCCGCCAAGCGTGCCCTCGCTTTCAACTATGCCATCATTCAGATATCCTCAGGCCGGCGTGTTATGTAGGACGCCATCCTCCATAACTGACCTTAATGATGAATTTGTGAAGTATCCTTTCTCATTTATGGCTTATGCAAACGCAGACGGTGCCCCTTGACAATGAGGCGTGGTTGCACCCCATCAAAGCAATATCGACAAGAGGACAAACTCAGTGTACCACGGACCGTGTGGGACCTACTTATTCAGTCACGAGCCCTCCGGACGAGACAGCTTCCATGACTATCAGTTCGCTGATTCCCGGATCGATCCCTGGGTGGGACATTTGGCAGTCCCGTCTCACCCACTCCACCACCACCACGGGCTCACCAGGCACCCTCCAAATCCCACACCGACCGAGGACTCCGTGCCTCCCCACCGAGCGCTTTGATGCACTCGGGGATCGAGACCTGTGGAGCACCGGAGTCCTCATCATAGATACTGAGGCACTTCAAGGCTACCGACATACAGACAAAGGTCAGCCAACTGTGCCACTATTCTTCAAAGAAGCAGTTAAATACCCGTGCTCAATACATAGCCACTTCCATCATCACCACACCAACGCCACTACAAAGGACTCATTCCGGCCACCAGGAGTTCCCCACCTTTCTTATGTTACTTTTGAGCCAAATGAATCGCCATTTTTGTTCGGGGTGTGTGCGATGCTCGGGTTTTTCTTAGATTTGCCATCGTGTTTATCAGGTTGTAGTTTATTTCGCTATGCATGTTAGTTTACATTTCGTTAGTTTCATTTACGTTTGCTCATCTTAGGATGTTGAGTTTTCAGGTTTAGTCATGTTTCGTGTTTTAGGTAGATCATATACATGTGCAAGGTCATTTGTTTAGGTAGTCAGGCGATGCCATGCTCGAGAATAGGGGTCACTTTTGAGCCGAATCCACTATCATATGGAAGAAATAGATTCAATGGATGTTTGAATGACCGGGAATTAGGTTGAATAGGTGGGGAGGCATAGTGAATTACCTCCGGTTATTCAAGAAACCATTTCTCATGGAGCCTATCATCACTCACACACAAATGATCTCTAGTTTACACATAGGTACCGAGCCCGACTACTAAGGTTCAACAAACCCTGGGAGTCTCTAAACACTAAAGAGATGGGACACCGTGAATAAAAGAGGATTGCCTTCGAGCCCCAAAATAAAAAAAAATTAAAATTTAAAAAAATTTAAAAAAAATATATATATATATAGTATATATATATATAGGTAGAGGCATATATATATATATATATAAGAGTATATATATATATATATATATATATATATATATATATATATATATATATATATATAGAATAAGTGTGGATCTTTCCAATCGAACTCAAAGCACATCCGGGAGGGGCCTTCAAAGCCCAATGCCTGAGCCAACTGCCGGGAGTCATTGACTTCCACCGTCACTACAGGGACAGAAGACACGGAAAGTTTCCCATAGTTTAGGGCCCTTAGGTTTAGTTGAGTGTCTGTGGTGACGTTCGAGCAGGAACTCGAATGCCCTAGTGTCTCTAACTAACTCGGGGTGGGGAGTCACCAATCAATCCTCTACATGAACACTTAACATAAAACTTACAGCACTAGTTTTGTTCTATGTTGTGAGTAGTATACGAGAAATTGCAAACGGTATGCTCCGATCCTTTGTAGTTAGATTTTTCCTAATTAGGCGAAAGGAACTCAAGTTTGGGGGCTTGAACCTAAGTGTACACTAGAGGTCATTTATTTCACGCACATAGGGTCCTTTGGGAAAGGCTATCGAATATCTTGAGGTCGAGGCACTAGCCGACCGCACTGAAGTTCAACCTAGTTCTTCGAAAGTTGAACACCTTTGCAAATCCTGCAACTTCAAACGTAAAGGCAAATGTGTGAATCGGCCCAAGTCGATCCTCTATCTATCGCACGGCACGCTTCATCTTCGTGTTAGACTATAGTATGTAGAGTGTGTGTTCGCTTTAGAGTCGGCCAAGCCGGGGACAAGCAAGAAGCTGGTGCTCGGGGTGTGATGAGGCCTAAACACTAAGTTATACCCGCCCTCATTTTACGCTTTAGCATTATTTTACATTTAAACACGATTTTTATAGCCTCAATATCTTAGTACACTATGGAATGCAAAGTACCAGCGAAGGCGCTTTTGGAAGCATTCGAGCATGTGGATGAAAGTGCATAAAGACGGGGTGGAACGCCACGACGTCTCAACGCCGCGACGCCCTTCACGCCGTGACCCTAACGTCGCTGACGCTGGGTCAACTAATATAAAGCCGGTCTGCTGCAACGCCATACGCCTTAACGTCACACGACACCAACGTCAAGGACAAGGTAACGCTTTACATCGAAGTTCCGCTCTTCTTCATCATTAAAAGCAAAAAGGGGCGCAGAATTCGAGGCATCGGGGATCGTACGAACTAGGGCACGGAAATCAGAGCAGAGTGACATTGATCTTGAAGAAGAGCCCGTGATTTGTATTTTTCCTCTTTTTGGACAATAGTACTAATGTTTTACATATTACATATTGGTATTCTCTTATTCAGTATGTTCTAGATTTATACTCATGGTGTTCTTGAACCCCGATACATTTGCATGGATTAAAGATTAGTATTTTATATTATTCGCTTGTTTATAATTTGTTCGTGATCTCGCTTTATATCTGGTGGAATCATTTGCATGGTAATGTCCGGGCCAACATTAGCATGACTATACCGAGGATCCTAGATTCGAGAGATGAGGATATTCAGTGGATTCGAGTAGACAGCCTTTCGGTTGATTCAAGAATAGAGATATTCCGATCCCGAAGGTGGCAATTAAGGTTAGAACATTTAAGCGTTTCGGAGTATCGAGTTGGGGTAGAGATACACTCAACTCTACTAGCGAGATAGGCAAATACACCTCGAGAGAGGGTATTTCGTAAGAAAGATCACCTATGCCATCAATAAATCATAAATAAACTGAATAATATCATCTTTAAGAAGCCAAACTTAATTAAAGTGGCAGGGGAGACATAGCTCCTAGCTCCATTACAAAGAATTAATCCTAGATCATTATTTAGTTTACATTCAGACGCGAGTACTCCTTTCACACAACACTTATATCCGTGATAATATTCACAAGCCTATCTCTCGTATTCAACACACCCCATCCCCTGGATCGATATCCGTACCATAGGTACACTATATTACTTAGCGATTGCACTTGCGCACATAAGCATACAAGAGCATGACATTAGACCACGCTTCTAAAATATCAAATTTTTAGAATTTTTTGGGAATCGTTCTGATAGTTCTAATAATTTCGAGACTGTTTTTGGATAATCCTGGCTGAATTTTTGGGACTGTGTTTAGACAATCTAGGCTGAAATTTCAGGACTATTTTCTGCAGTTTCAATGTCTGGTTTGGTTTTGATCCTAGACTCCATGTCTTTTTGGTTTTGTGGTGTATTTTGGTATCCCAATTCGCGATGACCGGCTTTAATTCAAGAGCGCCTGGGGACATGGATCCAGATTCGGGGTCATTTTGTGTGTTATGGTTTTATGAATAACATGCAAAGGTGTGAGAATTATGTCGATGCATGCTGACTGATGTATTAATGGATTTGCATTGATGTAATTTTATAAAAATTATAATTGTCCACGGTGTATTAATGTTTTATGTAGCACTCATATATACATGTAACATGAAGAAGAATGCATTGGCATCATGCATTTTATATGCACAACACATCGCTACGAGTCGGGCGGTGTACGATAATCGTTATTCACCATTCTCAGAACGAGTGATGAGCCTTAAACGGGACACATCCAAAATCGAGACTCACGGTTGGGGAGCAGTCAATAATAAGAATAACCACGGTACTGCGGAAGCAAGATGGGCAGATCCCCATGGTAAAAAGAATCTGAAATTTTTTATTCTGGTCGTATATGGATCCAATGATGAAAGTTCGCAAAAATGAAAGGCGTCATGGTCATGCGTGAGACTTCGAAATTGCGAACCCAAATAAACACACGGATTTGATAAATTTAAAAATTAGAGGGTTGGGTCTAATGGTTAAGCTGGCTGCGAAACACTAATGATTTGCTTACACTTGTGTTATGTGTGAGAAAGTCGGCTAGACTGGGTTATAGGCATGAGGAGTCTCATCTCATGCATGACACTAAACATTCCATATAGGATTGGATTATTTATATAGAATATGGTTTAATGTGTTATGTACGTCATTTCATGTGCATTTAGGCGGGGGAGTAGCCCTTGTAGAAGAATTTTTCTACTCGGGCACGTCACTCCTTCTGTGGAATCTCTCTGTGCATGTGTGGCTGCATGCGGAGACGGCGCTCCGACGAGGCCGTGATTATGAAGAAGGTCAATATGTGGCCTTGATGTATGTAAAAAGAATTGTCATTAAATTCTTTTGGACTATTGTATAAATAGTCGTGTATGTAATTATGGTAAGAGGACCGTGATTGGACTCTTATGGACTATCATTAACTGTTAAAGTTCATATTTTTAATTTAAATATGAATGAATGGGTCCCTATTAAAGGACGCGTATTGAGGTGGTGTCAAAACTATATTAGAACAAGTTAGTTTTAATATATGTCTCAGATAAGAGTGTTGAAATAAACTCTTATGTGATTACCATATTAGTGTTGTATGTCAGAGAGCCTGGAATGCCAAGAAGACTCTCCCCGATTTTTGTGGAAATATGGATCCCGATAAATGGGACACAACCATGTAGTATCGAGTAACCCGAAATCCACAGAAATTCCACAGTTGACGGGTTGTCAACAGGACCCCCGGATTTGGGGTGTCACAATGTTGATATTTAATAAACAAATTAAGGCCAAAACCACTATATTTATCTTGATCGAAATTTACAAACTTTATTATGTTTAATCTCGTGAGTTTTATCTATTCTTCACTACAAGGTGGTAGATGTCTTATTCTAGAAGCTTTGTGATAGAGCAAACATGAAATCGTTATAATTAGATTTATTGTTTATGAAAACAACTTCCAACTCACTCACCAAAGGAGATCGTGGTGTGGCAGCAAGAATCTTTGACTTTCAAATCAACATATTTCTTTAGTGAAATAGCATATGCAATGAAAAACAAAATATTTAATTATTAAAATATATAAAAAATTTAAGTATTTAATTATAAATATTTTTAAATTTTAATATTGAAATAGATAAAAAATAATTTTTATCATATAAAATTGAGAATTTTACTTTAATCTCAAGGTAAAGAATTAAAATATTTTTTAGAATTGAAAATATCATAATATCATTGAAATTTAAAAAAAGTATAATTGTATTGGTTTCTTGTAATCATTTGATTTTTTCATTTAATTTGGATTAAAAATGTCTTATTATTATTATTTTTATTAAAACTATTTATTTATTCATTTGTTTGAAAATCACCACTAATTTTTATTCTAATAAATTATATTATTTGGTTATTGCTTAAATCATTTTTTTAATGATGATGTGATCATTTAAAATTTAGAATCTCATCTTAAAGTAAGGTAGATCAAAAGTACTTTTAAAATTGAAAATGCAAGTCATAATTACTATCTAATTCCATTATGATAAATCTATTTTTGATATCAAATAATTAATTTAACATAAAATAAACTTCTTTTATATAAATTACTAATTCGTATACCAAATAAAAGAAACATATTTATAAAAAATAATTTAAGTAAGAAAATACATACAATTTCCTTTTGCAATTATTTTGATTTTTTATGTTTGGGTTGATTTAAACAATATTTTAATAATATTTTATATATTTAAAACAAAATAATTTTATCTATTTATCTAAAGTCACCAATAATTTTAAAAAATTATATTATTTTCACATTAAAGATGTTAAATTATCTTCCCATACCTTGTATATAGCAATAATTTTAATTGGTTAAATTATACTTAATTTATTAGATAACGTAATTTTTTAAATTATTGAAGCTAATGTTTTTAAGAGATTATAATGTTATTTTTTTTAAAATAATATTAGATATGTTTTTAAAGTGAGATATTAGATAATATTATTAAAAATTAGTTTATGAATGAAAATAATATGACTATTTTAAATGGTGTAAAGTGAAATGTTGAAAATTTAATGCGTTGAAATTGATAAAATAATTTAATATTTTTACTAATGGTGATCATTTAAAATTGAGAATCTTACTTTTTTAATGTCAAGGTAAAGATTAAAAATATTTTTTTAAAATTGAAAATTCTAAGACATCATTGATTTTAGTTCCACTATGATAAATCTATATCTATTTATGCATTATATATATATATATATATATATATATATATATATATATATATATATATATATATAATAATTTCTTTGCAATCATTTTGATTTTTTCATTTAATTTTAATTTAAAACTCTTTAACTATATTTACATTTTCAAAGTCAACATTAATTTTTAATAAATTATATGATTTACACATTAAAATGTTAACTCATGCACATGATACCTCATACTATTATACTAGTTAAACTTATACTTTTTAATCTATTAGATAATGTTATTAAAAAAATTAGTTTTTGAACTAAAATAAAACGTGATATCTTAAATGTTTTAAAACTTATATATTTAAAAACCTTAATGTTTGAATTGATAAAACAATTTTAATTTTTTTACTAATGATGATTATTTAAAATGAAGAATCTTATCTTAACTGTCAAGGTAAAAATTTAAAAGGTTAATTTTTTTCATTTTAAAAATATGAATATATCATTGATATTTAGTAAGAATATAATAACTATGTTTTTTAATATTGAATAACTAATTCAACTTGAAATAAACTACTTTATATAGATTAGTAATTAGTGTACAAATAGAAAACAATATATTTATAAAATATAATACTAAATAACAAGAAAAATATATGTATTGATTTTTTGAAATCATTTTGATGTTTTTAATTTAATTTTTATTTAAAAAATATTTAATATTTTATTTATTTATTTAAAAACTATTAGTTTATCTATTTGTTTGGAAGTAACAATTAAAATTGATAAAATAAATTTTTTTTTATTAATGATGATCATTTAAATTTGATAATCTGTAATACCCGAGAAAATTCCAATTTTTGGAAAAAGGGCAAAATCGTACCTTGGTCTGTCCAAAATTTTTCTGTGATCCTACGATCGAAACCGATTTCACCAATTTAATCAGTCTCATAAATCTGCTTAACATGCTCTAATTTCTCACGAATTCCTCGAGACAATAATTTACATACTTTTCGAGGCACCGAGTATCTAAAAGTCAGAAACTGATATCTTGGAGTGCGCCGAAAACACATATAACATATACCATAAACACAAGTGTAGACCTCAATTTTGTCCCTAAGCACTTGCATTTATCCTAATAAAGGCCATACTCACCCATCGCTCTCATAGCACCATTTAGGCCCTTCTTTTAGGGCTGGCTCTTCTCCGAGCCTCGTGGGCCTCGTGATATGGTCCATTGAGCGCCAGACGCATTTCACTTTGTTTGGCCATCATCGAGCGCTTATCGCAGATCGCACTACGTGAGCTGCTACGCCCCTAAGGGTTCAAATTAACTTGAGTTTATAGAGATGCCAAATCTACACTTCGAGCCCGTTCCGATCATATCTCCCTTGTCCGAACTCGTAATTGTTCACCGCTGTTTTGTTGACTCTTTAGTTTGCCAAGGAGGTATTTGATAAAATTTCATAATTTTTGTCAACCGTTTGACTAATCGGTTTGACTGGTTCATCAGGGCAATACGTATACAACACTGTTTTTTTTTTTTTTGGGTGATTTTGGTGAGTACTTCGTTTCTCGATCATATCTCCCCATCCGGACCCTGAATGGTGCGCCGCTTTTTTTGTTGATCTTCTATTCTTCAGGGAACATTCTATCAAAGTTTCATAATTTTCTCTCAACCGGATGGACTAGCTGGCAGCTGGTTCAACCGTTAGTCGGACTACTTTGTGTGGAGCGCTGTTTTTTGTGTTTTTGGAGCCCAAATCGTACATGGGTCGGGCCCATAAGCTCAAGCTCGACCATGGGCAGTATTGTGGGTCCATTTTGGGCCATGGATTGTTACATGCAGCCCAAATTTCACAAGAATCCATGTGGATATTTAGAGGAAGCAAGCTGAAATCTTAAAAAGATTCACTTGCATGGGAAATGAGGAGGGAGTGAATTGGGAAGCGATTTCAGACTGATTGAAATTCTTCCAAAGCTTGAAGGAGAAAAACGAAGAGGCTTTGATTTGGAGGTGGGAATTAGTACTAAAGACATAGAGATCAGATGGGATAAAAACCTTTTGAGGGGCACACTTCCGCCCGTACACACGCTTGCTGGATTTTTCCGATGAAGTAGCTTGGTTTCTGTTCAGCGCCTTATGTGAGGAGGTAAGAAATGGACCCTTTCTCCACTCTATTCTTTAAGATACGCTCTGGATCAAATTTGAATTTTCTCTCAACTATTTGCTTCGGTTTTCACGCCATACGTGAAAGTCGGTTCAACAGTTTCGCTAGGCAGCCTATGAGTTTTGTTGTTTTGGTTGGTTCTCACTCATCCGAGCTGAGAATCAATCACCGTTTGTTTTGTTAGATTCCTAACTCCTTTATAAAAGTTCTGGAAATTTTTGAGAATCTCTCTCAACGATTTAGACTGGTTCGAAAACCAGATCATTCGGTTCATTCAGATTAGGTTTTCAGGAAAGGCAGTTTGTGTAGTTTTTGTTGTTTTGGTTGGTTCTCACTCATCCTGAGCTGAGAATCAATCATCGCTTGTTTTTTAGATTTCTAACTCCTTTATAAAAGTACTGGAAAATTCTTGAGAGCCTTCTCACAACGATTTGACTGGTTCGAAAACCAGATCATTCGTTCATTCAGATTAGGTTTTCAGAAAGGTAATGTGTAGTTTTTGTTGTTTTGGTTGGTTCTCACCATCCGAGCTTGAGAACTCAATCACCGCTTGTTTTTTTAGATTTCTAACTCCTTTATAAAAGTTCTGGAAATTTTGAGAGCCTTCTCAACGATTTGAATTGGTCTGGAAACCAGATCATTCGGTTCATTCATAGATTAGGTTTTCTCAGGAAAGGCAGTTTGTGAAGTTTTGTTGTTTTGCTGGTTCACTCATCCGAGCTGAGAATCAATTACCGCTTGTTTTGTGATTCCAACTCCTTTAGGAAGGTTCTTTGATAAATTTTGAGAGTTTATATCAACCGGCTGAACTGGTTGATAAAAACCAGGATTAGCCGGTTCATTGAATTCAGTTTGCTGAAACAACAGTTTGGGTCTTGGCTCGCTTGTATCAGTTCTCAGTCATTCTGATTTGGCTTACTTGGTTTGTTTTTTTGGATTTATGAATTTTGAGAAGGGTCTGAAAATTTTAGAGCTCTTCTCTCAATCGCCTTAACTGTTGAGAAACCAGATTAGCCGATTCATTGAATTCAGTTTGCTGGAATGGTAGTTCGGGTAGTTTGCCTGCTTGTGTTGGTTCTGGTCATTCGAGTCGGAATTGTACCGCTTATATTTTTGGACTCTGATCTTTCTAAGGAAGGTTCTGAATTTTTTGAAAATCTTTTCAATTATCTGACTGATTGTAAACCAAACCAGCCGGTTCATTGGGTTATTTTCCTGAATGCCAGCCAGGTAATTTTTGCCTTGTTTGTATTGGTTCTGGTCATTCGAGCCCGACTGCACCCCTCTCTCTCGGCTCTATTTTATTAGACTCGAGTCTGTGAGGGATTTTCTGAAAAGTTTCAGAATTTTTCTCAATCATTTTGACTTGTTGAAAACCGATTCAACCGGTTGTAAGACAGCTCATGGGCAGCCCCCTATTTAAGCATGTTTCAGTCTCGAATATATTATGGTGTGCTCTTAGTTGCCCTAAGAAACCTATAGGCAGACTTTGTGTCTGAGTTCAGTTTCGTTGAACAAAGTGGGTAGTGGGCAATGTGGACGGTAAAGTGTGGTTTGATTTGATTTTAAAGGAATGTGTGTTAAAGTAAGCAAACCACTTACCTCCTTTCACCGCTTCCTTTCTTTTCGTAATGATCCAATATTTGGTTTTAAATGCATGATGTATGATGGTTTTGTCTTACCTATTCTCGCTATGCATGGCTAGATCTCGTACATGCTTAGGCATTGGTATAGGATTCATATGCGTACATGGTGTTTGGATTTTAATAATGTGATGCATCTGAAGCTTTTGACTCGACCTCTTACGCAGCTGCTGTGGACCAAGGTGTATGTGCTTTAATGTTTGGCAATGAATTTCACATGGATGCTGAAGTCTGGGTGTTCATGCATGCTTGCTATGTTTGCTGGCTAACTTTAGATGTAGCAAGTGGGCCGTGACCACAGTACGCGCCATTTGCCATTTTGCTGTTGAGTTTTTTTAAGCATGCTAGATACCAATTAGGCTGTCCCCATCTGTTGTATGTTTAGCCGATGACTATCTCGATTTTGACCCATATGTTCTACATGTTCAATTCACTAGTAGAGACCCAGTTCCGGGCTTAGAGGGGTGCTACCTCATATGAGGTACCTTCCCGATAGGTAATCCGATCCTAATTCGTAAATCTAGCTTTCTGCACCGCTTTTTTCCACATACTGAGCTTGGCCAGCTTGCCTCTACTTGGTTTTCCCCACTTAAAAATAAAAATAAAAGTAAGTGGCGACTCCAAAGCAAAACTGTTCCTCCTTGGGGACGGATTTTCCAAAACTCGAAAAATCAAATCTAACATTTTCTTTTTCACATTTTTTCCTTCCATTTTAAAGGAAATGCGTTTCTGCCCGTGGATCGTAGGGTCCAAGAAATTGGCGACTGCCAAATTTAACCTGCAATCTCTGCTCTTACAAGAGGATCAAACTTGAACTTGAGCTGTGTATATTGGTTAATATGGTTCATCGAATTAATAAATAGATCGTTAAAGCAATAAATGACTGATGATCACAGAATCGGCTGGTATTCGCATACACTTATGGCCTGTTTGTGCTCAGTTGTTCACGCGGTTGATTCCAAACAAGGTTTGCCCATGGTTGACGGTACCAGCCATATGCTCGATCGCATGGGCGGCTATTCTCAGGGCGTACTGGATGTGCTCGCTTCTTTCGTGCATGATTGCTCACTTCACATCCGCCCTTCCCTTGTACACCGTCACGCTTGTGTTCAGGGGGCACGGTGTAATTCCCTTACTCGAACTCAGTCTTGGCCGCATTATTCCTCACATCGTTTATGTTGCTTGGGAGTCATTCTCAACCGTCTACCTTCTCGACCAAGCTTGGGGGTTTAAATAAGGTCTAGCATATGGCTTATATCTGGCATGGAGCACTCATGGAGATGACTATGTCCGAGCAATGAAAGACCCGATAAATGTTAGATTTCATGGATACATGTGTGGCCGGTATGCCACTTTGATTGTTGATTACGATCTTAGGGCATGTGATCTCGGGTGCGGTCATCTAGCCTTTAGGACTTGCTCTTTTCCCTTTGTTAGCTTTTTCGAGCCGCTTTTACCCCTAAGGTGTATTACCATGTCGATCTCATTCCTCAGTGATGTGGGGCCACATATCGATTAGCCGTTGATGCTCACATGTCCGCTCATTCCTTAGAGGATTTCATTGTGGGATTGCATTAATGATTGATTTCGATCATAGACACTCTGACCGATACGCCTTTCCTTTTTGTAGGATTATTCAATTAAGAGCGCACTGCCCCCGAGCTTGATTCGGACGGGAGGTAGACTTGTTAGAGATCTCGGGATCCACGCCGCCAGGGATGCATCAAACTCATAGAGATATGGACCCTCGCACGCCATCACGACCTGGCTTCAGATTACTCGAGCAATTACACATCTCTCCCGGATGCTATATCGGGATCGACAGAGGGATTGATGGGCACAAAGCCCAACCATTGCCAATTCTGTGGAGCACCTTGCATGACTCTACTGCACCTCCACCACCACCACCATCATCCGACCTAATCGCATAAAGAAGACTATACGTTCCACCTCCACCACCCTCTACCATTATTCTGGACCCATCAGACAAGAAGATCGCTCCACCTCCACCACCACCATCGGTTCTAATCACCCAGCGGTTGAGCTTTTGTTCTACATGGTCGACCGAGACCACCCACATTCCGTTGTGGCCCCCGCACCGACATTATTGATAACACTCAGTCCGTATCGACAGCTCGGCGGCAGGACTCCAGTCTCGCATGCTTCGACGGAGTTACAGTCGGGACTGGGACACGATGACCCTCCCAGCTGGCTCTTGCCACTGAGCCCGCATGCCGATACTGAGATGTGTACACTGATAGGTGCCCCGTATTCACTTGCGCTATACAAGACTGCTATATACTGCATAGATCGACGAGGCACAGATGATCATGCTTTTCCTTCTTTGTCACAGCCAGCCAGCCAAATATTGTTTGCAGAATTCTTCACCGGACCCTCTTCATGAGGACATGGGCTTCCATTTGGGGATGTGGAGCTTATCAGGACAATATTCTTTAATAACGCAGGGATGTATCCCGGAGAGAGTTAGAGGCCCTCAGGCAGAGGCCGGATGAGTCGGTCACTTCATTCATCTCCCGTCAGAGAGAAGAGCTGCACGTATTATAGATGTAATCTCGTGAGCGCGATCGATCACATGATCATGCGTAGTCTTCACCGCTTGCTAGGCATCTCATGGGCTTCTCCCACACAGACTTTGATCATTTGCCTGAAAGCCCCCATAAAGGCACTGAGAGGGCATATCTGTATGATCACATATACCTTCCCTTCTCACCAGAAAAGCCATGTCTTGATCCGTGCACCATTCTGATGTCAAAGCATTGGAAAGACAGACACAGTCCCTACCGCCACCGTTTCAGAGACGCTTTATTAATTCTTACCAAAGGATAGGCTGGGCCCAGCATGCACTAGCCACTCCTTTCAGCCATTGGACCTACTTTTCTACATCCCATACCACAACCAAGATATGCTACATGTGCACCTCGAGGCCACTCTGAACAGCACTCATCACAGTGATAGAGCACCACTTCCACCGAGGTCGGCTAGGCGCTATACTAACTCTGGGATGCCACTGAGCCTGGCATTTCGCAGATTGGTCAAGGGGGCTTGATTGTTCCACTACCACCTAGACCACCCTCACCACAAATTTCTACCCCACCCTGATTCAGACCCGATCTTCACCGTGCCTATCACCGAGCCGGCTCATGATACAGATAGTCAGGCAAGATTGGAGGCATATCTCGTGACCTGGATTGGATCAAGGCCTGGTCGACTTTAGGGACGTCCTCGGCTGGTGACTACAGAATCTCATCACCATGACAGAGTTTATCTCCACTCCCTGGGTGTAAGCATTTGATCGAAAGAACTGGTGAGGATGTAGATATTCATGATGGGATGGGATGGAGAGGCTCTCACTCAATCGCCTTGTATGTGAAACTCGAGTTTAGTGTATACACCTGTGGTCAAGAGGTCTCTAAATTACTTAGATTGGACTCTGATGATAACCCCGATTGCACAAAGAATACATAAGATATTCTGCAACATGTTCCTCCCATGACACCTTCATTCCTGTCCCTGAGGAGTATGGGCCAAGACATGAGATGTTCCAGATTGTTACTGAGAGTGGAGGTGTCACTCCCACCATGACAGACTCCTTTACGGGCATCGATGTTTTTTGTATAGATGAGATCCAGGGAAGATGATGAAATTTTTTACGCCGCTGCGCACTAATTCAGCCCGCATTTGTTTGGAGCTGATCGCCTCATCGGTATTACATAGAGACGTACGATCGTAGCTCGATTAGAGTCACACGCTACCACTCCCCGGGGCTTCGATCCACTCTTCTCGACAAGGCTACATGCGAGTGTTCATGATGATTTACCACCCGATGATCAGGACCATGTTCGCCTTTGCTCATAGATGTTGCTTGTTCAGTCGTAGGTGTCATTACGCTACCCCGGGTTGACAAACCGCTCCGCCCCTTAATCGTCATTCACCGGTTACGCCATTGCTTTTGGGATTTCACCGTCCGATTTTGGGCCATCCATACGTACTCCATCGAGCTTATGACTCCGACTCGAGGACGCTTATGGGTACTCTCACTACACATGTCATGATTGGTCCAATTGATACTCCATAATTTTCGTGTTTTGAGCATTCACTATCCTTTAACCTCGCTTTGTGTCGCCCCTCGATTCATGAGGCGGTGCTATACCATCTTCGCCTAATGTGAAGGTGAAGTTCATACACGAGGGCGCATTATCACAATACAAGCCCGACACGATGTTACTACTTCTCCGAGAGCTGCCATGATAAGCCACAAGTGAGAACGATTTAAAAATTTGACCTGGTTTGTTTCAGTGAAGTCCAGTTGTCACTTGCAGGATGACTACAGAGACCTAGTGCCTATGTCTTTCGATCAGCACAGCAGCACTTTGGCACTTAATATGATGAGAGGCATGTCCTATATGCCCGGGCTCGGGATTGGCCGCCACAGCCAGGGGCCACGCGAGCCTACTATTGCGCTGATCATGACATATCTTTATGGCCTGGGTTACATCCCAACGGCGTATGATGCACGACATGGCCCGATCGCGCAGAGAGAGAGTGAGAGCTCGCATAACCGCATTCATTCGATTATCCCTTCGCCCGCACTTTTCGCTAGTCACTATTTTATCAAAGAATCGTAGTATCTACCCCGCATTTGCAGGAGTCAATTCACGCTTTCAAAGATGGTTGAGGATTCGTAGCATTTAACATGCCTCTAGGACAGATGGTTTGAATTCGAGACCACCAAGCCACTCGAGGTTGTGACGCTTAACCTCCCATCACCTGATAGAGCCGTTGTTTTTTCCAGCTTTCCCGAGGAGATCTCGAATATGATCTACCTATGATCTGGGGGATGAAACTGATGGAGCGACTCTTCCTGATACTTACATGGACGAGATGGACATGACGGAGACCGGTCATTTCTAAGGATACAGGCATGAAATCCCCATTTTGCTTTTTGACATGTTTTGAATTTCTATGATTGATTCCGATGCCGTGACACTTTATGACGCTGCACTACTTACTGGACATGATCTATGACCGCCGTGACTGGATGTTTCCCCCCACCCTGCCTCGATCTCTCTTCTCGATGTGTCGGAATTTCTATGCTTGGAGTTTGATGATGATGGGCTTGTTGTTACTGATATTACTCATGATACCGCTTCGTTGAGGAAAGGCCCGACTCAGGACTCCACCCTTTCTTTTCGACACTATGTCCCGGGGTTTGTCACCCGCCATGACATTTCGATGGTAATAATGACATGAGTATTTTCGGCATTCGCTTGTGTCACAAAGATTTCCTTTGATTGCACCACCAAATTTCAAGTGAAGACATGATACGATGTTAATGATGTGGGAGAGACAGATGACCCACTGGGTGGTAAGTCAGAGTCTAATTCTGATACAGAGGATAGGAAAGTTACACCCATTTCTGGTAGCACAGAGTTGATAGATTTTGGTGTACCAGATCAGCCCAGGGAGATTAGGATCATTTTCCCTATCTCATGATGGAGAGAAGTAGATTGATTGACCTACCGTGTCATACTTGGATGTATTTGCATGGTCTTATGAGGACATGCCAGCTCGACCCCACTATACTCAGCATCACGCCCACTCCGCCTACACATGCTATGCCAAGCAAGGTGAATTGAGGAGACTACATCCTCGATGGAGCTTGGTGTGTTAAAGAGGAGATTCAAAAGCAACTTAGTGTTGGCTTCACAATAGTTGAGTATCCCGAGCGGTCACAATGTCGCCCCCTGCTCCAAAAAGGATGGCAAGGTTGTAGCTCAGGTTGACTTTCGAGATTTGAATAAGGCCGTTCTCAAGGATGATTTTCCCCTCCCACACATTGATATGTTAGTTGACAGTACTGCAGGGCACTCTATGTTGTCCTTCATGGATGGGTTTTCGGGCATAACTGGATTTGAACGGCTCCAGGATATGGAAAAAGACTTCTTCATCACAGAGCGGGTACTTATCAAGTATCTATTGTGCCATTTGGGTTGTGCACGTGTGGGCCACCTATCGAGTCGTCACTACTTTATTCCATGACATGATGTGCAGAGATGTTGGAGGTATACGGATGACATGATAGTTGAAGTCCCAAGGCGCAGCAGCATCACTTACACTTTACAGAGATTCTTCGAGAGGATTCCACAGCTCGGGATTGAGATTAATCCCAAGAAGTGCACTCTTTGGGTAACTTCGGAAAATTGTTGGGTCACATTGTTAGCAGTTATAGAGGTTGATCCAGAGGAAGATCAAGGCTATACTTTGACATGCCACCCGAGGACCTGAGAAAGAGACTGAGGCTTTTAGGCGCATCTACAATACATCGCCGTTTACTGCTGACCAATGCATATGCGAGCCTATCTTTCGCCTTCCTCGAGAAGAACCGCTTTACGGTTTGGAAATGATCACAAAGGTGCTTTTGAGAAGATTAAGAGTGTTTACTTTCCCACTTTAGTGCCTCCTACACCGGGGCGGCCCCTGCTTCTATATTTGTCAGTGTCAGACATAGCTTTGGGATGCATGTTAGCCTCAAACGATGATTCAGAAAGGAGCAGCCATTTATTATCCGGAAAAGAGGATGTCAGAATATGAGTGTAAATACATTGCGATTGAGCGCCGCTTAGCGTCAGTTCAAGCTACCAGAGACGAGAATGGTGACAGAGTATTCCATACTGTTAGTCTCTCGATTAGATCCATTGAGATATTTGTTCGACCGAATTGCCTGATCAGTAGGCTCATGAGATGGTTGGTTCTATTGACAAAGTTTGATATTCAGTATATGACACGTAAACGCAGAAGGAAGCATTGTTTGCATCATTCGCTTCCTTGCCGTTGTCCGATGACGCACCAATTGACTATGATTTCCCGATGAGCAATTTGTTTCAATGACCAAAGACACAGATGGCAACCAGACTTCGATGGTGCCGCCAATCGCCGTGGTTTGTATCGTATCTATCGATATCACCACAGGTGGATCACATTCCCGCATCGCCCGATTAGTATTTTCTGGTCATCACAGTTTGACGAATAATATGGTTGAGTATGAGGCTTGCACACGGGCCTAGAGACCGCGCTGGATCTTGGTATTAGACAGTTGGAGATCCATGGGGATTCCAACTTAGCTTATACCTAAGCAGTAATCTGTATCCTCGGAGGACTCGTGATGAAAAGCCTGAGGTCCTACTCATTTACTTAGACCTACTGGGTTGCTAGACGGAAGAGTTGAGATATATCTATCCGCCTAGGAAGAGAATCGTTTGGTTTACGCGCACACCTTGTTTCAGGGTTGAGATTCCGCTGGAGTGATTGTGCGTAATCTACCACTGACGAGACTGTGTCCCGCACCCGCTTATTGTCGTTTGATCGAGATATTGAGAATCGTGATGAGCTACCATGGTATCATGATATTTTATCAGCTTTCGTCATGTGGCGATTTATCCCGAGACAAATGCCACATCCAAGGATAAGGGAGAGCATTGGAGATGGGCTTGACCACCGTATTTGTTATTTGTGGGGATGCCCTTTTATAGGAGATCACCTCGATGGCCTCATATTACATACTGACCGCGCCGCAAATCAAGTAATGGTGAGAGGTTCATGCCGGAATCCTGTGGCTCCACATGAGGCCACATGCTAGCGCTGCAAGATTATGAGGGACTCCGGTTACTTTTGGTTAATTATGAGAAAGATTAAGCGCGCTTGTACAGAGATGTCCCGGAGTACCGATGACGGAGACTTGATACACGCGGCCACCTTCCTGAGTCGCACGCACTTCATCCTCGGGCTGCGCATGGGGTATTGATATTACTGGGAAGATCCTCACCCAAATCTTCTAGTGGGCATGAGTACATCCCGTGGCTATTGATTATTTCACTAAGTGGGTGGAAGCTACTTATGTCGGATCGACAGCCGTCAGAGTGGCCAAATTCATCGATCGCATTACTATCTATCGATATGGGGTCCCTGCTTGTTGATCCCGAGCAGAGGAGCGCATTTCAGAGGCGGCGGATACATTAGTTCAAGAGTATGGTATTCAAAGATCATCGACATCCGCATATAGCTACGTACTAATGGGGCGCTTGAGGCCGCAAATAAGAATATCAAGAGAGGATTTGAGAAAGATGGTCGAGACTTCAAGGATCGGGTCACTGCAAGCCCTTCGCATTGTGGGCTTATCAGACATCTTTCGCAGGATTTCCTACCGGGTCTACACCTTATTCTTTGGTATATGGCATGGAGGCAAGGGTCGCCCTGCTGGAAATCGAGGATAGATCCCCAAGAGAGCATTGTGAGCATCGTATATCTCTGAGACTGAGTGGGTTCACTCGCAGATCAGCCTCAACCTGATGAGAGAGATTGAGGGCAGCCATCATGTTCAGCCTATCGCAGGAAAATGACTCGTGCATTTAGAAAAGGGTCGCCTAGAAGTTTTAAAGGCGACCGAAGTCTCACAAGGTCCTCCGGGGATTGATCAACGATCCTGTGAGAAAGTTTAGACCGACCGAGCGGGCCTTTATGTCATCCGAGATCCGACTCGCAGGAGTGCCCCTGCTGACAGACTTAGGACGGAAACTGGCCCATGTGAGCCAGCCAATGGGATCACCTAAGAGGTTTAACACGCTGAGATCATGGTTGGGAGGATGGGGTGGCCATCACTTGAGTAGCCATATTCCCCTATTACACACCCATACATTGATGAGTAACCATTGCTAGCCCTTTGAGCCTCACGCAGTTTATTATGGCCTATTCTTCATTCAAATTCTTGCATACTTTTTCACCCGGGTTGGGGCTACCCCGTGCGCTTTCATTTATTATTTGATATGTGAGCACATGAGCATCATGGATATTCTTGTTTGTTCTTTCTCGCATCATTGCTTGCTCTTTTCTTCCATTTTGCATCTTCATACCATCTATATTTGGAGTCTAGTTTCTATCATCTCTATTTATTTCACTTTATCTCCTTTTGTATGATGATGACATGCTCTTCATCCTGAGCTACTAGTCAGGCTCTCATTACACCCTTCATTCCGCCTCGAGGTTTTGATCCGGATTCCAGCTGAGGGACCATTCGGGGCTAGAGGTTTGAGGTTCTTTGGTCTGGATTGTGCTAGCATGGCATCTGACCATTTGAAGGTTCACTAAAAAAAAAAACAAAACAAAAAGCAAAAAAAAAAAAAAAAAAGTGTGCTTGTTTGATATTCATATCATTTAGTTCGAGATTATTATTCCTCCGAGGGCCGAGTGAAAGCACGCTTACCTTTCCATGGATTCGTAACACATCGGGTATGAGGTTTGGGCTGTTTCGCACTAGGTCCCCGGATCATTACCGCATCACCACTCCCATCTTATAGTGACTTGCTTTGACTCGACGCTCTGGGACGAAATGTCATTGGCTATTGCATTGCCACATTCGTATCCCAAATTGCTTTCTTCCTTTTTTCTCGCTTTTATCCATTCATCATTTTCTTATCACTTTCATTTCTTCTAATTTTATTGATCATCGTCTCACTTCTTAAGCGATGTGTCCTTGGTGCACTTCACTCTGTCATTTCACATTTGTTTCATTCAGATGTTGTCGAGGCCACCTTGCTCAGCGATCTCTTAATATTTGATATCAAGGCTGCATAAAGGGTTTGGCAAAAGATTTATTGGGTATTTCGGGCCTTTGTTTCATCATGTCATCTACCTTTCACTCCCGGCCTACACATAGCCCCAGTCAGAAGACCACCCCGAGACCATGAGATCTCGATTGGGCTCAAGCATTTTACACGGACGGGCCCCCGTCTAATCGACGAGTGACCCGGATGCCGATTGTGTCTCTATTCTTGGGAAGTATCGAGGGTCAGCATATTTTTTCTCCATTCTTTGCTTCGGCATCAGTCCATGATCAGCGTACAGATGATACGTGAGAGTCGGGACCATGGATGTTCTATTAGCTTTATAAGCTAATATCTACACCCTGGCATACCCCTATCCTTCATGTCAGACAATTGCATTTACGTACACTGGCAGCCCATTTTGCCTAGAGATGTTTTGGCATCAAAGTTTGAGTATGCTCTACATGCAGCCGGGTTTCTTCATACAGCAGAGTGCTTCTAAGGGCCTAGAGTCAGATTCATGGATATTTGTCAATCTAATAGGCGACGCCGGCACACACCCTATATGTCAGTTTCGCTTCTCTTGTTCGGGACATGGGATTGGTCTTAGAAATTTATTTAGAGTTTTTTTTTTTTTTTTTTTTTTTATCGAGGTAATTTGCATATCGATGTGATCGCATACTTATATCAGTTTTATGGAGTGAAATGGATGATTTTTTCATGAATGAATGATTTGGTGGATATTTTCACTTCTCGGCTTTGACCACATGTAGTTATGGGATTTTGACATGGGTATTGATAATTTAGTCCGGGGTGCATAACTCTTTTCTTTCACCCTTGGTCACATTTGTGCGATTGTCCTGGCCAGGCATACCTTTATTTCCATCTTGTTATGAAGTTCTTGCTTCGCTTATCATTTCGTGGCATTTTCTATTGTCATACTGGGCATCCCCTTCTTTTGTCATGATTGTGTTTGATTTCTGGCTTATTCGAGTCATTTGTTGATAGACCCTGGATGTCATACTAGGGCCTACCACTTTTCCCTGAGTTTGTTTACTTCGTTTAGCTTGTTACGGGTTCTCTAGCATCTCACCTAGATCCCACATTTCTGGTACTCGCCCAGATCCCACATTTCCTGGGTGACTGGCCGGATCCTCAAGGGGCCTCTGCCGCCTGTATCCCACAGCTTCCAGATCGCCGCATCCTACTCTTCCGTACCCACTGATCCCACATCTAAGATCATTCTGATCCCACCTTCTCGCACTCGCCAGATCCCACAGTACTGCACTCGCCAGATCCCACCTTTCCGGGTACTCGCCAGATCCCACATTTCGGCACTCCGCCCATCCCACATTTCCAAGAGATTCTTGCCCTGATCCCACCTCTCCTGTACCGCCCATCCCACCTTCCTCGCACTACCAGATCCCACATTTCTGCACTCGCCCAGATCCCACACTTCCCAGATCACCTGATCCTACACCTCGCACTCGCCAGATCCCACGCCCGCACCGCCCGTATCCCACCTTCCCGGCACTACCAGATCCCACATTTCCAAGATCGCCCTGATCCCACCTTCGCACTCGCCAGATCCCACCGGCACTCGCCTCAGATCCCACATTTCCGGTGCACTCACTGCATCCCACACTTCCCAGACTCGCCCCTGATCCCACGTCCACCGCCCGCATCCCACAGCCCGGCACTCCGCCCCGCATCCCACCTTCCGGTACTCGCCCGAATCCCACCTTCGCACTCCGCCCGCATCCCACCTTTCTCCCGTGCACTGGCCCAGATCCCACCTTTCCACTCGCCAGATCCCACCTTCCGCACCTCGCCCGCATCCCCACACTTCGGCACTCGCCAGATCCCACCTTCCCCGGCACTCGCCATCCCACCTTTCCGGTTCTCGCCAGAGTCCCACAGCCTGCACTCGCCCAGATCCCACCTTCCGCACCGCATCCCACACTTCCTCAGACTCATTCGCATCCTACCTTTCCGGTAATTTTGCCCGCATCCCACATCTCCGGCACCGCCTAGATCCCACACTCCCAGACTCGCCCGGATCCCACAGCCCCGCACCGCCAGATCCCACGCTCCGTACTGCCCGCATCCCACCTTCCTCGGTACTCGCCAGATCCCACATTTCGGGTGGCCCCACTGCATCCCACATTTCCAAGACTTGCCCTGATCCTACCTTTCCCAGATCGCCAGATCCCACAAGCCCAGATCGCCCAGATCCCTACCTTTACAGACTCAGCCCCGCATCCCATAGCTTCCGTACTCCAGATCCCACCCTTTCCACCCGCCCAGATCCCACCTTCCGGTACCCGCCCGCATCCCACCTTCCGGCACCCGCCTGCATCCCACCTTCCTGCACCGCCCAGATCCCATCTTTCCGGTACCGCCCGCATCCCACACTTCCGGCATCACCGCATCCCACACTTTCCGGTACTCGCCCATCCCACATTTCTGGTACTCGCCCAGATCCCACATTTCCAGTACTTGCCTGGATCCTACCTTTCTGGTACTTGCTCAGATCCCACATTTCTGGTACCCACCCGGATGTTACCTTCCCGGTACTAGCCCGGATCCCACATTTCTGGTACTCGCCCAGATCCTACATTTCCGGTACTCTCCCGGATCCTAATTTTCCGATACACCACCCGGATAAGCCACCTTCCCTAAGACTCGCCGATCCCACATTTCGTACTCGCCCGTATTCTACATTTCCTAGACTCCTCCCTGATCCTACCTTTCCCAGACTCAACCCTGATCCAACATTTTTCGGTGCTTGCCCGGACCTTTCTCAGGAGTTTGCCCTGACATCCTCATCTTCTCTGGCATAGCCTCCAGATGTCATTATCTTTTCCTAAGATTATGTCCGTGATCACTTATCTTCCCGTGCATCGTGACTTGTTTTCTTGTCCTTCAACTGAGTTGACTGCTCCGCTATCCTTCACTGCAAGGGGACAAAATTTGTTGGTCATCTAGGTTCTCTACTGGGAGTCTTGGCTTCTAATTTTGCATCGCTTAAAATTTCGCCTCCACGATTCACTGCTCATTCACGACTCGAAGAGGGCAATATTTGTGATCCCAATTTTGTCCCTAAGCACTCAGATTTATCCCCATGGGTGCGTCACATCAAACTAATAAATTTATATAGCACCATTTAGGCCCTTTTAGCCCTGTCTTTCTCCCAGCCTCGCGGGGCCTGTGATATGGTCCATCGAGGTGTATGTATTTCACTCTGAGTGTCATCGAGTGTCGCTTATTGGCATCAGGCACTAGGAAGCAAGTGGCGCCCCCAAGGTTCAAATTAACCCGAGTTTATGTGGAGTATGTCAAATCTGCAGCACTCGAGCCCGCTTTCGATCATATCTCCCTTGTCCGAACTCGTAATTGTTCACCGCTTGTTTTGTTGGATTCCTTATTTTCCAAGGAGGTATTTGATAAAATTTCATAATTTTTGTCAACCGTTTGACTAATCGGTTTGACTGGTTCATCAGGGCAATACGTATACAACACTGTTTTTTTTTTTTTTTTGGTGATTTTGGTGAGTACTCCTCCTTGTTTCGATCATATCTCCCTCATCCGGACTTGGAATGGTGCGCCGTTTTTTTTGTTGATCTTCTTATTCTTCAGGGAACATTCTATCAAAGTTTCATAATTTTCCTCAACCGGATGGACTGGTTGGCAGCTGGTTCAACCGGTTAGTCGGACTAGCTTGTGTGGAGCGCTGTTTTTTGTGTTTTTGGAGCCCAAATCGTACATGGGTCGGGCCCATAAGCTCAAGCTCGACCATGGGCAGTATTGTGGGTCCATTTGGGCCATGGATTAAGTTACATGCAGCCCACCATGAATCCATGTGGATATTTATAGAAGCAAGCCGAAATCTTAAAAGATTCAGCTTGTAAGGGAAATGAGAAGGGAGTGAATGGGAAGCCGATTTCCGGTGACTGATTGGGGCTCTTCCAAAAGCTTGAAGGAGAAAATCAAGAGGCTTTGATTGGTTGGAGGTGGGAATTAGGCATGTTAGACATAGGAGATCGATGGGATAAAACCTTTGAGGGCACACTCCGGGCTCACACACGTTTGCTGGATTTTTTTCCGGGATGTATAGCTTGGTTTCTGTTCAGCCTTATGTGAGGAAGTAAGAAATGGACCCTTCTCCACTCTATTCTTTTAAGATAATGTTCTTGATCAAATTTGAAGCTCAACTATTTGAGCCATGGTTTTCACGCCATACGTGAAAGCCGGTTCAACAGTTTCGCGTGCAGTTTATGAGTTTTTGTTGCTTTGGTTGGTTCTCACTCATCCGAAGCTGAGAATCAATCACCGCTTGTTTTTTAGACCTAACTCCTTATGTGCTCTGGAAATTTTTGAGAGCCTCTCTCAACGATTTGGACTGGTTCAAAACCAGACTATCTCAGTTCATTCAGATTAGGTTTTCAGGAAAGGCAGTTTGTGTAGTTTTTGTTTTTTGGTTGGTTCTCACTCATCCGAGCTGAGAATCAATCACCGCTTTTGTTAGGGATTTATAACCCTTATAAAGTTCTGGAAAATTTTGGCAGTACCTTCAACGATTTGGACTGGTTCAAACCAGATCATTCAAGTTCATTCAGATTAGGTTTTCAGAAAGCAGAAGCTGTGTAGTTTTTGTTGTTTCTGCTGGTTCTCACTCATCCGAGCTGAGAATCAATCACCGTTTGTTTTGTTAGATTTCTAACTCCTTTATAAAAGTTCTGGAAATTTTTTAGAGCCTCTCTCAATGATTTGGACTGGTTCGAAAACCAGATCATTCGGTTCATTCAGATTAGGTTTTCAGGAAAGGCAGTTTGTGTAGTTTTTATTGTTTTGGTTGGTTCTCACTCATCCGAGCTGAGAATCAATCACCGTTTGTTTTTTTTAGATTCCTAACTCCTTTAGGAAGGTTCTGACAAATTTTGAGAGCCTATCTCAACCGGCTGAACTGGTTGATAAAAAACTAGATTAGCTTAAGCTCATTGAATTCGGGGCTTGTTGAAATGAAGAGGTTTGGGTCTTTGGCGCCGTTTGTATCGCCTCTCGCCTATTCGGAGTTGGTTTTCTACTTGGTTTGTTTTTTTGGATTTATGAATTTTGAGGAATGGTTCGAAAATTTTTGTGAGCCTCTTCAATCGTTTTAATCAAGTTGAGAAACCAGATTAGCCGATTCATTGAATCTCACTTTATTGAGTCGGTGTTCAGAAGTTGGTTCGCTTGTCAGTTCTCTCGTCATTCGAGTCGGAATTGTACTCCGTTTATCTTTTGGATTCCTGGAATTTCTAAGGAAGGTTCTGGAATTTTTTTGAAATCTTTTCAATTATCTCGACTGATTGCAACCTCAAACCACGGCTTCATTGGGTTAGGTTTTCCTAATGCTAGCTTTAGGTAATTTCGCTTTGTCTAGATTGGGTTCTCGTCATTCTGGTGCCTGAATTGCACTCCCGCTTTATTTGGCTAGATTCTGAGTCTGTATGGATTTTCTCTGAAAGTTTCAGAATTTTTCTCGATCATTTTGACTTGTTGAAAATCTGCATTCCTAAACTCACAGTAAAGTGGATAGAAGGCTCAAAAAGGATATGCAGGTGTAACATCACCACTAACAAACATTGCTCATTTAAGTAATGTTCTACCTAACATATTATGGTGTGTTTCATTGCCCTAAGAAACCTCGAGGCGCACTTTGTATTTTGAGTTCGCTTAGTTGAATAAAAGGTGGGTAGTGGGCAATGTGATTTAAAGTGTGGTTTTGATTCGTGGATTTGTATGGGAATGTGGTGTTAAAGTAAGCAAACCACTTCAATTTCCTTTCAAATTTGCTTTCCCTTTCTTTTGGTAAGGGATCCAATATTGGTTTAAAGGCTGATGTATGATGTATTATTCATTTCATCATTCCCGTATATGCATGGCTAGGGATCTCAGTACATGCTTAGGCATTGTATTTGTATTCATATGTGATATTGGTGCTGGATTTAACATTTGTGATGCATTTGGAGTTGGATCGACTCTCTTATGCGCTACTTATTAGGGACCACGTGCATGTGCTTTGTTGTCAAAATGAATTTCATGGATGCTTCAGGTTTTGGGTGTCATGCATGCTTGCTATGTTTGTTGGCTAACCTTGATGTAGCTGCATGGACCATGTAATGCCATTTGCCATTTTCGTTGTTTCTTTTAAGCATGCTAGATACCAATTAGGTCGTTCCTGGATCTAAGTTGTATGTTTAGCCTATGAGACTATCTGATTTTTCACCCATATGCTCCACATACCCAATTCACTAGTAGAGACCAGTTCCGCTTGTAGGGGTGCTACCTAAGGTACCTTCCCGATAGGTAATCGATCCCCGGACCTGTAGTCTAGTTTTCAGACCGCTTTTCCATACTGAGTCATTGGGGTTTTGTTCTTGCTTGGTTTTCCTAATTTAAAAATAAAAATAAAAGCAAGTGCGACCTGTGTTAAGGGACTAGATTCTTCAAAACTCAAACACTCACATTTTCTTTCGCTACTTTTTTCCTTCCATTTTAAAAGTTTAGTCACTCATTCGTAATCGAAGTCCACAAACAAGTTGCATGAGTAGAAATGATGGGAACGGACGGTCGAGATATCACTAAACGTCGAAAATCCAAAGCTCGGGGACATACGCCATTACCTGAATAGTTAAATGATAATAAGGACGAAATAGGAATAGGTCGCCTCTCACATCCAAAAGGTCAAAATAAAAGGGGAAAAGATAAGGTAAGCTTTTGGATTTTAGCTTTGCTTTAGAGAGAGAGAGAGACTCTTCCTAGACGACAAGCATCCGACCGTAAATTCTGATGCAAGAAGAAAGTCATTCTACGTTGAGATCGAGGCCTATGCATGGCTCCGCTTGGGAGTTTTCGACAAACTCCAAGAGCAGAGGGTTTCATCCCATTTCTGAGTTTTGCACTTTGTTTCATGCATTCGATGTTTAGCAATTTGGAGTACGTGAGGCTGCCGATCATCACAAACTTGGAACCTAATTGTTAGAAAATTCTGCAAACCAATTTGTGCAAGATGTGACTGTGCAATTACTTGCTTGGGCCTTGGGCTAAAAGTTTATGTTATAAACTCATGTGTTGGTTTGTATGAGGCCTTAAATGGTCGTGAAATCTCAGTTCACAAAGTGAACCGATGATTAGATGATCGGGTCGTGAACACAACCGAGGGTTTCAACGTTCTTCATAAGGAATGTTCAATAAATTAATTTTGTGAGAACCTTGTGTATGGGGCTGAGTGATTCAAATTGAATTGTTTGTATTTGCTAAAATTAGCCCATGTGAGCTAATTCTTGTGTAATGTATCGCGAAACGCATAACATGCTTCAGGTAATTTAAATTATGTAAATATATGCATGATGATATATTTGCATGTGTCAGGTATATATATATTGTGTGAATGGCATAATGCATTTCATATGCACTGCAGCTCTAGAAATTAGGTGAGTGCATGACATGAAAAATTGAAAGAAAACAAAACATTTTTGAAAGGAATTTCACTGATGAATTTTCGAGAACGGGGTCAAGACTTGTCCAACATCATTTCGATGAGGACCATGACTGCTTTTAAGGTTCTCCAACACATTCTCCTAGGGGTAGTCCTGGCTATTTTTACCCATACTGGTAGTATAGTTTCAAAACATCAAGAACTGTTTTGAAAGCGTTTTCTCGCCACAGCCGCCAGTAAGTGTGAGAGCCTATGAGGACTCCTGGACATGGGTTGATCATTTAAACATTCAAGTAGAATCATGAATTTGTTTGAATGTAAAGCCACTTTGGAGACATATATGCACTTAGGTGGAGAGTAACCCACTTGGGAGTGATTCCACCACTGGCGATAAATTTCACCCCAAGTCAAGGATATTACTTTCAGCACAGGCGTTTCGAGGAGACTACTTCTTCTTAGAGACCACCAAGAAAGTTTCTGGTCATAGTTTCGCTTTAGTCGATACATGTATTATAATGTTTTAAACTTTAATATATGTTGCATAAGAGTTGGTTTAACTCCTTAAACTAGCGGCATATATTATAGTGTATTTTGACAGCATTGGCAGCAGCCTGGCCGCGCCCACTCATACTGGATTGTCTGGGACAGGTTTGTATACGGGTAGAGCCCTGACAAAGCGAGACCCGCTTCGATTTTGTGAGATGTCGGGTCACCCGACATTCATGAGTGTTTCCACAGGTTGACGGGTAGTCAACGGACCCCCGGGTTTTGGGGCGTCACATAATCTTACCTTAATTAACATGAAGGTAAAGATTAAAAGAATTTTTTTTTAATAAAAAAATGTTAAGATATCATTTATATTTAGTTCAATACAAAATCTATTTTTGTATATTTGAATAATTGATTCAATCTCAAATTAAACTACGTTATATAGATTAATGATTAGTATAACAAATAAAAAACAATATATATAGAAGAATAATGTTAAATAATATGACGCCCCAAATCTCGGGGGTCCGTTGACAACCCGTCAACCCGCGGAAAATATGTCTCATGTCATGAGATTCATACATGAGTAAAAATAGTCACATTGGCCTACACATCATACTCACCAAACATTTAAACCAACTATTTTACAATAGTTCAAGAGTTAATTATATCACTCTTAATACAACATATATTAAAATTAAAAAAAATTATAATACATGTTTTACAAATTTCATATCAAAGCCACAATTTGGGTTTCTTCTCAAAAGCGGCCTCTAATGAGCGCCGTCCTCTCGAACACTCCATGCAACCTGGGGTGTGCTAATGTTCCCGACAAGCGAAAGTACGCCCAGAGAGGATAATCTCCTACATGGGTTACTCCCCACTAAGTGCACATGTAATGGCAACCAAACACACTCAAGCAAATACATGATCCTACTCGAATGTCTACATGCTCAATCCGATGTCTCGAGTCCTCACCGACTCCTTCACACATACCTAAGCCAAATGTGAGAAAAATACAGTTTTCAAAACAAAAGGTTTTTGTTATCGAAAACATACTACCAAGTTTCGGTAAAATCTATTGGACAACCTTCCGAGACGAATTTGTTGGATAACTCTCCGAAACAATTCATGGGCTCCTTCGACGTGAATTGTTGGACAATCTCCCAACTCAATTCTCCGGAAAATTTTCCATTTAAATTCCTTTTACAACCATTTTTCTTTTTATTTTTCTTTCATGTCATGCACTCACACCTATCATTCTAGAGTGTCCCGATGCATATGAAATGCATTATGTCATTTCCAAACATTTCATGTCAATATATAAATCATGCATATATTAACAAATTCACATATTAATCACATGTCATTTAATTTATAGCAATAATCTCAAAATTAGCTCACATGGGCTAATAAACAATTCAAGCAATTCATTTTGAATCACCCAAGCAACACAAAAATTACACACAAATCACGTGAACATAAAACCCTAGGTCTTGATTAATGCCCAAAAAGTGCAATTTTGAACCCTATATTAGATAGGTTTTGAGTGCTTTTTGTACATTAATCATGTCATTTATACCAATTGAAGTGTTCTAGTCTTCTTAGTAACACTTTATGCCATTTGTAGATATTTTCGTCATTAAGTGTGCTTTGCGCACTTTTGGAGTTCAATGTCGAGATGAATGATGAATCATGAAGCTCAACTCAAGTCTCACGCATCAATCATCAGCCCAAGAATCAATGAGAAAACCAAGGCAAAATGAAGAAAATGTGATGCAAGCCAGCATACAGAGGCACAGCAGAAATAAGGATCAACAAGTCGAATTTTCGTTAAGCTTATGAATTGCTAGATTGCGAAATTCATAGATTGCGAAAATTTCAAGCAATCTTAGCGTATTTCGCGAACCTTAGCTAAAATTTCGCGAATCCTTAAAGAAAATAACAAATTTCGCTAGATTAATTTTCAGCCATAGCACTAATTTTAGCGAAAACCTCGATTTACATTTCACAAACATTTTCGCTAGTTTAGCCGAAATTTCGCTAGCTAGCAAATTATCCGCCTTAGCGGTTTTTTTCATTTCGCTAGGCCCTGATTTCTAGCCAGCCAAATTCCTCACTTACGAAAATCGGCGCCCGCCATGCTTTGTAATTAATGCCAAACCGCCTCCAAACTTGTGTGTATTACTTAATTGTCCAATAACTTAGCCAATTTCTAGGGTTTTTGGTATTTTCATACCTTGAGGAGGCCTATATGCTTCCTCTTGTTTTGTAACTCAGATTTAAGGATTGAGGAACAATCGTGGAGAAGATATTTTCAGAAGTTTTTATTTTTGTAACAAAGTCTTTTATTTTAAGTTTTGCTTTATTTCTTTCTCTTCTCTCTCTCTTCTTTCTTCCCTTTCTAGCCGCAACATCCCTCGAGGATGACAACTCAAGAGATGTTACAAGCTTCCTTTCTTTAAAGAGCAAGGGAAGCTAGCTGGCGCGGGCATATGCATGTTGTCCTCCGTATTAAAAGCCGCAGTATTGTATTTATGGCCCTTATATTTTCAAAACATGGTTGTGATAACATTGAATATCATTAATTTGGCTAATACTCTCCATGCTTAGAATCCAAAGGTATGCCATTCAAGTGAGAGAGGTACCGCGGATTCTTGTGATGGTTTTTACGAGCCTCTAAAATGATATTTATATGTGCCAGTTTCAAATTGTGGTTGCATAAAGATTTGTAATGTTATTGATTTTATCAATACTCTATGCTTTAGGATCGTGGATTCTTTAGATGGTCTTTGACGAGCCTCTCAGATGATATTAAATGCCAGGGTTTTAAAGAAAGGCCATAACTGCATGCTACCAGACACTCAAATAATAGAGATGTTTCACGTGAGGCTTGCTAGGCTTAAATATAGATCCGGTTATGCCATGGACTATAGGTTGCTTGTCATAACGCGAGGATAAAACCCGAGGACACTTGTTTGCCCTAACTTGCCAAGTTAGTGACCTAAATCTTCAAAGTTAACTTTTTCACCTTTAACTTTCAGTTTTTACAATTATCGCTTTCAAACTATTCTACCTGCTAAACCCAATTCCAAAGAGTCCAAGTAGAAAGCCTTACCTTCGTGCACTTATGCAAACCATTTCTAGGATGAAACCTATCCCCGTGTTCGACCCTAGATCCACTATACCGCAAAGAGCTTGACCACGGCAAAGAGGAGGAACTAGGTATATAAATATTGTTGATTCAAATTTCACCCACTCGTGGGCACGAATCAAATGGCTTCGCTGTCGGGGATGGTACAAACTACTAATGGTAGTTGAAGAGTACTTGCATCAACATCACAAGTGAAGTAACCTTTTTACCTCTTTTGCAATTCAGCAGGAACTGGCGCTTGTTTACTTTGCAAAGAATCGTGACCGTTTCGCTTCGCTATTCACTGGCGATATTTTAGTTAATTTTAATCTTTTTACAAAGGTTTGTTGCTCTTTGTTGTCTCTTTAATTGTGTAACAACCGTGTATGCAACAAAGGATAGAGATTAATTTGTAGATTGAATAGGATAGGTACACAACTTGAACCGCCTAGTGAAGTTAGTGTACCAATCGATACCATGGATCCTATACCGAGGAACAACAGAGCCAAACTCTAGAACCCCCATGAATCCAAATGCCTATAGGAACCATGGAGGGATCACATCCACCTCCTAGAGTTAAGTGTCCCATCTCGTATCATCCCTCCCCATTAAGATGTAGCAGTTGAGGCCATATTCGTACTTACTCCCACATATCACGGTATGGAAAATGAAAATCCATACACTCATATTAGTGGATTGGTGAGGTTTGTACTACCTTTCTCAAGGAAGGTAATGATGGACATGGATTAATAAGCTAAAGGCATTTCCATTGACTCCCCAAAGGACAAGGCCAAGATATGGCTCAACCCATCGAGGCCTAGAACCATAAGAAATCAATGAGTCACAGCCGAATTCTTGAAAGTTCCTTCAATGCTCACAAGACCAATAATTTGAAAAGACAAATCTACACTTTTGCAAACATGATGGGTGGGAGAGATTTTACCAAAGGTTGGGAAAGACGGCGGAAACCATCGCTGCATGTCCATTAATTCACGGGTTTCCGACACATGGATGTCGTGAACCACTTCTATATGGTATGTCTCCCGCCATGAGGCAAACTTTAGAAACCATGTGTGAGACTTTTAAGCAAAACATCCCGATGAAGCCATGGATTTCTTTAAATTACGCGGGCTGAAACTTCTAAGGGTTGGGATGAGCTTAACCCTGTGAGAAACTGATAGGATGAAACCACCGGGGCCAAATCAAAGGTGGATGGACAGACCGTCGAAGACAGTTAGAAATGAGAGCTAGGATTTCAACCCAACAGGAAGGTGTGAGAACTTGAAGGCAAAATGCCCAAGAGGTACGAAGATCAAAATCCCGTACAGCTTCCATCCTTAACTAATTTCCAATCCTCGCGACACTAACAGAACAAGGTCCCATGGCCCCGCAAAGGAAGGATTTGATGTCGAAGGTGAAACACCCGTAGACAATACAAGCCACAACAATCCAATGCTCCATATGGTAATACCTACAATTCCAATTGAGGAATCACTCTAATCTGTACGGAGACCCAACTCCGTTTATGTGCCCCCAAAGCAACCTCGCTTTGGTTTCTCACAGTTACAACAGTCCACCATCCTCTTCTCCTAGAGCAGTTTCATACACCTGAAAGGTGGTGGGCAACTGTTGAGGAACAAAGGAATTAATGCGAACTCGGCACAAAGGATTGATATCGGTAGGAAGTACATCAATAAGAGAATAAACGGGCTCGAGAGCAAATCCCCAACTTAAACGATAACCTAAGGCAGATTCAATCACCAAGATCAACAGTTGCTAGAAGTACAAGAGAATGGAAGGTTTCCATCACAAATAGTTCCAAATCCTAAAGGAATTCATGAGATAGGATTATCCAACAATTCAGAAATGACAGGTTGGCGCTCAATCACCCTTTAGAAGCTGAAAAGAGGTTGATCACCTCTATGCCAAAACCACTGAAGAACCTAGGCAGAGGAAAGAAATCTGCAACCCGAGCATATTCTCCCGGAGGAGATCTAATGAAATACCGCATACCACCTCCATTTCCACAAGCACTTAGAGGTAAGAAGAAGTCATCTCAACAAGCTTAGGTATTCTGAGTGTTTTAAGGCAAGTATGCTGCATACCTTTACTACCGGGACCTTAATCAAACAAGTCCTCGTTTTTATGTATTTTGAAAGATTCTTTGCACAATCAAGAAGTGATTAGGTATCGAGAAGAAAGCATTTCTCACCGAACATGCTCTACGCTTTCTTATAATCCAAAGCAAATACCCTCGGTCAAATACAAGATCCCGGATCTCCCCCACAATTTTTCAAATTAATATTGGTGGAATTGCACAGAAAAGTCCTACTTGATTTAGGAGCCAGAACCTCCCTAATGGCCGGAGTTCAAGATATGCTGCCAGCCAAAGCCAGTGAACTTAAACCTACTAACATCACACCTCATCAAGCCGATAGATCGCAGGAAAACCTCAAGGATAGTTGAGGATGTCTTAGCGAAGATAGACAAATTTACTACCAAGATTTTGTGGTACTTGACACTGAACCAATTGCTAGTGAACCCAATCATGTACCAATCATCTTAACAGTTAATTACTTCATTTCAACGCCAATGCACAAAGGCGTAGTTTAAATTCGCCGGAATGAGCCATGCAATTAACTTTTGCAACATGACCATGGGATGAATATCTTCATTTGAACAACAAACATGAGCGTTGTGAAATTGAAAATCAAATTTCGATGAGGTTGTTTCAAATCACCCTGATCGCACAGGAAAACACAATACTCAGAAATGCAAGGAGTGATCAACCACGGAGATGAAGAAGAAATCGTCTTGCCATCAACACCCACTGCAAACCACCGCTTCAGTAATTCAACAAATACACCGAGGGAGTGCTCAACAATTGGTCACCCAACACAATGGAATTGAATTCTGTGCAACTACGGGCTCGAGGAGATTATCCTCCTCGAATTCCTCCTTGAGTAATTTTGCAAATTGAACTGTTTGGTGTTCTCTAAACCAAATTCAGCCTAACAATTTTTGTTTTTTTTTATTTTAGTCAATTTCCATTTTTAGCTATTTTAGTATGTCTCCTAATTTAGCAAATTTTCCATTTTTAGCAAGTTGGTAAGTATTTTGTTATTATCTTATATTAAATAATTAGATATATTCTATTTCCTAACTTTAATTTTAATTTTTACTTAATATATTAATTTTCATTTTAACTCAAAATTTGAATTGCGTGGTGTACTCGGGTGTGAGCTAAATTAGCTAAAATAAATGATAATCTGACTCAGAATGAATTCCTTCTGGCCATTACATAAGCTAAGTATAAATGTGGGAGGGGCTGGTTTGAGAATGCCACTCACATTCTCCCCTCCCACTCAAGGCTCCGAGCTCCCGCGAAGCTCCCGAGTCCTGGGCCCCCCGCTTGCCGACCGTCTCGGCTACCGCCGACCCGCCCAGCTCCACCGCCGGAGTTCGTGTCCGCTAGACTGAGCCGCCAAATCCCTACACCCCGTGCCAACGACCGAGTTTCTAGTATAGCCATCCTCGGTCACGCACGCACCACCCGACCGGAGCCTTCCCGTGGAGCCTCCACCACGCGCCGCGACGAGCCCTCGATTGTTCACCGCCCCACCGTTTCACATCGCCGCGGTCCTCGACCGGCCGGCTTCGCGCCCCGCCTCAAGATCCGGGCCATTTCCCCGAGAGCCTTGTTTGGTTAGTTCAGCCATTCCAAATACTGCCTGAGCCCCTGCTCCGCCTTTGCTTGTCTGTGGTGGTTCAAAGAGCCTCCGTAGCTCGTCTGCCAAGACTACAAGGCAAGAAGATTTTCAAGTGAGTCGAGCCCTTTTCGGTATTTTTATTTCGATATCGACATGGTTCAGACGGGGTGGGTCCTGGCCTTCGAATTCTGAGATCTAAAGACGCCCGAGAGAGGGCCCCACCAGTCCCAAATTCTCCCAGACCATCACCTATCCCAGAGGCACCTCCGAGGAGCCTCAGTGGATTTAGACGATATCAGACTTGATTGGACCCGGCCCCACGCCCGTACCACCTGGAAGAGAGTTAGAGGGCTCCTGGCCTGCTGGGCCCGCACATCGCCCAAAGAGTCATTCTTCCACTGTGCCCCCACTATTCCAAGATTCAACATGCGCAGGCGACTCATCAATTATCACTGCCGCCGTCGAGGATCGAGGCCACTATTTCAGGAACCCCATTCCGGGAATGTGCGACCTACACAGAGAGTTTCATCAGAGTCATTTTATGACATTCCTCATCGAGAGCCGACCCTTGATAATCTGGGAGTCTTTGAGATTGATCGAGGAGCATTCACTTCACCCTTCATGACTCACGATGGGCTATTACCCAAGAGTGGTGACGGCAGCTTTTACCACTCTAAGGACATCCAAAGGAGACAGACGGTCCACTGTGAGATTCAAGCCAAGATAGATGACACCTCGGTGTACCTGTGCCACCCGATATTTCAAGAAGATTGGATTCATATACCGCCGCGCAATCTCGTAGGGTTATAGAGCTCAGTCCACCCGCCTCACAGTGGAGATGGTCCGAGCACCGGGCCAGATACCGTCGGGTCCAAAGATTCTACAGGAGGCAGCCCGCCGATGCCGCTGACGACCATTTGCTACGCACTGCTTGTTCTCCGCAGCATTATGCGTATAGCCATCCCTGGAGGCACTCTACCGATTCGTGGGGATTTTGGTTCACTTCTTCCGAGCCGGTGATGGCCTCCTTTTGCATATTGAGAGAAGGTCCATCGAAAAGAACTCGACCGGTTTTAGCATCCCACTACCGATGCCGAGACTCCTCTGCGGCAGCTCGAGGCAGATGGGATTCCCTGTGAGAGCCTGGGTGCTAGAGATGAGAGCTAGATGTCATGTAGTGTCGCGAGACTGGTTATGACTATGCCCGCCCTATCTCCACATACGACCACAGACCGGGAGGAGGTACCGGTCGAGGCCGAGGACTACCATACTGTGATGATATGCCCGTCTCGAGCCTCGAGGTACAGAGGGACTTATCCCGCATCGTTTCACCCCATCTCCTCCACATACTACATCAAGAAATGCAGCTGGTATACTCCCGCCTTCCTATTCAAAGCATCATTCAATCGAGTACATCCATGCTAGCTCGAGATAGCCGTGTGACGGATGCCATTCGGTCACTGGCACTACACAAAGTCGCCCAGATCGTAGGTCGTCTGTTATCTCTATGCCGACTTGATGCGACCCACCCGGCCTCATGTTCCCGGTCACAGGAGCCCACCACCGATGCAAAATTCTTCATTGATGTCTGCCGCAATTGCTAGCTTTCAGTTCACCACCACCACCCACCACAAAGAGCTGAGGTGGTTAGGCTTCTTTTTGATTTTGTTTATTTACTAGTTTATCAACGCTTACCACTCGTTTAGGATTTATATTAGCCATAGTAGGCAAAAGTGATAGTTTTGTGTTTAGTTTGTATTCAAGTACAGCCACTTTGGCTATATCAAAAGCTAGCCCGCCATATATATACGCCTTGTACATATCATGTTTCAGGCCTCCACTAGGTTTAAATGTGTTTTTCTTTCAATCAACAATTGAATTGCTACAATTGACAATTGAATTGCTTCATGTTGGAAAATTGAATCACTATTTGTCACTTATATGCTAGGACAACTTCCATGCTTGAGACAATTCTTTTGTCACCGGGGTTCCCGCATGCTCAACTCTGGAATTTCTCCCTTATGCTAATTCACACACGTGACCCAGATTGTTCCAATAGCCAGGAAATTGTGTGCCTTCTTCGCTTGCAAAGCCGGGGCCTAGGTATGTTGGCTACCTAGGATAGTTTTGAGTTACCTACATTTGAAGACCAATGTTGTCTTCCAAAAAGGAAAAGAAAAGAAAAAAAAGCAGAAAGAAAAAAAGAAAAAGAAAAGAAGAAAAAGAAAAATAAAGTCGTGAAATCTTGCTTTGAAACCCGAGCACGGTCCGAGGGGTGTATGGCGAGTTTTGAAACCCGATGCCCTAAGCCTTAATTACTGGAGTCATCGATTTAGTGTTCATGGGTGGATAGGTGAAATTTAATGACTTGTGGGAGCTTAATTTTCGAAGTCATCTGAGTCCGGATGCAGCTTTCCTGTGAGTTAGTGGCTTCAAGGATCCTTTCGCTCGATGCCCTAAACCTTAAAGGTCGGGAGTCATCTATGGACCTCACTGCTACACCTGACTTTGATGAAGTCAATTTTAAGCATTGCATCCTCCAAATAGTGCTTGAAAAGAAAGAAAAGTGTAACTAGCCCTACATCTAGGTTGCTTCAACAACTTAAGGCCATGTCGTTGCTAGGTCGGGGGAGGTGGGCAATTTTGCAAATTTTTATTGGCTTAATTCGGTTACAAAAGAACCACTAGACTTAGGTGGAAATCAAGTTGAGAATTAGGATCCAATATTGACCTCGAATTGTTCTTTTGTATGGTTTTGATTCTTTCATATCTATTATAACTTTGATTTCAATTTCTCAAGTTAAGGTAATGTTTATATGTATATAAACCCTTTTGAATCATAACCTTTTGCAAATCACCACATGCATCTCTCTTTTATTTTGCATTGCTAAGGACTAGCAACGCTTGGTTAGTGATTAATGCCCAAAGTGCAATTCTTGAACCCTATATTAGATAGGTTTTGAGTGCTTTTGTACATTAATCATGTCATTTATACCAATTGAAGTGTTCTTAGCCTTTAGTAACACTTATGCCATTTAGAGAGTATTTTTTGGTCGTTTGCAAAGTTTTGCGCACTTTTGGAGTTCAATGTCGCAGGATGAATGATGAACTCATGAAGTTTGAACCCAAGTCTCAAACATCAATCACCTCAAGAATCAATGAGAAACTAAGTGAAATGAAGAAAATGTGATTGCAAATACACAGGAGCAGACAGTGCTGAAGGATCAACAAAGCCGGAATTTCGCTAAGCCGCTTAAAATTTTAAGGATTGCGAAAATTTCAGAACCTTAGCGGTACAAGAACCCAGCGAAAACACCAAATTTCGCTAGACCACTCTTGGCCGCTTAGGCACCAATTCTTAATGAACCCGATTTCAAGGCTACTCACAACATTTTCGCTTAGCTTAGCGAAATTCGCTAGCTAGCTAAATTATCCGTCTTAGCGAATTCTTTCCATTTTCGCTTAGTTCATGATTTCATGAAGGGGCGAAATTCCTCAAATTTTAATAAAATTGATGCCTGGCCATGCTTTGTAATTAATGCCAAACCGCTTCAAACTTGGTGTATTACTTAATTGTTCAATAACTTAGCCACTTAGGTTTTCGTATTTTCATACCTTGAGGAGGCCTATATAAGCCCTCTTGTTTTGTAACCTCGTATGAAGGATCAGAACAACTGTGGAGAAGATATTTTTGTAAGTTTTTATTTCTTGTAAATAAAGTCTTTTATTTTAAGTTTTGCTTTGGCTTCTTTTCTCTCTTCTCTCTTCTTTCTCCTTTCTACGCTAAACACCCTCTTTCTCGAGGATGACAACTCAAGAGATGCTCATGTTCCTCCTCTTTCAAGATAAGAAGCCAGTTTACATACAAAAGATACGCATGTCGTCCTCCCCGTATTAAAAGCCTGCGTATTGTGATTTATGGCCCTTATATTTTCAAAACATGGTTTATAACATCAATATCATCAGCTAATACTTCCATGCTTTAGAATCCAAAGGCATATTCAAGAGAGAGGTAATTGTGATTCTTAGATGGTTTTTACGAGCCTCTAAAATGATATTTGGTTGGTGTTAGGGTTTCTAAATTGGGGTTGCATAGCATTTAATGTTATTGATTCGCTACTTCCATGCTTTAGGACTTGATTCTTAGATGGTCTTTTTACGAGCCTGAATGATATTAAATGTTAGGGTTTTAAACAAGAAGGGGCTAATCGCATGCCATTCAGATTGACTCAAATAGTGAGATGTTTCACTGTGAGGTCATGGGCTTAAATATGATCCTAAGTACGCTACGGACTAGGTCGCTTGTTTGGCACGCGAGGAGAAACCCGAGTGACACTTGTCGCTCTAACTTGCCAAGGTGACCTAAATCTTCAAAGTTAACTTTTTTCACCTTTAACTTTCGGGCTTTTTACAATTAATAATTTTCAAACCATTCCCACTGCTTTTGAACCCAATTTTAAAGAGTCCATGAAAGCCTTACTGCACTTATGCAAACCATTTCTAGGATGAAACCCATCCCTGTTCGACCCTAGACCAATTATGTCAAGAGTGATTTTGACTACTGCAGTTAGGGAGGAACTAGGTATAAATATTGCTGATTCAGCCACCACTGTGGCACGGATCAGTCTCTAAGACTGCCTGTGCCACTTAGGATTTTCTTCACTTATTCAAATATTTTGAGACCAAAAACACGCCTATCCAAGCCTTTAACAAACTCTATCCAATAAAATGGCTCTGAATAAATAAAGTAGGAAAAAGCCACTCTTATCTTGGGTTAATCAGCTATCTAATCGGTTTAATGTGTATGCTACACATAGATCCAACTTTCAACTGTTGGCGACGAGGCAGACGGTCGGCTTGAGGAAATCTAGAGAGAAGTTACCTTTTCTATGCAAGCTGGATTCTCCCTCATTTGCACGCACCAGCCAGAAAAAATGGAGAAGATGAAACCTTTTGTCTTATTTTATTCTTTTAATTATTTTCACTTAATTCCTCTTTTGTCCCTTAATTTAACTTTTAAGGGCTTTTTGACACATAACTTAATCTAAGCTATTTATCTCTATCATCTCACTAATCATACAAAATGTGTCACATGGGTACATGTAGTAGGTGACTTTTTGTCCGCGTCAGCGTATCTCTCCTGAGTTGTCATCTGGCGCCGTCGCTGGTCTTATCGAAAAGCGTAATTAGGTATGCCGGTCGACGAAGTCGACATGATAACTAGATTTCGAGCGATTCAGCGGTGAAGTCAGTTTAAATCATCCACGAATCTAGAATAATTTCAGATTTTGACCGAAATTACCATTTTACCATTTTTTAGAAAATTAGAATTTTCTCGGGTTTTACAAATAACAAACAAAATATAAAGGTATAGATTGTTTTTTCAATTATTTTGATTTTTGTCCATTTAATTTTGATTTAAAAATCTTTGATATTATTTTTTATTTATTTTAAAATTATTAATTTATATATCATCTATACATTAAAGATGTTAACTAGTTGTGTAATATTTCCTTATTATCATGATAAGTTATTATCCTTAAAGATGTTAATTGCTAATTATATTTTAGAAAGAATCATTCCTAATTAGTTAAATTATACATTTTAATTTATTAGATAATGTTATCTTTTTATAGTTTAGATAATGTTATTAAAATATTAGTTTTTTTAATGAAAATAATATGATAAGTGAGATCACATTATATTATGTTAATACCATAATTACATAAATTCGATACTACCAACTTTTTCATAACATTATATAAAAATTATTGAATTTAAAATAATTTTTTTATAGGATATAGGTTTTTTATCTTTAATTATTTTTTATTATTTATAAAAGATAATATAAATAACATAGCACACTACAAATATTAATTTTCTAAATAATATATGTCTTTTTTGTTTCATAACAATTTAATAACACTATTATTAACAAAATTACTTAATTTGTGAGGGAATAATTCATTCACCAATAAAAAAAAATTGGTTAGAAAATATAGATAAAAGTTATAACTTTTGGTGATGAATATATTTTTGTTTCAAAAAAAATAAAAATCATATTTAGGGATAAAAAATTTTGTTGGCAAACCTTTTATTTTCGTTGCAAAAATTGAAGCTATAAAATGCACTAACTTTTCCCGTCATATGTTATGTTGATGAAAATCTTCAATTTGTCAAAACAATTTGTTAGAAAAGTTGTCTTACTAACGAAAATTGAAATTTTAGCGGAAAAGATTATTTTGAAGACGAACTTTTAAGTGCGTCACTAAATTTCGTTAGGAAAACATCTTTTGTTGTACTAATGGTCTTTTTTGATGGGTAAATGCCATTACATCGAAGCTTTCAGAGGATCAATGGATCTTTAGAAGTAAGATATTCGCTTTTGAGGCCTTCATTAATATGATGGTGAAGGAAGGAATAAAGGCACTGGCGCGATCCTATTTGGGATGCGGTGTTTCCTTAACTGGATAGTATTTAAGATTAAAGTAGCATCTGAAATTAGTTTAGCATCCCGATATCAGCGATAAATAATTGCTATAGAAATATCAAGAGGCTGACAAATTGAACTTGGTGATATTAGTTATTTTCCGAAATAATTAGTAGTATATGAATAAAGTGAAAACATATAAGAAAATTATAACTTAATAACTTAAAATTTAATAATAATATATCTAAGCTCAAGTGGTAATGTTTTAAAATGAGAACTTGAGGGCTATAGTTCAAATTTCCTCATTCTATCACATAAAGAAGAGTGTATATTTTCATGTAATGAATCAATGATGGAAGAAATCTTTATCAGCTTAGATTTTCATAACCGTACTATGAATAACATCCAGGTTTATAGCTTCTTTGCTATAAAATTTTAACTTTTAAGAAAAGAAGAAAAGGAAAAAAAGGAAAATACATACTTAGAATATACTTGGTTTTTGTGGGCTTTTAATGCATTAAGTCTCCGTCTTGATAACATTATTATAAAGAATGAAAAAGAAGGAAAGAAAGCGAAATAAGAATGTATAAAAGTCGATTTTAAGCATCTTTCGTTATCGGAGATCCCGTATATATAAGTCTTACGTTAATATAGTAATAAATACGTTCGCGATTAAATGATAAATATGATAATTGTGTTTGATGAATTATTTATATGACATATTTTTTTTGGCCGTTTTTATTAAGCTTACTTGGGCTGGCCAAGAAGACCAACCCAAATCAGTGTTATGGAAACTTCGGAATGACACTATGTGGGCCTTAAAAGTGAATCACACATTAAAAGGGTGAAATCAGGAGGGTCTGCAGCTGATAGGATTGGATCAGTAGTTTGGAATTTCTGATCTCCACACGGTCTATTTTCATGTTCGTCTTTTTCAACTTTGAGTTTTCGGATTTATCTTTACAATCTTTTAATTTCTATCTACTCGCCACCGAACACAGCCACTTACAGGCTGTTCAAAATTACGTGCATCAGCGTTGGCTAAAGTTGGACGAAACGATTTCCAAATAATGTTTCCAAAGTTTAATTTCAAGAAGAACACGTAAGGATTGCATAAGTCTTTTCTTGCAAAAGATTTTTTAAGTTCCATAATCTTCGTCTTTCTAGAAGATAGTGATTCATGAGGAAAAGGAGTTGAAATTTGAAAATTCCATTTCCCCCGACACAATTAATCCTTAAAGGAAATATAGTTGAGGGTGAATAATTATCGTCTTTCTGAATTAATCTATTATCAAGTCAATGGCGTGCGCTTGGAATGACACCTCCTTCCTATCTTACTTATTGTTTCTGATACTCTTGATTGGAGCAATTATCATTTAAGGAGCAATTATCGATTAATATATAAAAAGATTTCCTATATGAGAGTAAGACAGGAATTGGTGTTAAGTGGTGAGTTGATCCGCTTGATTCGGTTTAAAGAAATGGCGGAAATATTTAAGAACTCCATTAATAGCTTTAGTGCTTTGTGGGTAGGTAGCTAACTCTTTTACCTAATTTTTCATAACTACAATTCTCTTCTGCATGGTCTAACCTACAATTCCTGATCGATCTGTTATGTTAGTGTTCACTGGAAAGGCTACAGTAATCATAATATGCATAAGGAATTTTGACACTACTGGTAAGTGGTGAAGAATGTATATTATCCAGTCCAAGAGAAGAAACTACAGATATAAAAGTTAGGCCAAGTTGGGAGTCACGTGATTGATTTCCTGGTAAAATAGAAGAGTATTATTCTCAAGGCATTGTTGAAACTTAAAGCCTGGACCACAGTGGAGTATATGAATATTTTTCGTCTCATTTCCAATGAGTATCAAAGCTTTTAGAACTATGAATTCTATATGCCTCCCAAAGGCAGCTCCTTCAAACTTCCAGGAGTCTCCATTCTCCCTCTAATACTTGAAACTTCAAATTTCTCTAATCTTGTTTAGCAAATTGTCCTCCAATCTAATAGAAATTTGGAGAGGCACATATTTTGCTTGCGATCAATCATTTCTGTTTTGGGTTTGAAAAAAAAAAAATCTTCCTGAGGAGAACAGTATTCAAATAATGAAATTTGTTAGTCTGTCTTCGAAGTCATGCGTCGATTAGGAATAGGAAGGATTATGAGTTGTCGCATGGATAACGTTATATTGGTGCTAGCGTTTTGGGAGAAAGCCGCAAGCTGTGAGGGTGGCCAGAGTGGATAATATCGTATTAATGTAATGGGTATGGATGTGGGGCTTAACAATGTTAAGTACCATTATGATCTTGAGTGTCTTGGTGGGCATTGTTAATCAAACATATATTCAGTATGGTATGTTTTTCTGAGTTTGTTAATTCTAGTGGTGTTGGAGAGGCGCATATTCTGCATTTGATCCGATCATTTATGTTTCGGGTTGAGAAAAAAATGCTCCTAGGGAGGGCATATTATTTGATAATATTATTTGTTAGTGCTTTCTTCAGTCGCATTGATTAAACGTGAAAATGATTATGAGTTGTCATGTAGATAGCATTTATATTGGTACTTAGGAAGCGTTTTAAAAAGGAGAAAATAAAAATAAAGCGATGAGGGTTTTAAATCAAAATAGATAATATCATATTAATGTCGAGCGACAGGTTCATGAGACTTTCCAACAATATTATTCCAATATGATAACAAAAATTATCTTAATTGTTGTGTAAAATAAGGCATGTGTTAGTATAATTACCATTTTCTTTTTCTGGTTTATAATTTAATTCTAGTGGTGGAGCAGGAAATGGCTTTAGGGGCAGCAACGCAGGCGGGTTCAGATCACTCCCATTGAAACAATTTCTTTTTAAATACATTGGCTCAGTACTTTAATAATTTCACTTAGTTTGAAACGTGCTGGGCACTATGCAGTCTCAATAATGTAACCGATCATCATGAGTCGTATTTCATGAATTAATAGGCTAAAACTTAACATGATCAAACAAGAAACCTTCCGTTTTCAATGAATATTCCAATGGATGTACTTACAAAATTCACTGTGCAAGTAAATTTCAACAGAATCCTTTTTTTTTTCCTCTACTTTTTCTTTTTAGGATCTTGTAACAAGTACTTAGTAATTCGGTTTCAATATTTTTGTCCTTGGGTGGTTGCATGTACAATCGAAGAACTTGTACTGGGTTTTTGACTCTTTCTCGCAACTTTTAAGTGGCTGCTGATCCTTTAAGCTTTAACCTTATCCTCTGTCTGCATGCAAGCTTTAACCTTATCCACTTGGATCTCTCTTTGGGATATGGTGTTTCACTTTTGGATAATATTTTCCAGTTAGTAGGATTGGTAGTTTTAGCATCCCTGATATCAAGAGATAAATAATTTTTGTCAGAAATATTAAGGACAATAATTAACTAGTGATATTAGTTATTTTAAAATAATCATTAGTATATGAATAGTGATAACATATAAGAAAATTATAACTTAATAACTTAAATTTAATAATAATATATCAAGAAGCTCAAGTGGTAATGTTTAAAATGAGAACTTGAGAATTTATAGTTAATTCGCCGTTATCGCATAGAAGAAAAGTGTATATTTTGGGTAATGAATCGATGACGAAGAAATGCTGTCGACAGATTTTCGCTAACCGTATTATGAATAACGTCAGGTTTATAGGCTTTTGGGTATAAAATTTTAACTAGAAAATAAAGAAAAGGAAAAAAGGAAAAAGCCCACATCACTAGAATACCTTCTACTTGGTTTGTGGCTTTCTTTTGTCTGGCTAAATCTTGATAACGTGTTATAAAGAATGAAAAGGAAAGAAAATGAGAGAGCAAAAGAAAAGAAGCTATAAAATCATTTATATTGTCTTTCGTTATCGAAGTCATATATATAAGTCTTCATTATCTGATATCATCCGCGTTAAAGTAATAGTTGTAGATAAATATATGGTCGTTCGTATTTACGATGAATTATTTCTCTTGTTTATATTTTTTTGTCCCGTTTTATTAGCTTCTTGAAGCTGCGTAGAAGACCAGCCAAATCATTATTGGGCTTTCAGATATTACTATGTGGGCCTTAAAAGTAGATCACATTAAAGGAATTGAAATCAAGGAGGTCTGCAGCTGATAGGATTGGATCAGTAGTTTGGGCCTACAATCTCCACACGGTCCATTTTCATGCTCGTCTTTTTCAACTTTAGTTTTCGGATTCTCTTACAGTCTTACCCATTTCTATCTACTCGTCACCGAACACAACCCTTACAGGCTGTTCAAAATTACGTGCATCAGCAGTTAATGAGTTGGACGAGAGATTTCCAAACAATGTTTCCAAAGTTTAATTTCAAGAAGAACACGTAAAGTTGCATAGTCTTTTCTTGCAAAAAGATTTTTAAGTTCCATAATCTTCGTCTTTCTAGAAGATTAATTGATTCATGGGAAAAAAAAAGGAGTTGAAATTTGAAAATTCCATTTCCCCGACACAATTAATCCTTAAAGGAAATATAGTTGAGGGTGAATAATTATCGTCTTTCTGAATTAATCTGTTTGTAGTCAATGGCGTGCTTGGAATGGCACCCTCCTTCTATCTGCTATTGTTTCTGATGCTGATTGAACAATTATCATCTAGAGGAGCAATTATCGTTAATATATAAAAAGTTTTCCCACCCATAGGAGTAAGACAGGAATTGGGTGTTAAGTGGTGAGTTAGTCCCTTGATTCAGTTTGAAAATGGCAGGAAATGTTAAGAACTCATTAATAGCTTTAGTGCTTTGTGGTAGATAGCAAACTCTCTTTTACTAATTTTTAACTACAATTCTCTTCTGCATGGTCTAACCTACAATTCCCTGATCAAGTCTGACCCCATGTTAGTGATGTACACTGGAAGAGCTACAGTAATCATAATATGCATAAGAATTGTGGTATAAACAATTGGTGAAAGTATATTATCCAGTCAAGAGAAGGAAACTACAGATATAAAAGTTAAGGCACAGTTGAGTCCACGTGGTGATTTCCTGGTAAAGGCCAGAAGGTATCATTCTCAAGGCATTGTTGAAACTTAAAGCCTGGACCACAGTGGAGTATATGAATATTTTCGTCATTTCAATGAGTATCCAGATTTTAAGAACTGTGAATTATACCTCCAAAAGGCCAGCTCCTTTTCCAGCAAGTCTCTTCTCCTCTGGCTGGCGAGCTAAATTTCTCAAATATTGTTTATAAAGTTGTCCTCAATCTCTGTACAGAATTTGGAGAGGCACATATTTTGCTTTTGATCAATCGTTTCATTTCGGGTTTTTGAAAAAATGCTCCCCACAGGAGAATATTATTTGCGATAATGAAATTTCATTTGAGTCTGTCTTCCAAGAAGTCAGCGCATCGATTAGGAATGAGAAGAGTTATGAGTTCGATAGCATGGATAACGTTATATTGGTGGGCTTGTTTTGGGGAGAAACGAAACAAGAAAGCAATGAGGGTTTAATCGAAGTGGATAATATCGTATTAATGTGGAGTTTATGGATGTAGAACTTCCATGATATTATTATATGATGAGAATTATCTTGGTATTTGTGTAAAAATGGAGCATGTGTTAGTATAATTATCAATTTTTTTTTTCTGGTTTACAATTTAATTCTAGTGGTGTTGGAGAGGCACATATTCTGCATTTGATCGGTCATTTATGTTTCGGGTTTGAAAAAATGCTCCCCTAGGGAGAATATTATTTCAATAATGATATTTGTTGGTCTTTTCTTTAGTCCCGCGTGATTAGGAATGAAAATGATTATGAGTTGATAAAATATGGATATAACATCATGTGGTATGAGAGCATTTGAGGGAAAATAAAAAATAAAGCTTGATGAGGGTCTTAAATCAAAAGTAGATAATATCATATTAATGTGGAGCGACGGGTTCGCCAAGGATTTTCCGACAATATTATTCCAATAGATAACAAAAAATTATCTTAATTGTTGTGTAAAATAAGGCATGTGTTAGTATAATTACCATTTTCTTTTTCTGGTTTATAATTTAATTCTAGTGGTGGAGCAGGAAATGGCTTTAGGGGCAGCAACGCAGGCCAGGTTCGAATCCTCCCATTGAAACAATTTCTTTTGAAATGCATTGGCTCCGGTACTAATAATTTCACTTAGTTTGAAACGATGCTGGGCACTATGCCAGTCTCAATAATGTAACCGATCATACTTGATCAGTATTTTCATGAATTAATAGGCTAAAACTTAACATGATCAAACAGAAACCTTCCCTTTTCAATGCAATGGATGTACTTACGAAGTTCACTGTACGAAGTAAATTTCAACAGAATCCTTTTTTCCTCTACTTTTTCTTTTGGGATCTTGTAACAAGTACTTGTAATTCGGTTTCAATATTTTTTTGTCCTTAGGTGGTTAAAAAAATGTACAAATCGAAGAACTTGTACTGGGTTTTTGACTCTTTCTCGCAACTTTTAAGTGGCTGCTGATCCTTTAAGCTTTAACCTTATCCTCTGTCTGCATGCAAGAATTGCTGGTGAGGTAGCAGCGCATGGATAAGTTGACCATCAGGAATTAGGGTTTCCCCACTTGATATATATGAACCTTATGAAAATATCATAAACTGTATACAGTTCAGCACTGAAAGCATGAGATTGGAAGTATATGTTTGAACATACTATATTGAAAGTGAAATAAGGCTTAGTTATGTGAATCATAATATAAAAGCTAATCCTGCCTGGTGCTCCTCTCTACACGGAAAGTATGTGCCCACCATAATGGACCTAACCTGCTTTTATCAGAATAACATATCACGGATTGCTGTATTGTGGAAGCAAATTAAGTCTGTAATAATATTGATATATAGTCATTGAAAGATGACATGTGTCATTCAAAAGAAAGGAAATCTGAAGGATGGCATCTTAAATTGACCTTCATCCTAAGGGAAATTCAAAAACATAGAATATTTAATTTTGTGTGTTTATTAAATGAAGAACCAACTTTATTGTCCTGTTCGACCAATATGTAAATGCTTTTTCAACATCAATGAATGTGAATAAGGAGGAGAACAAGTCAACTAATAAGTTTGGAAAAATATGACAGCCATAGCCTTACTGTTCTTCAAAAGCTCTTTCATCTCCTGACTTTTGTCCAAAAGCAAATGACAAGATCACAATCTAGTCACAGAGGTAACATCCCTACAAGAAATTAACAGTTTACCTACCGACCATTTCAATAGGTAATAATTGAAATTTTATGTGCAATCCATCTACCTACATATTTTACCGAAACATACCGTAGGTAATATCTTTGTTGATAAAAAATTTACTAAACAAAATGTGAATAGTAAAGCAATCTACCAAAATATTAGTCTGTTTGGTGGGGTGTAAAAACCATGTCATATTTTAAGTCTGTGGAAATGACTTTTACTCCCTACCATTTTTCTTTGTGTGGTCATTTTGTAAGGTAATTTCCAGCACTACTACAATAATATTTAGGTAATTCTTTTGTGGTGTTCCATTCTCTAGCTGCTATATTGTTATAGTGTAATCGTAGGTAAGTTGATGTACTTACAAAACTGATCAGTGCAAGTAAAATTTCAAACAGAACTTTTCCCCACTTTTTCTTTTTGGCGATCTGCAAATGCTTACCTCAGTAATTGGTTCAATATTTTCGTCCTCGGGGTGTCGCAAAACAATCGAAGAACTTGTGCTGGGTTTTGACTCTTCGCAACTTTAAGTGAAGCCGCTGATCCTTTAGTTAACTCCCTGTCCTCTGTCTGCACAAATCTTGCTGGTGAGGTAGCGTTTCATGGATAAGTTGACTATTAGAATTGTGCTTTTCTAATTTGATATATATGAACCTTGCGCGAAAATATCATAAACTGTATACAGTTCAGCACTGAAAGCATGAGATTGGAAGTATGTTTGAATATATTGAAAGTGAAATAAGGCTTAGTTATGTGAACTCATAATATAAAAGCTGATCCCGCTGGTGCTACTCTCACAAGAAATTAATGCCCGGCCCATGTAATGGACCCAACCTGCTTTTATCAGAATAACATATCACGGTTTGCTGTATTATGTAAGCAAATTAAGTCTGTAATAATATTGATATATAGTCATTGAAAGATGACATGTGTCATTCAAAAGAAAGGAGATCTGAAGGATGGCATCTTAAATTGACCTCCATCCTAAGTGTTGAGAATCAAGCAAAGAGAGCACTGAAGAGAGAGAAACCAGATCTGAAACTTTTTGAAAAAATATTCTCTTACAGAAAAAGACAAGGACCAAAGGCTTTTATACTATAACCCATTAGTTACAAGACAATGCTTTGAGGTGCACCATAAGAACCATTAGGTTGACAAATTTGAAAGAGAGCATGACTTTAGGTAGGCATTGTGTGACTTGGGACAAATGAGCCAAGACATAGTCCGGGAGGAGGAGGTACAATCTGGATGGAGAAATCAAAGATAGGTCATATGTGCCAAAGAGATGCAAGCATGTGTCTCGATGTGTCTGATGTGTCTCGGAGGACAGCAGCCCTTGAGCACGCTGGGAGCAAATGGCTCTTGAGAAGGAAGAAGAAAGATTATCACCGCTTCAACATGCCCCCGTTAGTGCCAGCATGGGGTGCGCACACATGGTGAGCTTCGATAACAGCAAATGGAAAACGATCAAGTGACAAAGGCCATCACGGCTTCAGATCTCAATAACATATCTGGACTTCAAGCTTCAGGTTCAGAACTCAAGTTTCGGATGAAATGTACATCAAGCTCAATATGTTTTGTTCTAGCATGGTAAACCCGGATTGTGCCAGGGTCATGGTCCCAAGTTATCACTCCAGCACCGTGGTTGAGAAATGTAAATGCCAATTCAAGAAGAAGATGTCGTAACCCATTAGATCAAGTATAAAGACTAGACAAGGCCCCGGGGATTCGCCTTCAGCATTGAACTAAGCACGCTTTTGCTTTCGGGAGCCTCCGGCGTAATTAAATTTCTCCACAACACACATATCCCACTAATAGATTTTCATCATCTATGTTTGTTGCCCAATCTGAGTCCAATAATTTCAGAGGAATAAAGAAGTTCTGGTTTGAACAATGTGCCATGAGACAAGGTTCCTTTAACATACCCGAATACGCTTGCAAGCATTCCATTGGAGCAAATGCAGGTGTTTCAGAAGAATTGACTTAGCTTGTTAACACAAAAGCTAGATCCGACGTAGCAGTGAGGTATCAAGAGCACCAATTGTGCTTCTATACACTACACGAGAGTATGGGCTCACCGTCGATAAAGACGTATCGCTGCTTAAGCACATGGGAGTAGAAAGCAAGATTTTGCAAGAATCCATACTTGTTTCATGCAAGAGGTCGCAAATATACTTGCCTCGACTCAAGTGCAACCCAAGGGGAGTTCGAAGGACCTCAAACTATGAGGCAGCAGATCGAACCAAGAGTTTTTAGAGCAAAATGAGTGTGAAGAGCATCAATAACTTGTCAACATCGCCGATCACACCGGTGATGAGAATGTCATCTATGTATACCAGAAGCAGCAACATTTAGCCATGTTTGTGTGAGTAGAAGAGGGAGGTATCCGGGGCCAGGAATTATGAAAGCCCCGTGCCTAAGAGAGCTCCTATGTTTCCCAAACCATCGGTGAGCTCAAGCCTGTGCCATATAAAGCCTCAGGCAACTTACAAACATACGTAGGGTTTTGTTTGATCTACAAACCATCCCATAGACATAAACACTCTCTCATGCAAATCTCCATTTAAAATGCATTATTATTATCGATGTCGATGTGTCCAACCCTCAAACAAGCTAGTGTAAAATTATGCGAATAGTCGATGCTTGAACAACCGGACTGAAAGTTTCCAAAGAAGTCCACACCAGGTGTTTGTTGAAATCCTTTGGCTACCAATCTAGCCTTATACTTATCCAAAGAGCCATCAGCCTTAAGTTTAGTTCGAAATACCCATTTACACGCACTGTCACTGTCGAGCACTAGGAGGGGGAACAAGACTCAAGTTTGATTACTATGAGGAGCTTGAAACCCACCTGGCGCTGCTTGTTTCCATAGAGATTGGCTAGTAATGACACAATTTTGATGGTTCTTACTTGAATGTGAGAAACAAAAGTTTAGGCTTAAAAATACCAGCCTTAGGACCGAGTTATCATGGGGGATGATGAGGTGAGAGAGAAGGACCCACTAGAGTGGGTATGTCTAAATTAGAGGGAGAGGGTGATAAAGAAGGTAAAAAGGGCACTTGAATTAGAGGAATGTTGGACTCTTGTGTGGATGACAAAGGAGTATTGGAATGTGGACTTGAGGACATGGGAATGTGTGTTGAAGTACTAGATGGGAGGAAGTTGAGAACCCACTGGAAGGAACAATTGCATGGACTATGGGTAAGGCAAATGTGGAGCTCTAGAATTTCAGACACCGACCTTTGTACAAGTGAGGTGGCTGCATACTCATGAGAGGTATGAGAAGTGAGGGAAAGAAGGACTGATATGGGAAGTTGTTTCATCAAATGTTACACTTTTTGGCAATGTAAATTCGTCTTAAGGATGCATGCATCGAGCAAATTTTTATGAGAAGAACTGAACCCAAGAAGAGACACTGATGATCAAAAGCTAGCTTATGTTTACAAGGTCAAGATATGGGAAAGCAAAAAGGGCAGCCCAAACACCTTCAAAATTATAATCAGGCTAGTTTGTCGCTAGCAACTCAACTGAGACGACAAATGAACTACAAAGTGGGGAGATAATTTAATAAAAAGTAGTCGAGGAAAACGCTCCACTTAATTTTAAGTCCAGCTGAGGCCTGAGCAAGAAGAGTGAGACCAATCTCTACAATGTCAGCGATGTTTTCCTTTGGCGCGACCTTGTTGTTGATGTATATGACGTGGATGGCGAAAGGTAATTCCTAATTATTGTAACAATGGTTGCAGCTTTCCGATATTCACCTCCCTACCAAGCTGAGACACCGAATTTGCAAACTGAAATCACTGCCTCAATCATTTTATTGAAGTAGGTGAACATAGTAAGTGCCTTGACCACTAAGAGGGAAAATCCATGTGTATATCTGCTATAATCACGACAAAGTGAAATGTAGAATTGTAGTCTCTGAGAGAGACAGGAGCTTGGCCCCATACATCCGAATGGATGATTTGAAATGGTGCTGTTGTGTGAAGAGGTGTTGAAGGAAAAGAAGCCTGGTGCATTTTTCCATATTGGCAAGCATCACAAAAATTCATTTCAGTACCAGGAGAAACTTTTATATTCAATTGAGCTAGAATCTTATTTAGAACCACTTTATTGGGGTGACCTAATCGACTATGCCATAAGGTCAATAGTCGGTTATTACAAGAGGTACCACACACTGTGGTCAAAACTTTTCTACAATCAACACACGCAAGTCAGACCAGAACTAAATTGAAAATCGAGTGTAGAGAAGATGCATTTAAATGCACCGTGAGAAATTGTAGTGATCCTCATTGAGCCGAAAACTCGAACTAAGTGGAGTAGATAATGGCAAGAGTGCGTATGTAGCGATATAAGCCGCCCTAAGTACCTCTATGCACTTTCCGTGATTGTTTCATCCATATATGTTATGTAGAATCAAACTCACAATAACATCATTCTCACGGTAAACTGGATATACCGTGGGATTAAATTTTTGGTTATGTAATAACCATCAAAACATTTTTGAGATGTGTGAGAGCGTGAAGTGTAAATGATGTGTCCAATGTGTGTGATGTGGAGTTTAGAACCATCACCAAGTGCAAGCTTACTGGTGTTCGAGCATTCTCGAGTTGGTGTCTGCGGAGTCTGTGGGAGGAGGTGACATGGGATGTGTGGCCCCACCGTCGAGAAACCATGAAGCATCATCGATGGGGCCATTGGAGTAGCTAAAGATTCTTCGCTTAAAATCGAGAGACCATGGTTAGGATTCATCAGCCAGAATACTCTCCCAAGGCCTTCGATCTCCTAAATTGATTTTGGTACCCAACCACCAACCCAGAAAACATTTGAGCTATGTGTCCCATTCTCCCACATATTCGATGCAGAGGTTTGTCAAGGAATCAGATCCTCCTCACACCAAGGAAAAAATGCGCCTCTACCACTCAAAGGAAAGGAACGAATTTCTACCACCACGTCCAATTCTAAAAAATTGTCATGATAAAGTGAATAGAGGAGCCGGATAGATCAACCGTTGTTATAAGACTCGAGACTCTCAAGTCTCATCTCACGTGGTTCAAGGATATAATCGTACTTCAAGAGTGATCGATTCACGCGATGTCGATTTACAATTACAGCCTTCAAATTCGATCCGAGTCCTCCATGATGCAGAGGATGAGTTCATCATCCGTGATTTGGTCAATTGTGCCAGCCTATGAGAGAGCATTGCTAAGGATTTCATTTGAGAATGTAATCCCTAAATTAACCTGCTTTCCTTCTTCATGGTCCGAGAGAGACAGGAATAAGAGCTCTAGCCTGGACTTGCGTAAAAGTTTGCTCAAGAACAATCCACACCTCCGTCGATTTACGCAGAGAAATTATTGGCCCAACATCCGCTCTGATGATAGAAGAGAGCAACCAACTCAAGACAACCTGACTAAATTTTCCCGTAGAACGTAAGCCTGATTAATTTGGAGGAGATTGATCAAAGATCGTGAATCATGATGTTCTCTATCTCGTTTGAGTTTCTCAGATTGAGAAGAAAAGACTCAAGATCGTGAGCTCACCGGCTTAAGTATCTCAGACTCTTAACAAGTAATTTGTACGATCCAATTTAATTGATACGGTAAGGTAGAAACTATGGCACGCCATTGTCGGTAGATGCCGGCCAGAGAAATGATGCAGGAAGGGGAAGGAGGAACCCAGAGCTATGGATAATATCGACCGCTTCGATACCATGTTGAGAATCAAGCAAAGAGAGCAATCGAAGAGAGAGAAAACCAGATTCAAACTTTTGAAAAATATTCTCTTACAGAAAGACAAGGACCAAAGGCTTTTTATACTATAACCCATTAGTTACAAGACAATGCTTCGAGGTGCACCATAAGAACCATTAGGTTGATAAATGTGTGGAGAGCATGACTTCCGAGGTAGGTATGCATTGTGTGACTTGGGACAAACGTGAGCCGCACGATTAGTCCTGGAGGAGGAGGTACAACTGGCTGGAGTGTGAACAGTATAGTCATATAGCAAACAGATGCAGCAGATGTGTCTGATGTGTCTCATGTTCGAGGAGCGCAGCAAGCTGGAAGCAAAGAATGCCTGAGAAGCAAGAAGAAAGATTATCACCGTCTAACACTAAGGGAAATTCAAAATATAGAATATTTAATTTTCAGGTGGTTATTAAATGAAGAACCAACTTATTGTCCTTGCTCAATTAATATGTAACAAGTGCTTTTCAACATCAATGAATGTGAATAAGGAGGAGAACAAGTCAACTAATAAGTTTGGAAAAATATGATAGCCATAGCCTTACTGTTCTTCAAAAGCTCTTTCATCTCCTGACTTTTGTCCAAAAGCAAATGACAAGATCACAATCTAGTCACAGAGCTAACATCCCTACAAGAAATTAAGAGTTTACCTATTGACCATTTCAGTAAGTAATAATTGAAATTTTATAGGTAATCCAATTTATCTACAAATTTCCTACCAAACATAATTGTAGGTAATATCTCTGTTGATAAAAAAATTACCAACAAAAATGTGAAATAGTAGGTAATTACCTACAAAAACATTTGTCGGTCAGTGGTAGGTAAAACCATGTCATATTTTGTCGGGAAATGACTTTACCTACTATTTTTTTTGTAGGTCATTTAGTAGGTAAATTTAGTGACTACTATAATATTGTAGGTAAATTTTTTAGGTAAGTTCCATTCTCTAGTTGCTATATTGTTAGTAATTTGTAAGTAAGTTGATTGCCTAAATTGCCAATTTAGTAGGTAAATTTGTCGGTAATCTATAGGTAATGGTTAGATTTGTAGGTAATCTGTTGGTAATAATTTCATTCATTTATACTTTTAGTAGGTAATATGTCGGTAATAATTTCATTCATTTATACTTTTAGTTAGTAATCTGTTGATAATAATTTCATTCATGTTATACTTTTAGTAGGTAATCTATTGGTAATAATCCATTTCCAATGCTTTTAGTAGGTTACAAGATTAAAAAACATTTACTAATCTATAAAAAAAAAAGATTCAAAATGCTTCCAAATGAAGGTCTTTGGTCCAAAACGAACAAATACACAACAACACACAACAACAACCACCCAACATCACAAACACCATGAGAAAAATTTGTAATCACAAACACCAAACAACCACCCAACATCACATTTAGATATTTCCTAAATCAAATATTACAAATAGGAGAAATCATGTTAGGAAACCAAATTATACTATGTCGGATTATAACTTTTTCGTCAAACTTAGACTCTATTCATTTCAAATTTAATTTAGAGCCAATTTTGACTTTCACTTGTGTAAACAACCCCATGTTATTCTAGCCAAAAGAATTAAAAACTAGTTCTAGATAAAAGCTTACAAGTCATCTCCCATGGTCATAACGAGTAGCAATGCCTCCAGTGAGTTGAAGGTCCAGTGTGAGTTGAAGGTCCAGCCCCGTCTGTTGCCTTCGACATTTTTTCTTGAAGTACTTTTCATGAATCTTTTTTTCTTTCGATGTGTTCTAATAACACTGCCATCTTTCCCATAAATCTGGATCAATGAAGTTTGACTTTTTCACTTTCCTTTTTATCTCTGATATCATGTCTCGATATCGATTACACACTTTTTCCTCCCATGCTATTTTGATTAGTTCAATTATTGCATTGTCCCACATGAAGAATTTCTACAGTATATAATTCTATGTTATAATCAAAATAGACATGGAATTGAATCATAATTCTATGCAGTAGGGGTTGCTTCACCTTTTTTTTTTTCCAACTAACACATGTAAAAATAGACTTAAAAATAAGTTAACCTAGCATTTATTACTTGAAATTGAGTATAATAAAAAGACTTAATTTCACTAGAAATGATCTTCCATTTTAGTTTATTTGTCTCTTCAGGATCTATATTTTCCTCAAAAGCCTTTCTCATTATGCGAGAGATTCTTCCAGATAGTTCCAAACTATAAAATAATATAATATTTAAATATATTCATAATTAACAAAATGTAAGACTTTAAAATATCAACATTGAAAAATATACATATAAATACTCAAAATTAAATATGATTACTAATGAAAATCAGTTGAGATTATCGTTGAACTCAAAAGTGTATGATTTTATAATATACTACTTACACATTATTTCATAAACACACTAGTGTACGATTTTGAGCTGTCCTAGATTCATAAGTATGTATTGAAGAATTTGTAGGTCCAGGAATAGGTGCAGAAGCATGTGTAGGTGTTGGTGAAGTTGTATACAAAGGAGCAGCAAGTTAGGATAAGGCTGGTGACTCTATAGGTGGAACAACAGTAGGTTGGGATGCATTTGATGACTTTATATGCGGTAGTGCAAGAAGTTGGTTTACAGCTGTTGACTCTATATGCGGAGTAGAAGGTGTGGGTACTACTGTTGGGGGTGGTGCTAGTGACGGTATCACTGATGGAATTGGCTTATGAGATGGTTGTGATTATGCAAGCCTTCTTCTCTTGGCTGCTAGAGATTTAACCATGTCTTCAACAAACCTGTAAATATGTAAACAAGAAAATGTGAGCAAGTTACAATATTAAAATAAGATGGCATTTTGCAAGAAAAACAAACAATCATTACTTATTTATTGTAACAATATCAATGATTAAAATTTCTACAAATATCATAATGGAAAATTTCAAGTTTTTCACCCATTCACACAAAACTTGTTTTCTTACCTCATCTAATGTGTAGCACGTTTTGGGAAATTTGCTTGTTGCTTCATCTGTTTCCAACTCATGCCTTCGACATAACCTTTTTATGTCTTCTCTTTGTGATGCCCCAAATCCCGGGGGTCTTTTTTTTTTTTTTTTTTTGAAAACATTTGTGAACAGTTTCCATGAAAAGTGCTCAAGAACAACATAGATCCTTCTGTCACACGCGCAGGAAGCTTGTCGTGCGCGCTGCTGCACTCGTTGGGTGCCTGTCTTGCACCTGGCCTGAGGACCATTTCACAACACGGAAGGCCATATTGCGACACAACATCTGAAGCACTCTTCTCTGTCATGACACAAACCCTGAAATGAGCAGTAAGCTACCCTTCTCAGCTCCTATACTTCAAGCTCTCACCCAGTTTTCTGTCATTTCATTTTTTCTGTATTTATCAACTTTTTGCATACATTCTAAAATATGGGAAACCATTAACATTGAACTAAACAAGTTCAAAAATAAGTTTTTATTACAAAACTCAATTTACAAAATTAAACTGGATGTTTTGTCCAGAATACTACAAAACCAGAGAATAAGCCAAATCTGGCCTTTTCCTTACTAGACCTCAAATGTCTCCACCTCTGGGTGTACGTCCAACACCTGAAAACATTTTTTCACATGACGGGGTGAGCGATGCCCCATAGAGAAAATCTCCTACAAGGGCTACTCCCGACCTAAGTACACATGTAATGCCATCTTTACACATCCACACACATTCAGTAAAAATCTGCATATTTCTACATGAATGTCTACATGCCATGCCCCATGTCTCGAGTCCTCACTAACTCCCTCACACATGCGTTTTCCATGTATGAAATCTACTTTTTCAAAACAAAAGATTTTTGTTTTTGAAACTCATTGGACATTCTTTGAAAATCAGTATATATTGGACAACCCTCCGAAATATAGTTTAATGAACATGCTCCGAGAAATATTGTGGACAACCCTCCGATATAATTTAGTGGACATACTCCGAGAAATATTGTTGGACAACCCTCCGAATAAAACTGCTTGTTCACAAGCCATTTCATGCACTCACACCCGACTCACGCAATGTCCTGTGCACATGAAATGTTAATGCTACTGCATGGAGTTTACATATTACATGTATACAAAGGAACACATGTAATATTAAAAAATCATGCTTCATACCAAGCATCATGGACAACTTCATCTACTGCATGTAATTTCTACCCATACACAATCCATATTCATATTTCAAGCATATATATAACAACATGTTATTCATCCAGCAAATCTGGATTTTTTTCTGTCACAACCCAGGAAAAAATAGCATACACAACCTATTTGCAAGCTATTTCCAGCTCACATTTTTCCAGCACATATGAACTATATTTAGTTCATATTTTCCAGAACAAACACACATATAACAGCATGTTATTCATCAAGCAATCTGGATTTTTTTTCTGTCACAACCTAGGAAAAACAACATACACAACCTATTTGCAAGCTATTTCCAGCTCACATTTTTCCAACACATATAAACTATATTTAGTCAATATTTTCCAGCACAAACACACATATAACAACAACATGTTATTCATCAAGCAATCTGGATTTTTTTTTGTCACAACCCAGAAAAAACAGCATACACAACCTATTTGCAAGCTATTTCCAGCACTTATGAACCATATTTAGTCCATATTTTCCAGCACATATGAACTATATTTAATCCATATTTTCCAGCAATTATAACCTGTTCCAGAATAGTGTTTCTGGAAACAGGAAAGAACTAGAAAAACCGATCCTCATCACTAACAATTTGATCAAAACTGTTTTTGAACAAGCCCTTTAGCTAGAGCTAAAGCTCATGGCCATTGGATGGCTCTCAAACAAGGACTAGCCATGATAGGAGATGACCCCTACCTGTTGGAGTGCAGACCAGCCCCCCTGTGACGCCCAAATTTCCGGGGGTCTTTTTTTTTTTCCTAGTAATTAGTGCACTTAGTGCAATGATAAATTTTTCAGATATTATGTGAGCACCAAATGCCATCCTCAGGCATGTGGCTAGATTCTCGACTCCAGAGATCTTTGGCATAGAGTCCAAGAACGCGCAAAACGGACTTCTCGGATCGAGGAAGCATGGTCATCCGGTTGGCGCTTCATATGAGCAGAAACTGACGTGCAGAACTGGGCAGGTACCTACTGTTTTTCGTCTTTTGAATAAAATCTGAGCTCAGATTATAATGAGCCATATATAGATAGGATTCTAGACTCAAGGGGCTCGTGAGAGTCTTCGAACGCATGAAACGGACCCTCGACGAAAGTTATGATCAACCGGGGTTGACACAACGAGCCCATTCCCTAGACGGGGTCTCGCCTCATGCAGCCTGAGGCGCAAGAGCCTCATGCATCGGCGCAAGAGAGCTCATGCGTAAGAGCCCATGCAGCTCATGCAAGAGCCCATGCAGTTTTTATGCAGAAGAGCCCATGCAGCCCATGCATGAGCTCATGCAGAGGAGCTCATACAGCTCATGCAGCTCATACAGGAGAGCCCGTAAGAGCCTATGCAGCCTATGCGTAAGAGCCTGATGTACCTCTGCGCAAGAGCCTGCGTGCAGGAGCTCATACAGCTCCTGCGTGTGAGAGCCTGCGCAGCCTACACAGGAGATCTCATGCAGAAGAGCCTGCGGTGAGAGCCTGCGTGGCGGGCCTGCGGCATGGCCCGCGCGGTGAGAGCCTGCGTGCAAGGGCCTGCGCAAGGGCCCCGCGGTGAGAGCCTGCGGTAAGGGCCTGCAAGAGCCTCAGCGGCAGGAGAGCCTGCGTAAGAGCTCATGCAGAAGAGCTCATGTGCGGGAAGGGCCTGCGGTGAGAGCTCATGCAGAAGAGCCTGCGTGTGAGAGCCTGGGGCCTGGCTAGATGAGCTGCCCACAGCTCTCATCCTCCTGCACTTTTCCCGAGTAAAAAGGCCATAACTTGGGCTGTAGGTCCGATTTGGGTGATTCGGAAGCCCACATCAAGCTTACTGATGGGCCACTCATCAAGGATGCTAGTCCAAATTCTCACTTTCCCTTAACTGAAATTCAATCTCAAAGACTAGACGCCCCAGGCTCCAAAACAGAATGCTACTCACAGCTCCTGGGTCATAAGTGAGCTCGGCCACACACACAGCTCATCCCAACTGAGCTTGGCCTGTAGAGGTCATCTCATCCTAGGAGAGCTCAGCCAGAAGAGGTCAGCTCATCCTAAGAGAGCTCAGCCAAAAGAGCTCGGCCACACAGCCATTCTCTTGGTTGAGCTTCACACACAGCTCGTGACTCTTAGACCTTTCCAAGTAAAATGTCATAACTTGGGCTGTAGAGGTCCGATTTTGGTGATTCAAAAGCCCACATCAAGCTCACTGACGAGGCTACGATATGGTAGAGGACCATAGGGCCAAATTCCTCTACTGCCCAATGAAAAATCAGTCTTAACATATGACTAGAATTAACAAAGGTAGAGAAAACATTTACCGAATTGTATTAAACATATGAAATGAGTTTAATTACAATTTATCTCCAATATATCTACAAAAAAAACTGGATAATAGTCCAGCACATAACAAAATCGGGTTTTCTGCCCGGACTTTTACAAAACACATAATAAGCCATGCTTGACCTTCTTCTCAACTAAAGCCTCATGAAGTGCCTCTGGTGCAATCTCCGCCCTCGAAATGTTTTTCTCCCACGACTAAGTGAGCTATACCAAGAGGAGAAAGTCTCCTACAAGGGCTACTCCCCACCTAAGTGCACATGCAATGACATAATCCATAAATTCACACACATTCATATAAAAATATGCATATCTATATATGAATGTCTATGTCATGTCCCGCTTCCGAGTCCTCACCCCGACTTCACACACGCTTATTTTCTTGGGCGCATGATAACCGCTTTTCAAAACAAAAGCTTTGTTTTAAATCACTGACCACCTCGAGTATCAAACTATCGACCCATTTCGAGAACTTCTTTTACCGGACAACCCTCCGGATAGAGTTCATTCGACAAACCTCCGATATTATTTATTGACAACCCTCCGATATAATTTATCGACAATCCTCCGATATAATTTTATCGACAACTCCTCCGATATAATTTATCGACAACCCTCCGATAAAATTTATCGACAACCTCTCCGATAAAATTTAGCTACTTATTTTATCTCATGCTTCCTCACACCTGATGACGCGATGTCCTTGCACATGCGATGATAATTTCATATGTAATATCTTCATGTTACATGCATGTTGAAACTACATGCAACAATTATATCTATGCTTCATTCAAGCATCATGTTAATATATCAAGTATGAGTATATCAACATTAATATTCATTAATAACTGCATGTTATTCAAACAAGCAATAACACACAACAAGATCATCAATATCGGGGATCTACAAATCGTATGTAACCGGGCCTTAATTGTAGTTCGGAACTACACCAACACCTTAATTCGTAAACCGATCCCCATCAGCTTTTGTCGAATCGTTTCTTCGAATCCAGCCCATCACTGTGGCTACACCTCATAGCCATGTCATGGCTCAAATGAAGATTAACCGCAGTAGGAGAGAACTCCTACCTCCTCAAGTGATCCCTTCAACGCTTGGAAACTATTCCGCTTGTTAAATCCTAGAACTCCCCCGTTCTTCTTTCCCTTCTTCCTTTATTCTCTCTTCCATTCCACCCCACCCGATTTATCTTAGGTGGAGAAGACTTCCTAGGTGTAGGACACACCTCATGCTTCCTCATGACACATAGCATCCTGTCATGTCGTCATGCCCACTTTTCTTCCACTAAATCTCTCATGCAAAGCCTATCCAAGACACCTAGCATCCACTAACATTTATCCTCATACAAGACCACTTCTTCATGTATGGGTTAAGCTTCGACGCTTTAGCACACTTCGCCTTCACTAACGTGCCAAGTGTCCCGCCTCGTTCCACACACGACATGCAATCCTCATGCCACGTGTCATTTTTCTCGTCGTCAATTTACTGAATGCGGAAATTCGACTATTTCTGACCAACTAAATTGACCAGAATTCTAGATTTCATGAGATCTAACTTAACCCAGACGTCCCGTCATTATCCGGGAGATCTAGAAAATTCCTATTTTTACCAAATTACTATTTTACCATTTTTTTTAAAAATTCGAATTTTCCCGTGGTTTCACATTCTCCCCTTAAAAAGAATTTGGTCCCGAATTCACACACACATATACATACAACCACATGCACATGTACCAGTCATTTACCATTCAATGACTAATCCACGTACCTTCGTCCTGAAAGAGGAAAGGATATCTGGTACGCATCGTGTCCTCATGTTCCCATGTTGCCTCCTCCACTCTGCTTCCAATAACACCTTTACTAAATTCTCACGCTTAAGGCCGCAAAACCCGCTCCTGGCCATCCATTAATACGCACGTGTCCCTCTTCAAGGTCCCCATCCGCATCAATAACAAGCTCGCCTACCCACTATATGAGCTGGATCCGAGTGTACCCGAGCATGGAGATATGGAATACCTCATGGACACCCGATAAACTCCTACGTAGTGCTAATCGACATGCACCGCTTCTACCTCGAGTACCTCGAAGGCCCAATAAACCTCGGCGATAATCTCCCTTGTTTGTCGAATCGACCACCCTCTTTAGGCATCACCCAAGAAGACATGATCACCCGCCCAAACTCTAGAGAGGTCGCCGCCATCTAAGATAACTCTTTCTCCGTCTGGGCCCGAGCCGTGAGAAGTGCTCAGATAGACCTACTTTCCTGGTGTCTCGAACCATGTCGTGACTCCGCAGTAGCTCTCTCCCACCTCCGTCCAACAAATCATGATCGTACCGGCTCCCAAGGCCTCATAGGCGTTATCTCAGATGCTTCGCTCGAGAATCGCTGCTGTAGGCAAATTCTACCGCGGCAAATGCTCTTCCCAACTACCCTTGAAATCTAGGACACATGCTCGCAGCATGTCCTCTAAAACTCAGATGGTCCTCTCCGACCGACCATCCGTCTCGCGGATGAAAAGCCAGGCTCATCATTAATCGTGGTATCCATGGCCTTCTGGAAACTTTTCCAAAAGTGTGCCGTGAAGCTGGGATCTCTGTCCGATACGATGGATACCAAGACTCCATGTAACCTAACACCGTATATACAAACAGCAGAATTCTCTAGTGTAAAGGTCATCCCAGACGGCTAGGAAATGTGCCGACGAGTGAGCCTGGCCCATCATGACCCACACCGCATCATGTCTACGCTGACAAGTTTGTGGTAAGTGAGTCACAAAGTCCATCGACATGCTCCCACTTCCACCGCTACCTCCAATGGTATCGGAGTAGCCCAAGAGGCTTCCGGGTGCTCACTTTTACTTGTCGGTTACGTGAGACAATCACGAACAAAATCCCCAACGTGTCTCTTCATCCCGCCCAATACTCACGACGAAGATCTCGATACATTCACAGGCCACCCGATGCACTGGCGAAACGAGAGCAATGCTAACCTCCCGGCGATCTCCTCTCTCAACTCAATCAACTTGGGAAACCACTACCCGTCCCTATAAATCAAGACTACCATTCTGCGTGACTCATCCAAATTTCATCACCTATGCGTACCCGATCAGACCGGCCCCCGACGGACACTATCTCCGTCCCGCCTCTAGACTCAATCACTCGTCGCAGGGAAGGCGCAGCCACTAAACTTCCATAACACCCTCGAGCTCAAGCCACGCATCAGAACCCAAACTGGTCCCACGCCCGAGCATCCGCCACTCCCAGAGCTATACTAGCCAATGCTCCCGTGATTTCCGACCAGTGCATCGGGTTGACTCACATTTTGCCTACCGTGACGGTGGTCTCAGCCGTTTCATAATCCTCTGCACCCATCCATCCGCGCTGCCTCACAAGTGAGGTCCCGCTGTGTGAAAATATACTTCGGGGATTTTTATTGTCTGAGTACACTTAACTTTCAGTTTATAAGTAAGTGGCGCCAAACCTTCAAGGCAAAGACAATGGCTGCTAACTCCATGTCATGTGTGGTAATTCCGCTCTATGATTCTTCAACCTGTCGAGAACCATAAGCCACTACCCTCCCCGACGCATCAAACACATCCCACCCGTCTCAAGCATCACAAAGACACCGAGTACTCCTGTTCCCTTTCCGGACTACCACAGAGCCAAGTGGGCCTCCGTTTCAATTCCTGGAATGCCTCTCACACGAGTCATTCCACTCAAACTTAACCTCCTTCCAGGTCAACTTAGTCATAGGTGCTGCTAGCCAGGAGAAATCCTCAATGAACCTCCTGTAATATCCAAATTTAATCCTAAGAAACCACAGATCTCAAGACCGACTTCCCGCCTCTCCCAACTCATAACAGCCTCAACTTTCTCAGGGTCTACTGACACACCTGAAACCGATACGACGTGTCCCGTAACCACCGCGAAGCCAAAATTCACACTTTCATCGAATTCGCATACAACCGATGGTCTCTCGTGGTTTGAGAACGACTTAAGTGATCTCTCATGATCCTCCCTTCGTCTCGCAGTGTATCAAATATCGTCCACGAAAACTACCACAAACCAATCTAAGTAGGGGTGGAAGATCCTATGCATGAGATCCATGAATGCTGCTGGTGCATTCGTCAATCCGAAGGGCATTACTGTGAACTCGAAATGCCCATACCGCATCCCCCCGACGCCGGTCTTAGGGATATCTGCTTCCTAAATCCTCAACCGATGGTACCCGCAAGTGATCTATCTTAGAGTACACCCACATCTCTCAATCGATCAAACAACCATCAATCCTGTAAAGGATAGCCACCATTCTCCTGATCGTCACCATTCAACCGTCTGCAGTCAATGCACAAATGGCGGGTCTGTATCCTTCTTAGCAAACAACCGAGCGCCCAAGGTGAAGTGTCGGGTCAATGAAACCCCTTGGCTCCAACAACCCTCGTATTCGACCTTGGAGCCTCGCACTAACTCGGCGCCATCCTATGCAGAGTCATAGAAATGGGCGACGTACCAGGGTGTAGCTCAATGATAAAGTCTACATCCCTCTGAGGAGGTAATCCCGGTAACTCGTCTGGAAAAACATCCTCAAACTCACATACTACACGAGGTAGACTCAAACCCTGCCCTGCCTCGTCTTCCAAGGTAAGGCTTACTAGCCAACCTATTAACTCGGGTCTCGTGCTTATCTTGAGTCGTACACACCCGAGGTAAAGCATCATGCTTATCCCCCGAAATGTAATAATACGAATACCATCCTCCGCGTAGGCAAAGAACTCCTATTTATCACGTTTCAATGACGACCCTGTGTAGTCAACCAATCCATGCCAAGAATGACATCAAAGTCCGATATGTCCAACTCAAGATCCACCATGAGAATCCCCAGATCTCTAACTCACACAATTCCGACATATCTCGATCAATCCTTACCCTAACTCCTAGGGAGAAACCCACATGTAGCGCTTCCAAGGATTCGAATTTTAAGCCCAAAACATTCATTATTAAGATGCAAAGCAATAAAGAATGAGATGCACCGTAATCAAACAATACTCTTGCCCATAGGCTCGAGAGTAGAAACATACCGGATAATCGACTGATCCGTGGGTCTGGGCTCCAGTAACTGGGCAAACACGCCCCGGGTCCCCTGAGCCTGACTGCGGGTCCCCGCCCGACCTCGACCCATGCTCCTCAAGCCTCCGGCCCATCTCCGCGAAACAACCGGCGCCCGTGTCGCACCCCCCCGGACCGATATCCGCCTCCTCGGCCCATGCTAGGCAAGAAGGAAACATACCGTGCCCAAGTGTGTCCTTAATCGACGACCGACCGAGGTGTCCCATGACCCTGGGATCCTTGCCTCTGTGGGCAATTTCGTCTCACATGTCCAGGCTGATGGTAATGATAACATGTCATCTGGGCCCCGACTGCTAGGAGCCCCGATCCGGCTTTGGCCCCGAGCCGCGGCACGCTTTGTCCCGAAACCTCGTGAAATCGTAAGTCCTTGCTTCTCCCCCGAGCTCGAAGAAGGTCGACCCTCCTTCCGCTTATCACGCACCGTATCTCGAATGCTCCCGCATCATCTATCTCTCTCTACGGCCAAAGCTGGCCTCGACCATAGAATCCATGTCTGGCAGAGAAGTCCCGTAATCTTGCCCCTGATAGACAATCAAACCATCCTCGAACTTCCTCACCTCGCTATGTCCGAGGCCACATAATCATCCCCAAACGCTCTAACTCAGAACTTAGCCACGCACTCAAGTAATCGCTATCGTCCCCCCGTTTAACCTCAAGGAACTCCCGGCTTTTGCATGTTCAGCGTATGCCGAAAACTTACCCATGAAGAGCTCTCTAAACTCCTCCCACGTTATCGTCTCTCCAAATTTCTCGAGGCTTTAACCCACCCCACCATACACTGGTGACTCACCTCTAGCCGAAATGTGAAGCAAATTGGTCTTTGTAACGCTGGAGGTAATCCTTATAGCCTCCAAAACTCTTTCCCTCAACCCGTTTAACCAATGGTCTCGCCACCATCGGGTCATCTCCTCCCTAAATGTCAGATGATGTGCTATAAAACCGTCGGAGGTTGTTCTGGCCCCTCCATGTCCCCAACTGCACCAGCCTCGTGCAATGGCATAAATGGTGAAGACCCATGGCCCCTACAAAGGTTCATTGATCAAAAACAGTGGTGTAGCCTCGTGGGCGCACTCGTCCCCCTTCCTTGACTTGCCATCTACATATATCAATAGCAATTTATTTTATTTTTCCGAACTCCTAAGGTTAAATTCTCACCCTAGTGTCCAATACTTCCTGTATACTATTCACCAAGAATACAATCCACATAATATATAGCATAATATCATGCAACAATTCATCGAATGCACAATGGATACGATCTAAAAACCCATGCCCCATTAGCCTCATGCACCATGGTAGCCTCCAAATTCTTTCCATACCAATTACACTGTTAGATCATGTTCAATACTAGGTATTTATAAACCTAGGCTCGATACTGCCGTGACTTCCAAATTCCGGGGTCTTTTTTTTTTTCCTAGTACTAGTGCACTTAGTGCAATGATAAATTTTTCAGATATGTGAGCACCAAAATGCCATCCTCAGGCATGTGGTTAGATTCTAGACTCAGAGATCTTTACATATCCAAGAACGCGCAAAACGCACCCTCGGACGAGGAAGTTATGGTCATCCGGCTACGCCATATGAGCAGAAACTACGCAGAACTGACAGGTACCTACTGTCTTTCGTCTTTTCGAATAAAATTCTGAGCTCAGATTATAATGAGCCATATATAGATAGATTCGAGGACCAAGGGGCTCGTGAGAGTCTTCGAACGCATGAACGACCCGGACGAGAAAGCTAAGTGATCGTCCGAAGCCGGGACACGCCGAGCTCATTCCCTAGGACGAGGTCAGCCTCATGCAGCTCATTTAAGAGCTCATGCAGTCATGCAGAGAACTCATGCAACCATGCAAGAGCCATGCAGCTCATGCAGAAGAGCCCATGCAGCCTGGCGCAAGAGCCTGCGTGCAGGGAGCTCATACAAATTTCAGCGCAGAGAGCTCCATACAGCCTCACGCAGAGAGCTCACGCAGCTCATACAAGAGAGCTCATGCAGAGGAGCTCATACGCCTCACAGAGAGCTCATGCAAACATACAGAGAGCCTGCGCGTAAGAGCTCACGCAGCCTTGCGTGCAAGAGCCTATGCAACTGCGTGCAGAGCCTGCAAAGGAGCTCATGGGCGCCATGCAGTGAGAGCTCATGCGCCATATGTGAGAGAGCTTCTCATGTAAGAGCTCATGCAGAGCTCTGCGTGCGCTATGCATGGGTTCTTAGGGAGAGCTTCATGCAGAGCTGCGAGGTTTTGCGTGAGTTTGCGTGAGAGTTTTGGCGTGCAGAGTTTTGCGTGTGAGAGCTCATGCGTAAGAGCTCATGTAAGAGCCTGCGCAAGGGCTCACGTGTGAGAGCCATAAGAGCTCTGCGTAAGAGCTCATGTGAGAGCCCATGCATGAGCTCATGCGTAAGGCCTGCGGAAGGGCTCATGCAGGAGAGCTCATGCAGAAGAGCTCATGCAGGAGAGCTCAGTTCGGCTAGATGAGCTCGTCCACAGCTCATCCTCCCAAACCCTTCTGAGTAAAAATGCCATAACTCGCTGTGTAGGTCCGATTTGGTGGATTCGGTGTTTCACATCGCTTTTACTGATGGGGCTACAATTTCTATCAAGGATGCTAGTCCAAATTCTCACTTTTCCTTAACCGAAATTCAATCTCAAAGACTAGACGTCTCATAGGCTCCAAAACAGAATGCTACTTCCACACAGCTCGTCATAAGTGAGCTCGGCCACACACACAGCTCATCCCAACTGAGCTTGGCCTGTAGAGGTCATCTCATCCTAGGAGAGCTCAGCCAGAAGAGGTCAGCTCATCCTAAGAGAGCTCAGCCAAAAGAGCTCGCCACACAAATTCATTCTGGTTGAGTCACACACAGCTCGCACCTTAGACCTTTCCAAGTAAAAATGTCATAATCTCATTGTAGAGGTCCGATTTTGTGATTCAAAGCTCACATGTCAAAGTCACTGATTGAGGCTGATATGTAGAGGAACATGTGCCAAATTTCTCACGCCCAATGAAAAATCAGCCTGAAACATAATTAGAATTAACAGCAGAGAAAGATTACACCAATTATTAAAGATATAAATGGCTTAATTTATAATTTATCTCCATTATATCTACAAAAAAACTGGATAATAGTCCAGTTATTACAACAAAATCAGCTTTCTGCCCAGACTTTTACAAAACACATAATAAGCCATGCTTGACCTTCTTCTCAACTAAAGCCTCATGAAGTGCCTTCCCTTGGTGCACCTCCAGTACCTGAAATGTTTTTCCCACGACGGGGTGAGCTATGCCCAATAGAGAAAGTCTCTTACAAGGGCTACTCCCCACCTAAGTGCACATGCAATGACATAATCCACAAAAATCATTCACACACATTCATATAAAATATGCATATCTATATATGAATGTCTATGTCATGTCCCGTTTCCCGAGTCCTCACCGACTCCCTCACACACGCTATTTTCATGCATGAGAACTGTTTTCAAAACAAAAGCTTTTTGTTTTAAATCACTGGACCACCTCCGAGTATCAAACCATTGGACCATCTCCGAGAACTCTTACCGGACAACCTCCGATGTGAAGTTCATTCGACAACCCTCCGACACTTATCGACAATCCTCCTATAATTTATCGGGACAACCGATATAATTTATTGGACAACCCTCCGATAAAATTCTACTTCATTCATGTTTCTACACCCGATTTACGCGATGTCCCCTTGCACATGCGATGATAATTTCAGAAGGTATTCATGTTATACGATGTTGAAAACTACATGCAACAATTATATTCATGCTTCATTCAAGCATCATGTTAATATATCAAGCATGAGTATATCAACATTAATATTCACACCGCATGTTATTCAAACAAGCAATAACACACAACAAGATCATCAATACATCAGATTCACAAATCGAAGCAAAATCAGTTCCGTAATTGTAGTTCCTCGAAACTACACAACACTCCGACCTTAAACCGATCCCCATCAACAATGCTTTTACCGAACTCGTTTCTTTGAACCAGCCCATCAATGGCTACACCTCATAGCCATGTCATGGCTCAAATGAAGATTGAATCCGCAGTAGGAGAGAACCTCTACCTCTCGGGCGCGCATCCCTTCACCGGCTAAAACTATTCCGCTTGTTAAATCCTAGAACTCCCCTGCTCTCTTTTCCCTTCTTCCCTTTTTTATTCTCTTCCATTCCAATTTCAATCGATTTATCTTAGGTGAGAAGACTTCCCTGTGTAGGACACCTCATGCTTCTCTTCCTCATGACACATAGCATCCCACATGTCAAGCCATGCCCACTTTTCTTCCCACTAAATCTCTCATGTAAAGCCTATCCAAGACACCTAGCATCCACTAACATTTATCCTCATACAAGACCACTTTCTTTCATGTATGGGTTAAGCTTGACGCTTAGCACACTTGGCCTCCACTAATGTGCCAAGTGTCCTGCCCTCAAGTTCCACACGACATGCAATCCTCATGCCACGTGCAGGTCATTTTCGTTCGTCAATTTAATTGAAATACGTGAATTCGACTATTTCCTAATTCAACGAAATTGATCAGGTACTAGATTTCACGAGACGAACTTAACGGTATAGTTCCAAGGCCGTCATCCGAGATCTAGAAAATTCCTATTTTACCGAAATTACCATTTTACCATTTTTAAAAATTCAATTTTCCTGGTTTCACACTTTCGTAACCGAAACTCAAGGCAACTCCCTTCCTTCCTTCCTTTCCTCTAACTTTCTTTCTTCTCTTCTTTTCTTCATTTTTTTTTTCCTTTCTTTCCTCCTTTTTCTTTTTCTTTTCTCTCCTCTTCCTCCTACGAACTCCTAAGGATCCTCAAGGCCCACCCCTTCTTAGCCAATTCGAACTCCGCCCGCCTCTAGAATTCCCTCACAAGTCACTCTAACACTTGGCAATCAACATGCCATGTGTTCCTCATGCCTCCATGTTTTCTACTAATTCCATGCATAAGTTAAGAGCATGACACTTGGCTTCCACTCATGTGCCAAGTGTCCTCTCCTCTACACCAAGTGTCACTATGCAGATTTGGTCTGTCTTGAAAATATACAAATTTCACTCGTCTAGAATTCAATGTACTCCGCTATGGGGATCTAGATGCTGCAGATCGAACTCAAATCTAACATGATCCACGCCATCATCCAAGGCCTGTAGAATCCTTCGAACTCATACCAGATCGTAACTGCAGAATCTATCAAGCCGCAGATTACCAAGGTTTTCACACTCTTGCTTTCTCATTGTCTTTAGTTTTTCCTTCATTGTCCAACACCGTGTTAAACACATTCTTCTCGATGTTCATGACATCTAGATTATGTCTAATGAGATTCAACCTAAAGACAACAACCCTAAAATATATCATTTATTTTAAATACATGTCTTGCATATTATATTATAACTCACCACATCAATATCACACTCTTCTCACTCCCAAGCGATTTATTTTTCAGTAAGATATGGGAACCGGTCTTTATAGGTGGCGCGGTCGGCTATATCTCTCAGCTTCTCTATTTTTTAATTAAAGCATTCTTATTACTATGACGCCTAAACTCGAGGGTCCTGTCACTAACCGGTCAACTTGCGAATAATTGCGGGTATCTCATATCTCGATACTACACTATCATGTCTCATTCACTAAGACTCATTTATGAGTAAAAAAGTAGCCCCATTGGGTCCTTTCAACAATACTAAAAATATTACCCAAGACTATGTCACAATAGTCCTTAAGAGTTTATTACAACACTCTTATATAAAATCATATATTAAACTATTTTGTTCTAATATATTTTACAAAATGAATATCAAGGCCACATGTCTACTTTCTTCACCATGGTTCCCGAATGAGCGCCGTCCACCTATGGTTCATCCGCACTTGAAATGTTTTTCACAGCGCAAGCCACACCCAAGTAGAGCTAACTCCTATGGGAGGCTACCCCCCCACCTAAGTGCACATGCAATGTTTACTCACCATTTCACAATCACATTCCAAAAAGAACATACCAATTCTATACGGAATCCTACATGCCATGCCATGAAATGAGATGCGACTCATCATATACCATGCTCAGTTCCTCAATCGACCCTTACAACCTTCACTATCAAATTGGTGTTTGATTCATAATCGTCTGCTTTTTCACCCGAGGGGGACTTATCCTTTGCTGATACTTGACACATATTTTATTTATCATGTATAAAACCGTGCGACTCCGTTAGACATTGTTTCATTTAACTGAGCCCACCCAATCAAATACCAAACGCAATGTCGATTCATTAACCATGCACTCACACCCATTTAATGCGATGTCCCTGTGCATATGTAATGTAATATGCCATTGTCTATTTGTACCATGTCACATATATGATGAATACTATACGGGCCAATGTATTAAATGATGCATATCAATTAATGCATTGCAATTAGTATAACATGCATATAATTTCAGATTAATCAGGCCCATGTCAAATGTATCAACATCACATACAAATGGCTACTTAGCCATAATGAAGTGACTTTATCCTCTAGCTAAATTACAATGGCATAAATATGTCCATAAAATACTACAACATGCCATGTAATGGCCATGTCTACACATACAATTCCTCACATGTCAATATATTAATACACATATCAACATTTCAAACAAGCATGCCATGCCATGCAATTAGTACACTTGGTGTTATGATCAAAATTTCAGAAATGATGTGAGCACCAAATGCCAATCACTGGAATATGGCTAGATATTAGACTCAAAGATCTTTTCATAGAGTCCAAGAATGTGCGAATCGGAGTTCAGATGAGAAAGATATGATCATTCGAAGTTGGAGTACACTAGGAGCCACACTATTGCGCCAATCTATGCAATACAATGTTGTGTTGAATACATAAAAGTGCAACATTTATCGGATTTTAATACCCCCACCATGTTTTGCTCTCATTTTGTGCATTTAGTGCCTTTGATCGTTTCTTCTTCTTGTGTTTTTCGTGTTTCAGGCAGGGCAAGGTTTTTCAAGTTTCAGGCACACTTTTGCAGGTGGCCAAGGTCCGTAGAATAATGTAGATCATTACTAAGTGATGGCAGCCGCTACGAAGCCCCGTAGTGCTATGGTGAGGGGAGCATTAGAGAGTGGCACCCAGACACACATAATGATACCTGTAAGACCCGAGAAAATTTCAATTTATGGAAAAAGGGTAAAATCGTAATTTTGGTCAAAACCCCAAAATTTTTGTAGATCTCTTGATGATGTAAACTCATTTCACCGTTGAATCGCCTTATGAACCTAATACCACGTTTAATTTCACAATCGTAGATAGTAGAAATTTGCAAGTTTTTCGAGGTATCAGTATCTGGGTGTCGGTAATGATATGTGAGGTGACAAAAGTCACCAATAATGTACTCATGTATACATGTCGCACGAAAGTAGAGAGCATGAAACGACGGTCGGTGATAAATACTAAATGTCGTAAAATCAAAGATTTGAAGGCACAGTAATAGTAAATGATAATAACATTTAAATAATGTATAAGTACATCCTCTCTCTAAATTGAAAAGGGAGAAATGTAGGAGAGGAAAACTGATACAAGAGCTTAGATTTTCATATTCTGTAGAGAGAGAGCACCTTCTTCTGTGGTTCGCCAACCTAACGCTTCAATTCTTCGAGCAAGAAGCTACAATTCTCTTTCGATGTAGAGACTCCGTAGGCTCAGATTTTGAGTTTGACAAACTCCGAGATGTAAGGGTTTTATCCTACTTGAAGTTACACTTTGTTTAAGTGTTTTGTTGATGATTGAGTTGGTTGGAGGCCTTGAACGGCCGTTTGATCGGTTCCAAAACTTGGAACCGAAATGTGAAAAATCTTTAGGGCCGTTGTGGACAGTCCGTGATGGGTGTGGACTGTTTGGGCACCTTGAGTCATAATGTACACAATAAATTATGTTGTGATGTGCATGAGGCCGGAAATGACCATAGATTTCGGGTTCACAAAATGGAACCGATGTTGAGAGAGTGGCCATGAACAGTAATCCGAGGGTTTCACTGTTCATGTGAATAGTATTCATGACATATTTTTGTGAAATAATGTGTTTCGTTGAGTAATTAAAATTGAATTGCTCGTATTGGTTAATTAGCCCATGTAAGCTAATTTTTGGTGAATGTGCACAACATGTTTTAATATATTCCCCAATTATGTAAATATGCATGATGATATATTTGCATGTGTTATAAATTGTGTTGAAATGGCAATACATTTTCATATGCACCGGGTAACCTAGAAATTAGGTGTGTGCACTTGACATGAAAAATTGAAAGAGCGGACATGGTTGCGAAAGGAATTTCACGAGGATGATTTTCCGTGGGAATGGGTGTTGGGAGATGGTCCCTCTGATTACATGTCGGAGGAGCCCATGTATTGTTTGGAAGGTTCTCGATACATTCGCCTCGGAGGAGTAGTCCCATATATTTTCTGAGACTTACTTGTTGTGTATTTTCAAAACAACAAGTTTTGTTTTGAAGCAATGTTTTCTCATACATGGCTTAGACGGTGTGAGGAGTCGGTGAGGACTCGAGACATGGGAGACAGGACATTTAGACATTCAAGTAGGATCCGCATTGCTTGAATGTGTTTGCTCAGGATCATTGCGTATGCGCCAGGTGGGAAGTAACGATTAAAGTTCCCTCTTGGGCATTAGCTCACCTGTCGAGGAATATATTATTTCGGTACCGTGGGCCAGTGCGAGAGCGACTCATCCTAGAGACAGATTTGAAGAAAGTAGGGTTGTGACTTTGGTGTTTAGTTGGATACATGTATTAGAATGTTTTAGAATTTTTAATATATGTTGTGTAAGTGAATTATTAACTCTTAGGCTATAGTATATAGTTGATGTATATTGATGAGTATTGTTGTATGGGCCCAAGTGGCCGTTTTTACTCATGTATATGTCTTATGATGTTGTTTGGGACAGGTGGTTCTTGGGTAGAGCTCCACGTACAAAGGAGACTCTGCCCGATTTTCATAAGTGGTGTTGGGTTACTCAACATCCATGATTATTCCGCAGGTTGACGAGTTGTCAACGGACCCTTGGTTTTGGGGTTTCACAGCTTGGTATCAGAGCATAGGTACATGTACCTAGGGCTTGAGGGGCAGGCAGGCCGTGATCTTTAAGGTGTAGAACATCACCGCGGGTGTTTAATGTGGCTGCGATCTTGGGTTAGGTATGTGATTACTGGAAGGCCTGAGGACAAAACTAGAACATTGCATGTGTGTTTTGTGTGTGATCATGTAGTTAATTGATGAATGGTTGTGTGAATGGTGTGCATAACATGGTGTTATGTATTTGTGTGAGTGGGTGCTTAGGTAGTGGCACTTGGTGTGTTGGAAAATTTTGTAGGAGTTTACAGTGTGTAAACTGGAACAAAGAAAATAAATGAAATAAATTTGAATAAATTTATTTGGGTTATTGGATAATGAAATAAAATTTTAAAAAATTTTAAGGTTGAACACTAGGTGTAGTGTGAGAACAGAAGGTTGAAAAAAAAAAATTTGTTTTGGACAAAATGGTCCAGAATAAAAAAAAAATGATGAGATGAAGAAAATCATTTTCTAAGGTTTTTATAGTATGTAAAACTAAAAAATGAAGAAAATAAAATTTTATAAATTTATTTAGGTGTAATGGAGAATGAGGAAAATGAAAAAAAAAAGTGTGAAAAAAAAAAATTGCGAGAGCCGGTGGGCTCTTGCTGACGATTCTGTCTGATAGCCAAATTATATCGTGACATAGCTTCTTGAGTGTGCATTAGGCTGGTATTGTATTGCAACATGGGCAGTTGGGTTGCTGGGCAATTGTATTGCAATACACCAAGGTGTATTGGCCCGAGAGAGGTGAGGCTGGCTGAGGTATTGTATCCGCAAATACCTTTGCTGATATTGTGACGATGAGGTAGGCTGGCTGTTTTTGTATCGCAATACACTATGGTGTATTGTGACATGGGGAGCCTGGCCAGCTGGGGAGTGCCTTGCGACACGGGCGCAGAGGCCCAGCTTGCGGCTCTCGCGACATGTGGCCCAGGGCGCTGCGACATGGCCATTAGCACCTGCGACCGGCGGGGCCGGCGCGACGGCATGGCGCGCCAGCGCATGGCCAGTACTGCGATGCACAATGCACCTAGGTGTCTTGCGGCCGAGTTAGCTGGCTGTGCACCTTTGTGCACTTGTTGATTTTGGACTCGATCTTGTTTAAGGTCATTGGTTGAACACTATTGCGAACTGCTGACCATCCTGAAAATTTTCGAAATTTTTTTGTTTAATTAAATAAATAAAATCAAATCAAATAAAATGAGACAAAATTTTCAAAAATAAAATTTTTGTGGATAAAAATGATTTGACATGTGGAATTAGTTGTCTCGCATTGCATATAAATGCAGGGACATAATATATGAACTATTTCTGTGTATGAATAGTGTCTCGAGGAAGTTTGTGTTTGTATGCCTTAGAATCTTGCGTTTAATATTCGCGCCATTTGAGCGTGTAGATGGCTAGTCGGGGGCAAGGACATGGGGTCGTCCACGGTGCGGTCGGGCACCACCGACGGTTGACCGGCCACCGGTGTTGAAGTCAAACGGGCCTTTGTTGAAATTTGTAGGTATTCTGCGCGGCTGCTATCGCATGAGGCAGTATAGCGGGTAGTCGAGGAGGGTCAAGTATCCCGGAGGTTTAGGCGCATCATCCTCAGGCATTCACGGGAGGAGATCCGATGGTGGTAGACCATTGGTTCATACGAGATCAGAAGGTATTTAGAGGCTATGGAGATTGCCTCGTAGCGACCGAGATAGACTAATTTGCATTCCGGCTAGAGGTGAGCTTGAGTATGGTGGAAATGGGCAAGGACCTCCTAGAGATCTGGGGCGATGACATGGGCGAGTTTCGGGGGGTTTTCATGGAGTAAGTACTTTCTAGATCGCGAGGCATGCGAAGGCTCGAGGAGTTCCTAGAGGCAGAGCGAGGGGGCGATGGTAGCTGATGGATTATGTGGCTACCAGATTCACACGGGTAGCCCGCTTTCTTTGATGATTAGCCCTGGACTTGGCGAGGTGAGAGATTCGAGAATGGGGTGAAGTTGTCCGGTCGGACGGGATTGTAGGACTTCGCCTACAGGATGTGAATCCATGGTTGGGACGACCACGACCATAGAGATATGGGGATGCTGGGCACTGGGATGCAGTGTTAGTAGCAAGGAAGGAGATTGATCTTCTTCTAGTTGAAGGAAAGAAGCGAGAAGGCTTCCGGTTCACGGGGTTCTAGAGTCGCGGCCATGTCTGGGCGGGGCGGAATGAAGTTACCGGTGGCCCGGGCAGATGGTGTGCTCTGCGCGGCCCGGTCACATGAGGAGAGGGATTGCCCATGAGATAGGGATCCCCGGGGTTTTGGGACAGCCACCGGAGTCCCGGTCGGCGGTGGGATAGGAGAGGATCACGATTATATTCCTCATGGCCGTGCAGGCTAGAGGGCCAATTTCGATCACGGGGGGCACGCACGGGCACCTCCTGGTTGCACAGACGGATCGAGAGAGGCCCCGGGGTTAGGGACGGGGAGGGCGAGGCCACGGGCGGGGGCGTCGGGTTGAGGGCATGTACGCCATCACATCACGAGAATTTGGTCAGGATCGGCCGGAGTTATCGGAGTGCATTTTGCTATCCCACCTATGGGCAAGAGTGCTATTTGATTATAGTGCATCGCATTCATTCATCGTTGCATCGGTTGTGATAGAGTTAGGCTTAGAGGTTGAGACCTTGGAGGAGCCTTTGTATGTGAGTTCTCCCCTAGGGATTAGGGTGAGAATAGGGATGATATGTCGTGGTTGCGAGTTAGAGATCTCGGGGACTCTATTCACAGTGGACCTGAGGATCATGGACATGTTAGAGTTGGATGTCATCTTAGGATGGGTGGGTGGCAGCTAGGGTCATTATCGATTTATGGCGTAGGAGGTTCGACACCTGCAGCGGGGCGGTACTATATTGGTATTTCGGGGGCAAACATGATATTTTTCACTCCAGACGGTATCTGAGTCAGTGTCGGGGATAGTTAGCGGGTTGGCTAGCAAGCCTTATACCACAGAGGGCGAGGTGAGGCCAGGATAGATCTACCTCGAGTAGTTCCACGAGTACGAGGATGTTTTTCGGGATAAATTTGGGATTGCCTCTGTAGAGGGTTGTAGACTTCGGTATCGAGTTACACCACAGTACTTAACCCCGTCTCTATGACTACGCATAGGATGGCACCGAGTTGAGTTACGGGAACTGGAGTCCATTTCCCGAACTCTTGGAATGAGGGGTTCATTAGTCAGGCACTTCCATTTGTGAAACTCACGGTTGTTGCGAAGAAGAAGGACAAGACCCTTCGACTGTGCATTGACTATGACAGTTGAACAAAGTTAAATCAAAGAATCGTTACCTATTGCGAAGTTGATGATTTGTTCAAACTAATTGAGAGGAAGCGCGAGTCTACTCAGATAGACCTTCGCCTTTAGTTACCATGTTGAGGTTAGGAAATGAGATATCCTAAGGCAGCGTTCCGGGACGTGTTATGGGCACTTTGAGTTTACGGTGATGCGCTGGATTAGTCGCCCCGTTAGCATTCTGGATCTCATCGTAGGGTCTTCGACCCTATCTAGATCAGTTTTCCGTGGTCTTCGTGGATGACATCTTGATGCTCGATTAGTGGGAGCATGGTATCATTTGAGGATTGTATTCTGATTGTTGAGACCATCGACTTTACCAAGTTCGTAGAGGTCTGAGTTTGGCTTATTGAGGTGAGATTTTTAGGACACGTGGTGTCAACATCAGGCGTGTTAGTGGACCCAGAGAAGGTCGAGGCCGTGATGAGTTGGGAGAGGCCGAAGTCAGTCTTCGAGATACATAGTTTCTTGGGATTGGTGGGTATTATAGGAGATTCGTGAGGATTTCTCGTTGGCGGCACCTATGTGAGATTGACCGGAAGGAAGTGAGTTTGATTGGGATGGCCCAAGTGTGAGGAGGCATTCCACGAGTTGAAGAGGACTCGCCCGGCTCCTATTTTGATAGTCCGGTGGAGGCAGGGTGCAGATGTATTGTGATGCCTCGAGTCTTGGAATGGGATGTGTTTTAATCATCACCGGTCAGGGAGGGTAGTAGCTTATGGTTCCCCATCGATTTGAAGAATCATAAGTAGAATTACCCCACACGACATGGGTGCGGTCGTAGTCTTCTCCTTGAATTTAGCGCCCTTATATGACGAGTTCGAGGTGTACTCAGACCATAAAAGTCTGAAGTATATTTTCACGCAGCGAGATCTTAATATGAGGCAATACAGATGGATGGAGTTCCTAGAGGATTATGACTTCACTTTGCATTACCACCCTAGTAAGGCAAATGTGGTGGCTGATGCGCTCAGTCGGAAGTCACGAGGAGCATTGACTAGTATAGCTTCCCGGGAGTGGCGGATGCTCGAGACTGTGGGACAGTTTGGGCTCTGATACGTGGCAGAGGCTGGGGTGGATTAGAGAGTTTAGTGGCTGGAGTCTGTTGAGGCGAGGAGTGATTGAGTCCCGGTGGTAGGATGCATAGATAGTGTCCATGTCGGGGGTAGGTCTGATCGGGCATGGGTTATGAGGGTGGACCATACACACGGATGGTGGTCTTGATTATAGAAGGCGGGTAGTGGTTCCCGATTATGATTTAGAGAGGAGATTCTTAGGGTTTCACTACTCTCGATTTCTTTGACGTACATCAGTGTACGAAGATGTATAAGGATCTTCGTCGCCAGTACTACTAGAGCGGGATGAAGAGACACGTAGGGGACTTTGTTAGACGATGTCTCACGTGTCGACCAGGTTAAAGGCGAGCACGAAGCCGGCCGGGGCTATACGTCCATTAGGTGGTGAGTGGAAGTGGGAGCATGTCATGATGGATTTTGTGACCCACTTGCCATAGACATTACAAAGACATGATGCGGTATGGGTGATAGTGGACCGGCTCACGAAGTCGGCACATTTTCTAGCCTTGTGGATGACCTTCACATTAGAGACTGCTTGGGTTGTACATTTGAGGAGATGGTCAGGCTACATGGAGTGCCGATATCCATAGTGTCGGATAGGGACCGAGGTTTTATAGCTGCTTTTGGAAGGTTTCCAAGGCTATGGAACACCATGGTGACCATGAGTACAGCTTTCCCACCTGACCGGATGGTCGGTTGAGGAGATTTATCCCCGAGGTGTTAGAGGATATACTACGAGCATGCATCCTGGATCATCAGGGTAGTTAGGAAGAACATTTGCCCTTAGTGGAATTCGCCTACAACAACAATTATCAGGCGAGTATACAAATGGCACCGTATGAGGCATTGTATGGCGTTATGTTGGACCGAGGTAGGAGAGAGCTCCATCACTTGTCCTAATCTCATTAGAGACACCTCTGAGAAGGTGAGCTTGATACGACAACGTCTTCTCACGGCTCAGAGTCGGCAGAAGAGTTATGCAGATGTACGACATCGACCCACGTGGGAGCACAAGGATACGATGCAGACAACATATCCTTTCTTGTTTAGGGATGAAGGTACGTGATGTAGTCGTTTAATATTTAAATGACGAGTTTACATGCATGGTAGAATGCACGTTGCATATGCATGTGTTTTGTTGTGATTGTTTAGAATTTCAGGACGAAATTCCTTTTAAGGAGGTGAGAATGTAAGACCCGAGAAAATTCCAATTTATGGAAAAAGGGCAAAATCGTAATTTCGGTTAAAACCTGAAATTTTTTTAGATCTTGGATGACGAAATGGACTTCACCGTTGGAATTGTCTTGCGAAATCTAGCGACCACGTCGAATTTCGTTGAATTCCGAGACAGTCGGAATTTACAAGTTTTTCGAGGCATCGAGTATTGGGTGCCGAAAAACCACATGTGAGATGAAAAAAGTCACCAATAACATGTACTCATGTGACACATGTTGCATGAGTAGAGAGAGGATGAAAATGGACGGCCGAGATAGTGCAAAATGTCGAAAATCCAAGATTTGAAGGCATTAGGTGAATAGTTAAATGATAATAAGATGAAATAGTGTATAGTGTCATCCTCTTCCAAATTGAAAAGGGCGTGGGGAGAGAGGAAAACGGATGCGATGGCAGGATTTTCATATTCGAGAGAGCCTGCCTTCTCTCTAGGGTTATGGCTAATCCAACCGTCGAAATTCTTCGGAGCAAGAAGTAAAGCTGTTCTACGTGATGAGGCCTATGCGTGGGCTCCGGTTTTGAGGAGTTTCGACAAACTCCGAGATGTAAGGGTTTTATCCTACTTGAAGTTACACTTTGTTTAAGTGTTTTGTTGATGATTGAGTTGGTTGGAGGCCTTGAACGGCCGTTTGATCGGTTCAAAACTTAGGCAAAAATGTGAAAAAAATCTTTAGAGGCCATTGGACGGTCGCGTGATGGGTGTGGTATTTGGGCACCCTTGAGTCATATTAATACCTGATAAATTATGTTGCTTGATGCATGAGGCCAGAAATGGCCATAAATTTCGGGTTCACAAAGTGGAACTGATGTTGAGAGAGTGGCCATGAACAGTAACCCGAGGGTTTCACTGTTCATGTGAATAGTGTTCATGACATATTTTTGTGAAATAATGTGTTTGGTTGAGTAATTCAAATTGAATTGCTCGTATTGGTTAATTAGCCCATGTGAGCTAATTTTTGGTGTAATTGATGGTGAGTGTGCACAACATGTTTTATGTTCTTTAATTATGTAAATATATGCATGATGATATATTTGCATGTGTTATATAAATTGTGTTGAAGTGGCATAATGCATTTCATATGCACCAGGTAACCTAGAAATTAGGTGTGTGTGCATGACATGAAAAATTGAAAGAAAACGAACATGGTTCTGAAAGGAATTTGACAGGATGATTTGAAGTAGGAATGGTGTTGGGAGATGGTCCCTACAATTACACACGTCGGAGGGAGCCCGTGTATTGTTTGGAAGGTTCTCGACACATTAAGCCTCGGAGGGTAGTCCCCATATTTCTGAACACTTGATGGTGTATTTTCAAAACAGCAAGTTTTTGTTTTGAAGCGATGTTTTCTCATACATGGATTAGAGCGAAGTGTGAGAGTCGGTGAGGACTCGAGACAGGGAGCGAGCATTTAGACATTCAAAGTAGGATCCAGCATTTGCTTGAATGTGTGTTTACATAGGATCGTTGCGTATGCGGCAGGTGGGAGTAACGATTAGGGTGATTCGCTGCGGGCGTGCTTCATGTCGTGGGAATATATTATTTTAGGTACATGGAGCGTGCGAGGAGACGGCTCATCCTAGAGACCGATTTTGAAGAAAGCCGGGTTGTGGATTTGGTGTTTTAGTTGGATACATGTATTAGAATTTCAATATATGTTGTGTAAGAGTGAATTATTAACTCTTGAGCTATGGTATATAGTTGATGTATATTGATGAGTATTGTTGTATGGGCCCAAGTGGCCGTTTTTACTCATGTATATGTCTTATGATGTTGTTTGGGACAGGTGGTTCTTGGGTAGACTCCGTACAAAGGGAGACTGGGATTTCATAAGTGTCGAGTGCCGACATCCATGATTATTCCGTGGGTTGGCCAGGGTTGTCTCAGCGGACCCCGGTTGGGGTGTCACAGTATTGGTACCGTGCGGTGAGCGTTGGTATGGGTACCAAATAAAGCGATCTAGGTACCCGACGGTGAAACGCGATGCACTTTTGATGCCCGGTACCACACTTCTTGGTACGATTGCTAACATGCATTTCTGGGATTTGAGCGAGAATTCAATCTTGGTGCAGAATGCAGCTCGTCTTTGACACCACTTTGAGATCATGGGAGAGGTATTTAAACCCGATGAAGGAGCGAGAGAAGGCAGTTTTTTGATTCAAGGGTTTGGTTTTAGACAGTTGGAGTGTTTCTCTCATATTTTTGCTAAGGTTCATAGAGTAGAGTAGAGTACTAAGTTTTTCTTTAGATTCTGAGTTTTCAATTATGTGTAATCTTTCAGTTGGTTCATATAACTCGGTATTTTCTTATGGGATTATTGCTTTCGACATCCCAATCTTGCAATTGAAGTGTTATTTCTCAAGTCTCATTTATGCGTAGTTTCTTATCAAATATGAATCGATTTTCAATTTCAATGGAGTTCTAAACAACCATGATGGGGTTCTAATGGTGGAAACTCACATCCGTTAAGGTAATAACCCTAAATTCCTCTTTTGTGCTCAATGGGATTATACGATGCTAAGCACTTGTGGAAAATCTTATAAAACCTTAGTTTGGCATCTTCTTGACAATGTGTGAACGAGAGATCCTCGGTACACGTTGTGCTTGATAGAAAATGCAGGCTAAGAGTCCAAGCAAATCGTTTGAACAAGTGTTTGTCATCGCTCAATTGTTCTTCATTTTAAAAGAGCCTTTAATGTAAAATCTTAGTGAAGACCATTCATCAATGGCTCCTAGATGAGATATGAATAAGAGGTGGAGTATTACGATTGGCGGTGAAGTGGAAACCTAAGAACCCTATCATTCACCTTTTTGCTTTAAAACAGTTAACTTAATCGGTTACTCGATCAATCGATCCCACAGCCCAGTTTACTTTTAAACACATTGCTTTGGAGAATAATCCACAAGGATTACCCTGAAACCACTCCTGTGGAAATGACCTGTGGACTTCCATAGTAATATAATGCTTGACGACCTTAGTTCCTACGTTTAGAGATAATTTCGGCCTCTGAAATGGAATGACATTTTTAGGCGCGGATTCTTAGGAGTGGTGAGCAATCTAGTTGATCTAAGAAATTTAGTGGTAATTTTCAATTGCATTGTAAATCGGTATGTTCTCTACCTTTTCTTTTAATTCGTTTTGGAATAATCAGGTGGATATCTGCATGCAGTAGGGGGTAAGATTGGTGCGTGTCGGTTTGAGTTTCATATGAGCAACTCAGACTTGTAAAATTATACCTCCCGAAGTGCGAAGAGTCCGTAGATAAGGCTGATTGTTTCAAGGGACACCACCTCGAATGGACCATCACGGGAGTCGACCAAACTCTTTTTAATCCAAATGCCCAAGGGTTACCTGTTGACCCACAAAAACTCCATGAACCTCCATAACAAGGAGATGGTGTGGCACCACCAGAAACCCCAGTGGTGAGAGGGGGAAATATTAATTTCCAGCGAAACCAATATCGGGCTCCCCTTTCCCCTTTACCTAATGTGGAAAGAACTCTCTGAGAGATTCTGCAACCTCAAAGAACCACAACAAACTCATGTATTCGCCTACCTGAAGAGGCTAACCAATTCCTTATGAAGTCGGAGATGATTCGCCTTCTCCACATTAATATCAAAGGGGTCGGTCGAGAACCCCTACTCATTAAGTAGGAGATTTCGAGGATGTTGGGTACTTTCCTTTCTGGGATCGCCTCCATATAATTTGCATGGTGTTATTCCCATTCTCTCCTAGAGGAAAGACGAAAATATGGTTTCATTCGCTTGCGTGATTCAATCTTTACCTGGGAGGACATGTGAAATGAATTCCTTAATAAATTCTTCCCTCCCGCACATACCAATGCACTCATGCGAGCAATCCAAAACTTTTCTGAAAAACCGGGTGAACCTTTTGCTATGGTATGGGAAAGATATAAGGACCTCCTCCATGCTATTCCTCATCATGGTTTGGATGTTAGACAAATTTGTGCGTATTTTCACCAAGGACTATCCTTGAATAACAAACAATACATCCAATTGATGTGTGGGGGAGAGTTCTATGAGAAAAGTGCCAGGGAGGCAATTCATTTTTCGATACCATAGCAGAAAATGCTCGAACTTGGGAGACTAACACCTCCTTAAATATTGCTAAAGTGCATAGTACACTTGTAGGGGGAGGAATCCATCACTTAAGAGAGAATGATGACCTGCAAGCGAAAATAGCCAACTTAACGAGGAAGTTGGAGGCCATAGAATTGAAAAAGGTGAATGAGGTAACTAGTGTGCCTCAAGTACCCTCAGTGCCTATGGGATCTAGAGTGGAGGAGCCATGCATCATTTGCGATGACCTCGCCGCTCGACTATTAAGCTATACTAACCTTCCTCAAGTCAGGGAAGCTGATCGAATAGAGTAAGCTAATGCTCTTCACTACCAAAGGCCCTTCAATTCTCCATACTCAGAAACGTATAATCCGGAATTGAGGTAAGCACAGAATTTTGGATGGAGAAATGAGGCCCACTGACTTGTCAAACAACCAAGGCTCCAACTACGAACCAAGGCTTTTCAAATCAAGCTCATTCAAAATCCAAGGTCCTCGAGTTTCCTGTGAACCACAACCAAGGTTTCCATCCCTCGTCTCAAGGGAATTCAAACCCATAGCCTTATCAACCTCCTCATAAGAAGTTTGGAGACATTGTGACCTGATTTATCCAGTTGACAATCCTGACAACGAATTTAAACTTACGCTGAATGATGTGAGATCCCAAATCACTAACCTAACCTCTTATATGGGAATTTTTCAACAAGAAAAAGGGAAACTCCCTTCTCAAACCATCCAAAGCCACCAAGGTCAAAATAGTGTTGGAATCTCATGTCCAAGTGATGGCACCTTCGAACATTGGTGTCACCACTCTTCGAAGTGGAAAAGTAATTATGAAACCACATTATTGAGCGGAGTAAGATTTGCAAAATGAACTAGTCGGGGATGATGAGGTGTCTGACAAACCTCATGTTCCTAGGGCAGATGTTATTAATGGTGAGCCAGAAAAAGACAAGGCCTCCCATGTCCCTCCTGCTCCATACCCTCATAGGTTAAGAGCCCCAAAGAAAGTGAACAATCATTATGAAATTTATGAGTTGTTCAAATAGGTTAAGTTGAACATTCCTTTATTAGATGCCATTAAAAATCCCGGAGTCATATGCGAGTTTTGAAAGGTTGTGCAGCGTGAAAGAAAACTAGGTGTTAACAAGGAGGCATTTATGGTAGACAATTTCCTCCTTGATCAAGCAAATTTGCTAAAATACAAAGACCCAGAAGCCCCTTATTTCCATAGTGGTAGGAAGTCAAAATTAGGACATGCTCACAGTGGATTTGGGGAAAGTGTTAACTTGTTGCCATACTCGGTATATGTTGAGCTAGAGGTTGGGAGGTTATAAGCAGGCCAATATCACCCTCAGCTAGTGACCAGTAGTGTAAAAATTCTAGAGGGATAGTGAAGGATGTTTTGGTGCAGGTGGACAAGTTCTACTCTGTGGTTTGTTGTGTGACACTCCTTTTGTGGTGAACGAGGACTTAGTTCTAGTGATTCTTGGTAGGCCATTCCAGCTGCGCTAATGCATCATACCTTTGTAGGGAGGACTAATGACACTATCGTTTGGTAACATGACCGTTAATTTGAATATCTTCAATGTTATCAAGGAAATGGGGGATGAGGAGGACGTTTGTGAGGTAAACATGATAGACTCTGTGGTGCAGAAATACATAGATAATGTTTCAAAACATTGCCACATCTGAGTCGGAGTTTCTAAACTCCATAATTGAACACAGTGAGGTATTGGAAGAAAATGGGTGGGCACCTAAATTTGAAACATTACCACCAATCGAGGACAGGGTGTTACCTTCGGAAGAGAGACCACTTAAACTTGAGTTGAAACCCTTACCATCACATCTCAAATATGCATTTTAGGGGGTAGAAACTTTCACGAGTAATCATATCTTCCTCTTTAGAGTCGGATCAAGAAAATAAGCTTTTGGAATGTGAGAACCAGCCAAAACCGCCCGTAGGATGGACAGTGCGAGATATTAGGGAATTAGCCTTGATGCGCACACACAGATTCACTTGGAAGAGAGGATGTTAAACCCTCACAGACAACCACGTGGCAGAACCCGATCATGAAAGAAGTAGTCGAAAGAGGTTACAAAACTCTTTGGGCTAGTAGGTGTTGTTACCCCTGTTCTGTTGAGATAGCAAGTGGGTTAGTGACCCGGGTAGTCCTAAGAATGCAGATCACCGTGGTAGCGAATGAACATGATGAGCTAATTCCCACTCGTGTCACCTCGGGTTGGAGGGTGCATAGACTATAGGAAACTGATACGGGTACTAGGAAGATCATTTCCTACCTTTTGTGGATCAAACGTAGGCGAATCTCTATCATTTCACGGCACCCGGCACAATCAATTTGAGATGACAGATCAAGAGAAACACAGCCATCACTGCCTTTCGGCACATCATTTAAGAAATGTGCCCTCAATTATGCACGCACCGTGAACCTTCCAAATGTGGATTTTCGGGGTGATATGATAGGAACTCACTTTGGGAGATTCATGACACTTCTCAGCTGAGAGATCCACATGAGGGATGTCCGGAGAATCTACAGAAGGTATCGAGAGGTGTCAGAGAAGAACTTAGTGTTGACTTAGGAAAAAGGCCTATGTGGTACAAGGGATTGTCCTAAAGTTACATAAGATCTAAAAAAAGGAATCGAGGTGACATACATAAAGTCAAGTTGGATCTCCACTTAGCTTCACCTCATGTTAAAGACATACTAGCCGCTCTTAGGGCTGGCGCCGATTTTGTAGAGATCTGGCAAGAGATTTCAAGGCTATAAAATTGGCCCCTTATGCAATTCATTAAGGACATCCCTTTCAGATGGTCACAAAATACAGGAGGACACCTTTGATAAACTCAAAACTATGTTAGTGTCTCCTCCTATCATGCGATCTCACTAGGAACCCCGAGATCATGCGACGCTGATACAGGCAATGCTTAGACAGCAGATAAAAGGCTTGATCTATAATTATGACAACAAGACTCAGACTCGCTCAATCCAATTACATAACTATGGGAAAAAGAGCTTTCAATGCCGATTGCCATAGAAAATTTCTCAGTCGTATATCGTAGGGACTCCAGAACTATTTCTTGCTGATCACGCAATGGCAATTCGCATCGGCGTGATACTAAGCCTCGCTTGGACTATAGGATCCTAGATGTACAGAGCACTTAACTGACTATTAAGGATAAAAAGGGAGTTGAGAATGTGGTAGTTGACCACCTGTCTCTGCTAGTCCCTAATCCACTGCGCCTCTACCCAGAAAGTTTCACGAGCGCTTGCTTCGTCACCGCCCATGTATGCTGATTATTAGTAAACTATCCGGTGGACAGACAAATTCTCCCAATGGACCTCACAACAAAAGAGGAAATTTCGGGGTGGGATATTATTTAAGAAATATTATTTTGATGACCCATATTTGTTTAAATACTCGTTCCTACCAATCACGAGAAAGTGTGTACCTAATGACTATCAAATCGTGGTGCTCAATTCGTCACTGGGTGCTGTGGAGGGCATTTCTCCCGTAAGAAACTGCACGCACAAAATCCTGCAAGCTGGTTTTTACTAGCCCACTATTTTCAAAGACTGCTTTGAATTTTGCAAAACTTGCGCTCGGTGCCAACAATTAGGAGGGGTCACAAAGAGAAACATGATGCCTCTTACTCCTATTTTAATCATTGAAATTTTCGATTGCTGGGGTTTAGACTTCATGGGGCCTTTTCCCCCTTTTTGTGGGTACCTTTACATTTTATTGGCAGTTGACTATGTTTCTAAGTGTGTGGAGGCCATTCCAACAAGAACTAATGACCACAAGGTTTGCTTTGAAATTTTGTAAGAACACATTTTTTCTCGCTTTAGAAAGTTCGCCAATATTAGTATATGGCTCCATTTTGTAATTGATCTTTGAGAATTTGTTAAAAAGTATGAGTCACCTAATAAAAGTTTCCACCTGCATCACCCACAGAACAATGGTTAGGTCGATTAGCTAATAGGGAGATCAAACATATTTTGAAAAACTACACTGCAAACAAAATATATCACACGTCGACTAACCACGCTGGGTTTACTGCATCGATTTTAAGACCATTCGTATGTCTCCTTATAGGTTTGTTTTATGGAAAGGTCTCATATTTGCTTCAGAGAAATGGAACACAAGGCATATCAACATTAAAACCTTAATTTTGATTCGCTCAAAGGTGTAAACGATCGCTATTGCATGAACGAGCTTGATGAATTGAGGCGGAATCATATGAGAGTTCCCGATCTCACAAAGAGAGGCTCAAGTTGACCCCAATGACAAGACCATTGTGCCAGGAAGACCTTAACCCCACTCTTCAGCAGTATTGTTGTACACCTCTAGTTTTTACATTTTTCCGTGAAAACCCGCTGAGCGGATCGCTCATTCGTTGTCAAGGTAGTCTACCCTATGGTGCAAATGAGATCGAGAATCCAAAAATGGGAAACCTTAAAGTCAATGGCCAACGTTGTGCCATTTCTTGAGAACTCACTCATCAGAGAGTAGGAGGAACCGGGTAGATCCGGGCCTCCAACTGTGATACTGCCGTTCCTTTAGAGTAATTTCTATCCTACCTTTTGAGATATAGTTTTCTTTTTTTCTTTTCTGAGATTCCTTCCTCGCTTTATTTATTTAGTTTGCTTTATTAAAAAAACATCCAAAAAACTAACCAAACACCCTATACCGACCTTCACCGTGACATGATTATGTTCCTGCTTATTTTGGGTGTCCTGCAGTACTGAGGCACGCCTACTGTAGCTGGGTGGGCATACACTAATGGAACCAATTATGATAGCGCATGTTAAGCCGCATGGAAAATTTTTATTTACGCCAAGATAGTACTGACTTCAGATGTATGCAAATAGCCAGGACTCATGTACATGCACCCACAGTCCAATGCACCTACACAATAACAAGCATGCACAAATTTTTAAGTTCATATTTGGGACCCTATCACCCTAATTTTGTTCTAGTCTTCGTACTTTCATTTATTCACTACACAAGCCATATTGACTTTTCGCTTCAAGCTCATGTTTCTCATGGTTATCATTTCACTGTGTATCGTTTAGCATTCCTTGTTAACTACATCAGATTTTCTATACCCATAAGATAACCAAAGATGATTTGAAGCCATCATCATATTGGCATTCTCGAAATCATATCAGTTACTCAGACCCATCTGAAGCCAGAATTACACTCATCAACTTAGAATCATGATCAATGAAGTACAAAGGGACCCTTGCTAAAGGCATGAAGTTGTCAAGAGAGAGACATTTTTTTAGTCTCAAGACATAAGTAAGGTCGACAAAGGCATATGAAAGAAATAAGATCCAGCGGAACTTGGCATGAGGCATTCTAAAAGTTATATATATTATGCACCATTGCTTCAAAAAAAAAGGATTAATGCACTCGCATTCATCCAAGTAAAAAACTGGCAAGAATTTTTGTACTCACGGCAGATCAATAATTTAATGTACTAGTATCGCTGCGTGAACGGGCCATTTTAGGCTTTTCTTCCCAAAGTTCAACCCTTTCTATATCCCCACTCCCACTCCCTATATACAGGTAAAACCCTAACCCACTTTCCTCAGTAAACCTAGATCAAACATCCTGTGCCCCCATCGCTGATTGGATCTCTCTCGGCTTCTTTCGCACCACTTGAAAGGATCCTCATTTTGAGAGCGCTTGAATGGGATGTTCATCAGTCATCATGGATTTGGTCATGGCTTTGGTTATCGCCCTGCCTTCGTTGCTTAGGCATCCCAGGTGAAGGTAATGTGGGAGGAAGATGTTAATCAATCGCAGATGTGCAAGCCCGACACTGTTAGAGATGGGCTATTGGGAGACCATTTGTAGATATTGGGCTATTCGTATATTCAAGTATTTTTTTCCATATATCTGGCAAGACTTAAAACATCGAAAGGGAAAGGGTCCTACTTTTCTATGGAGCTAATAGAAACTTAAAGGCCAATTACTTACATCAGAAAGAAAGGAAAAAGTGGAAACTAAAGATTCCTCATCTAGAGCGAGGGAAGTACAGAATAAGATGAAGAAATTGAGGCTATGTTCATTTGAATTTCAACTGATGGAAAAGGGATAACTAATTTAAGTGTTTCATTATGAAGAGAATGAAAATTATTAATGCTGGTTTCACCATCCACCTGATCATATTCGTGAGGTAAAATCAAAATTTTGTTGCAAGAGGTAAAGGTATTTACTGACCATGGTCGTGGAATTTATCCAATTCAGGAAGATCACAATGTAGACACCTCACGAGATCATTATTTTGGGAAACAGCGAAGGGTCACTCGACTTTCTAGAGCTCAATCGTCAATATGGACCACTCACACATGACCGACTCCACCCTCTCAGCCACCACAGAGTTCGACGCGTGGCCAGTTACCATCCCGATTCCATGGGAGGCTTTCTGCAGCAAGGAGTTCATTCCGGAAATTGCCCGAGTATGCATTAATGAACAAATCATTCACAATATGATTGGGGTGAGAAGGGAAAAGAAAGTTGCAGCGGGAAGAAATCCAGTTTACGTATGAGGTAATGAAGCCCCAGAAAAATCATTTATTATGCCTTGGTAATATGGTGTGTTATAGGGACTTCTGAGGTCCCCAGCGAAAACGAATATCGTTCGACTTTAGTTACAAATCTGGTGGAAGCTACGGGGATAAGGGGATTAGTTAGAGAAAAAAGAATTCTTCCTAAGCTAGGGCCCATCACAAACCAAATAGAAGCAAAAAGCCGAGCTGCTTCCACAAGGTCTCAGTCATCACATTCTCCTTCGGTTATTTCTGGGGCTTCATCGTCATCAGCTTGCGGGTCGATAAGTACATCTCCTTTGAAAAGGATGGAGCGTAGAATCAAGGGTTGGTTCAAGTGCATACTAGGAAAGCAAAAGCAATTGGATCACAGGCTCTCTAGGCTTGAGAGTCACATCTTACGAGGAGAACCTGCTGTGGGAGATGATCCTCCTCTACAATAACGGAAGGGATTTTGATGAGCTCGATGGTTGTGTTGATGAGGGACGCATTCTCTTCGATGATGGGGAGGAGGTAGAGTAGTAGCATGGTGGAGTTAGAATAGAATTGGTGTTAGCAATTGAGAGACCTCGGCCACGTCGTACCCGACACCTATTTTGTTTCTATAAGCCCTATTTGTGTAGCCCATGGTCATTACAAGCTTGAAAGACCTTTTTGATTTTAGTTATGTTGGATGTTCCTCTTTGACTTTTATGCATATTAGTTTCCTTAGTTATGGTAAAATGTTTGTCATGATAATGTAGTTCATTTAAGGTTGGTGATCTCATTGCAGCCTTTCTTTTCTCAAATCCATGGTCCTTTATATGAGTATTTCTATTTTGTAACAGTTTGTTATTATGTCCATTGCTTTGAGACTGTGGTTTCATTGAGTTCGGGAGCGGTTGCATACTACGTCGGGTTAAAGCCGCTATGCTTTCGATTTTGCCACTATGGGGAAACTTGCAATGCCTAACTGCACCTAGCGCATTTTGTTGAAACTCATAATCGGTAGGTGTTACCAATTCAAATCTTGCTAGGGACTAGCAAGTTGTAGGTTGGGGGGTGTGTTGAATACATAAAAATGCAACATTTATATCGGATTTTAATACCCCCAGCTCATGTTTTGCTCTCATTTTGTGTAGAATAGGTGCCTTTGATCGTTTCTCGTGTTTTCGTGCTTGTGCAGGTTTTTCGAGTTCCATGCACACTTTTTGTAGGGGTTCATGTCCAGAGAACAAATGTAGATCATTACGGTTGATGGCAGCCGCGGTCGAGAAGCCCCGGGTAGTGCTACGGTGAGGGGGAGCATTTGCAGAGGCAGTGGTACCGGTACCACACATAATGGTACCGGTACCCACATGCAGTGAGGCAGTGGTACCGGTACCAAATAAACTGGTATCGGTACCCCAAAGCAGCAGAGCACTAGTACACTTTTGGTATCGGTACCTCACTTACTGGTACCAATACCAACATGCAATTTTTGCGGAATTTGTTCAGAATTCCAATCTTGGTGCAAGGGTATGCTCGTCTTTCGACCACCACTTCGAGATCACTAAGGAGAAGGGTATTTAAACCCAATGAAGGGTAGAGAATAACAGTTTTTGATTCTAGGGTTTGGTTTTAGACAGTTGGAGTGTTTCTCTCATATTTTTGCTAGGGTTCATAGAGTAGAGTAGAGTACTTAGTTTTTCTTTGGATTCTGAGTTTTCAATTACGTGTAATCTTCAGTTGGTTCATATAACTCGGTATTTTCTTACGGGATTTTGTGCTTTTGACATCCCAATCTTGCAATTGAAGTGTTATTTCTCAAGTCTCATTTATGCGTAGTTTCTTATCAAATATGAATCGATTTTCAGTTTCAATGGAGTTCTAAACTTCCTGATGGGGTTAATGGTGGAAATATGTAAAGAGGTAATAACCTCAATTCCTCTTTTGTGCTTCAATGAGATTGTACGATGCTAAGCACTTCTAGAAAATCTTATAAAACCTTAGTTTGGCATCTTCTTGACAATGACGAGAGACCCTCGGTACCGTTGTATGATAAATCTGTGAGCTAAGAGTCCAAGCAAATCGTTTGAACAAGTGTTTGTCATCGCTCAATCGTTCTTCGTTTTAAAAGAGCCTTTAATGTAAAATCTTCCGTTGAAGACCATTCATCAATGACTCCTAGATGAGATTGTGAATAAGAGGTGGGTATTACCTGATCGGTAGTGAGTGGAAACCTAAGAACCCTATCATTCACCTTTTTGCTTTAAAATAGTTAGCAATCGGTTACTCAATCAAATGATCTTGACCCCTAGATTTTACTTTTAATAGCATTCTTTTAAGAGAATAATCCTAGGATCACCTAGAAACCACTCCTGTGAATGACACAATGGACCTTCCATAGTAATATAATGCTTGACGACCTTAGTTCCTATGCTTGGGAATAATTTCAGCATACGAAATAGACGAAGCAGCGTGCTCGAGGGTTGCAGGAACATTTTGGAAATTCCCATAAATGCAAATTTTCAACCTAAATTCGCTATGGAAGCAGCCCTTTAAATTGGCTATAAACCTGTCCTAGGCCATTAACATGACACAACACTTTTCCAAAATCAGCCTAAAACAATAGCCCAAAGGCTAGAAGTAAACCAAAATAGGAAGAATCCTTACCTCTTGAAGCGTAGCCCCTCGTCGAATCTTCGAACTTTCTCCTTGGTTCAACGAGTTCCGATCGTTGAAACACCAATAAACAGAGGAAGAAACCGCCGGCCTCCTTCATCTTTCTCTTTTTTTTTTTTTTTTTCATTTTCCTTTATTTTCTTTCTTTTCTCCTTTCCCTTTCTCTCCTTTCCTCCCTTTCTCTTTTCCTTTCCTACTCCCCCCTCCTTCCTCTCTGAACTGGTTGTGAACCCCCATTATATACACAAATCAAAACCCATGCATGTTGACACATGGCTTGCCATGTGTCTTGTAAAGACATGCATTGTGACACATGGCTTTCCATGTGTCACTCACATGGTTTGCCATGTGTCACCCGACACCAGATGCCTCGAAAAAAAATGAAATTCTTACTATCTCGAAATTCATGAGAATTCGAAGCAGGAAACAAATTCTATCTAGGCAGACCCAGCGATAGAATTATTTCGTCATCCGAGATCTAGAAAAACTTCCAGGTTTTCAACCTGTACTTATCGACAAATCAATGTTTTGCCCTTTTTTTTTTTCAGAAAATTTCAATATTTTCCAGTTTTACAATTTCCTCCTGAAAGGATGTTCATGGGTGAGAAACTTTCAGTGATTGTCAAACCAAGATGTTTCCGACCACTTGTTAATGTAAATGCTTGTGAATTCTCTATACAATAAGGACAAGCAACTTTTCCAACTGTACTCCAACTAGAAAATTAACATTGAGTACATAGGAAAATCACTAATAGTCCAAATGAGAACAGCTCTCATTTGAAAGTTTTGTTTCTATGAAACATCATATGTTTGCACACCAACATCCCAAAGTTGCTTTAATTATCCAATCAAAGGTTGTAGGAAAACATAAATCTTATTTTTAGGATTGTTAGGCCTAGGTACAATCATGGATAAGAACATATAAGCTTCCTTCATACACATCTATGGTGGCAAATTGTATGGAGTAACTATTACTAGCCATGACGAATATAGTTGTCTAGATTGACCAAATGGTTGAAAACCATTAGTACACAATCCCAATCTCACATTGCGACATTCAGAAGCAAATGAAGGATGTGTGCGACTGAAATGCTTCCATGCCTCAGAATCAAATGGATGATACATTGTACCATCATCTTGTTGGTGCTCATCATGCCATCGCATATGTGCAACTATTGCTTCCAAAGCATATAATCGTTGTAACCTAGGACTTAAAGGGAAGTAATATATCATCTTGTGTGGCACATATTTATTTGGTTTCCCCGAGTCTCGTTTATTCTTGAATCGAGGATGGTTACAAAATTTTACGCAGCTTGTCCGTCAGCATCTTCACTGATATATCACACAGAATTTTTGCAATAATCAATCTTTTCTACTAGAAGACCAAGTCCCTGCACTAACTTCTTTGTTCTGTAAAAATTATTGACCATTTTGTTATCCTTTGGTAACAACTCTTGTAAAAATTGAGTGAAATCATCAAATCATCGTTCTGAAAAATAGTGCTCCGACTTCATATGCAACAATTGTGCAATCGTTGACATTTGGGAATGTTTAGTACAACTATCCCATAATTTTGATTAGCTGCACAAAGCATATCATAAAAATTTTGTGCATTGGGATTAGAGTACTTCTCGTATCTCTTTGCATTAAAACCGAGGCCCAAATTGCATTAAAAATAAAGCCTATTTTGCATCAAGAATCAGTTGTCAATATGCATTACTAGATTCTGTATCCACATCTTCATGAATATTACATTCAAAATTTGTAGGGGTAGCATGCACATATTGTTCTACATGTCGATCCCATACATAATGATCTGCAATAAATCATTTTCTAAAAAGATGTAACTTCACTTCTTCCAAAGTTTGGAACTTTCGATTCTAGCACATCCTACATGGACATCTTATCTCTCTTACATTCATCACTCCCAATTGATTACAAGCAAAACTAATAAAATTTTCAACCCCATCAACAAAATTTTTGTTAATGGTGCCATCATTGTTGATTCTTGTATACATCCAATAATGATTTGATCTCATATTTCCTGAGTCAACCATGTTTGAAACTTATTTAGACCCTTATCAATTTATTTGACACATATATTACTAAGAATGACATAGTCATATGAAAAACTACTAAATGTTTCCTCACCATATATATATATATATATATATATATATATACCACCTTTAAAGCATAGAATGTCTTGGTGTCTAACTAGCTCATTCATTTTTAGATATTAAAAATAATAGAGAAAGGTCATGGAAGTGCCTCTTGGCCCAAGTTCCTCCATCTAAACAAGCAAACAAATATAATAATACATTTTTTTGTGGGTGCGTGTATTTTATTTTTTCTGTGGTTAGGGGGCATGATATCCCCAAGTTCATTCCTAACACATCAACACAAAAAAGAAACAAAGAAAAAGGAGTCCATTAAACTAATAAAGTAGAAAATGAGTTTATTCGGAAAAAAAAAAAGAGAACAAGATACAAGTTCAAACTTGGAGCTCTATATCCACTAAACTAAACTAATGTTACTTTTTAGTCCATCAATATCCACTCATTTTAGTCCTAAGTGGACAGAAAGAGAGGAAATGAACCCACAAAAGAAGTCTTCTATTGAACAAGTTGAGCAGATAGTGGAAAATCCCCCAAAACACATTTTGTTTTATTAGTCATTGTCAAAACAGTTTCTTAGAGATATCAAAGATGTCTTGGTTTGAACTTTAAAGGTTTAGCAAAATTAAATGTGAAAATAGTTGAAACTACATATTTACCTTAAGACGTTTATGTAGTGCAAGCAAGATCTTTAGTATGAGATGCCACTAGTATGTCCAAATTTATGTCCCACATAACTGTCAATGTGGAAATGAAATTGCAAGTTAGCAAGTGAACAGAGCAACAAAGAATAAATAGCAACAGTCAAAACACGGAAAATAAAATGACATGAAAAGTTTCCTGAGGTGACATGAAAAGTCATACAGGTTATATGAAGTATCTATTTACAACAAAAATAAAAATAGGAGCAAAACCCTCAGCAAAGCAAGTTATAATTCAATGACTGCATCTTCTGTCCAGAATCCATTCCTTACGGTTGGTGTAAATTCAAAAAATAATATTTCATGCTTCATGCATTTATCTCAATATTGTTGGCATCAAAATTCAACCTCAAGATATCTAGAGTCAAGGAAAAATAACAAAGAGAAATTCCAAAGTCATCTGATAATTTATTTATAAAAAATCCTTTTTAGTATCCTGAATTGGTTGAAAACAAGACTTACTGAAACACTGATCTGTATCTTACATTTAAGAAGTCTCTTTTGAAACAAATAAAATTGATTCTAAGATCGAGTTTAGAAGTCTAGAATACTATACAATTATTGGAAAATTTTTAAAAGCATTAAAACTAAGTCAAATCAAATTTTTATGTTAGAAACATGGAAGATTGGCAAACTAACAATAAAAGAGTTTTGAAAAATGATTTTTTATAGAGGTTTCCCGAATCCCCATTCATTAGATAGAAATTTAACCTATAAGTTTCCATTTATTCACACTAACAGCTTGGATTCATGCTCTAATCAAAGATAAATTTTTGTTGAAAATTAAAAGATTTAAACTGAAAATATAGTTATGCATCTTAAAAAAGAAAAAGAAAGCAAAAGAAGAGAAAACATACATTGAATATTCTAATATATAAACTAGCAATGTACATGAGAATTACCTATATCCAGAAGTTTCAATTATAATAATAAAAGAAGCTACTTACAAGAATAGGAATGTCACTATACGCATAGGAAATAAACTTAACATAAAAAAGAAACTACTTAAAACCCAATTATCATACATAGCCATATCCATGCTTCGGTTAACTGAACTTTATAAGCATTTCATGGTTTTTTTTTTTTTTTTTAATTTCAAAAAGGTATTGAAGCCTCAACGATTTCATGGTTGTATCACAAGCTGTGACTTATTTTACAAGCCTTTTCCATTTAAAAAAATCAAGTCCTTAATCTCATTGTATTTTATAAAATAAACTCTTCATGGCTGCAACTAGTATTCCACACACCCATCACACTTCATGATATTATTCTACAAACAACCAAGCAACAAATTACAGTCTTCATATTGGGTTGCGCCTCCATTGGTTTTTTATTTTTCATGTTCTTAATTCTACTAAAGGTATCAATATTCAACTTCACGGCTTTGAGGCATTAGCAAAATCTCCAAATTAAAACACATTATATGTATTTATATATCTGATGGTGCTTTTTCCACCATTACTGGGTTGGAGCCTCTTGAGGCCGTTGGGCCAGTCTGATGGATCGGATCGTCGGGCAACCGGCAACCTGCACAAAAAGGGTGATCCGGCGGGGGTGTGCCAACCACCGCTCCGATGGCTAAGTCAATTTCTTCCTTGAAAGAATTCAGCTGACACATAGTGTAATTGATCACGTATACCTTTTGTGGTGGAATGGGTGGGGTATTGTTATAAGGGAAATAGTGGTTACTTTTCTTGTTGGATGGTGATACGATATCTTTCTCATTGGGTGAGGAGTTTACTTTTCCTTATCATGGACCGACTCTTAAGGGAAAATGGAGGAGTGGTTATCATGAACGATCTTTCTTTCCTAATCTGTGGGATGCGGATCATGGAGATTGGACACTTTTCCTTTTACATGAGTTTTTCGGGCCGCCTATATCACTTGATTTCCCGGCGGGGTGATTATAACTTTGGGCCCTGGCCCAAGTGTTATGGCATGGGTAGGGTCTCACTGTGGGCCGAGCTTCTTTATTGGGGGGTCCCTTAACTCCCTTTATAGAGCGGAGGTTTGGGCCTGCGCCCCTGGGTTTGCTCTCTAGGCCTATGTATATGTCGTTCTCTACCCCATAAATATCTATTTCCATATAGTAATTCTCAAACTCCTACTATACATGTCTATTTTCTATTAAGTATTATATGAATGTTTATTAAAAAAAATAATAATAAAAACATGCATTATAGCTATCATAGTTCTTGAAATTACAACATGTAACTTTATATATGAAATGGAGGGTCAACAACATATCCTCAAAATCACATTTACCATTAACCATGATTGCCAGTCCCATGAAAACATATTGATTTGAAAAACTCATTTCCCCGGTTAGAACATGTTGATACATGAAATCCTAAGAACAATCTCTATACTTACTCTTCTCATGTCATTGAAAACCCACTTTGGACTACTTTCAGTAGCCACATCTTTGAGAGAAGTTCACACATAAATGGAGCTGTTGCCAAATAATAAATTTTAAAATACAGCAAACTAGTGATAAGTGATAATCAAACTTTCACTCACATCAGGAGTCTAGAGAGATGAACCAATACCTAAATAGTGTCTTAGTCCTTGTCTAAGACCTTGGGAACTTTGAGCTATGACTATTCATAGCTTAGGATAGTAGCTATTATATATTGTTCCCCTATTGTTGAAGAAAGTTGAACTTAGGTTGACTATGTCACGCCCCAACCCCCTATTAGGCGAAGAGAGGGGCGTGGCACAGGACTGAGACTCCTTTAACTGTTTTTCTGACATTGGTGAGTCCATTTCATATATAATTTCATGAAATAAAACTTGTAAAACTACCACCATAGTGGTGTTTAAAATGTCTTGTACATATACATGCCTAAGTCCCATTTACTTGTACTTACACAAACTTCACTATTACAAAGAGTTTTACATTTACATTCTAAAAACCAAAAATTAAAACCTACACCAAGTGGTCTCCTATTGTTGTGTTGACCCTGTTGTATGCAGAGTGCCTCAGATGTCCTCTTCAATATCTACACGGATGAAATACTCGTGCTAAGTTCATAGCTTAGTGGGAAACAGATAATAGATATGACCACTTGAAGTGGTCCACATTTACAAGATACATATATCATAAGGCACATGTCAGAGTTTACGTATAACGAGGAGTCCTATAACAAAGTTTCATAACAAATTCACGCGTAGAATTTTCCACTTTGCTCCGTGGAGTTGACGAGATCTTGTACAGAAGGTACACAACCGTTATATTATAGAACAAAACTGATTTCTTATGCTTTCTTATTGTTCATTATTCAAATTCTTATCATATAAATGTTTGCATGTATAGACTAGTAACAATGAATGAGAAGGACATAACACAATAGGTACCCGAAGGTACAGTATAGTACTGAATAGAGACGTGCCTGCCCATGTAATAGAGGTGTCGTAACACAATGCAAGAGTGTCATCTCACTGAACAGAGACGTGCCTGCCCACGTAACAAAAGTGTCGTAGCACTAGAAAGAGTGCCATCGCATTGAAAAGAGATGTGCCTACCCATATAATAGAGGTGTCGTAGCACAATGCAAGAGTGTCGTTGCACTGAACAGACATGCCTATTCATTCATTATCCGGTCTCCGACAGGCATGCAATTATATATTATTGAGCTTGTTATATTGTTCTTAATCACATTAGCAATTAAAGAGCGAAACAATGCGCTAGCGATAGGATCTTAAACTTCATCGAGGCGAGTACAAAGCATTTTTCATGTAACTTTTATACATGTATTGAGCCTTTCATTCGGAGTTAACAGAAGAATAGAACAAAATAGGGTTGTTGGACTGGTACTCGGACCTTAAACAACTTTGAGTATCGGTACTCAACTTTCAGTACTGGTACTTAACATTCTCTAGACCTTAAACCACTTTGAGTACCGGTACTTAACATCCTTTGGATCTTAAACCACTTTGAGTACTGGTACTCAACTTTCAGTACCGATACTTAACATCCTCTGGACCTTAAACCACTTTGAGTATCGGTACTCAACTTTCAATACCAGTACATAATATCATCTAGACCAAAAATAGCTTTGAGTACCCGTACTCAACTTTCAATATTGGTACTCAATATCTTCTAGACCAAAAACAACTTTGAGTACCGATACTCAACTTTTGATCTGGGAGTACTCGCACAGCCGTTCTACAAGTTTGCCTTTTTTCTGAAATTTCCAACGAGCGAACTCAAAACCAACCACAAAGCTAAACCTTTTGACAAAAAATCACTTTTATGAGATGAGGTTCTTCTAACCCGAGCATAGGCCAAAGAGAGAGAAAGAGTTAGGAGGGTTTCCTAACCAACAAATCCATACACAAACCTAAACAAGTATCCATACATATAGGTTCCATATATGTTTCTTGAAGCTTAAACCTTTTTCTTCATTCTCTTTGCTTGGCTTAGTAGAACCGAAATTGAGAGAATCGAGCCAACTTGACTCTTCTCTCTCAGCCGTAAAACCCTAGGTCTCCTAAGTAAAAAATGAGAGACTCTCTTCTCATAAGACCATGTTTGGTCTTATCCTATTTTAGGCTTAAGTTCTTCTTTTTGCTATTAAGTCCTTCTTAACTGTTTCTGTTGCATCTGACTATCAAATCTACTTTAACACAATCTTCTTACCTTATGTCCTTTGAGTCCTTAATTTGATAATTATCATTTTACCCTTAGCACTTAAATTTCCGAAAAATGCAAATTTTACTTATATTATACCTTAAACATGTGGTAAACTATTAGGGTATCATTTGGGGTGTTACAAACTAAATATCATATCATTGAAGAAACTTCTCAACCGCACATATCGCATTTCAGAAAAGAAAGAGACAAGAGGCCTTCGTATCAATTCTTAAATGTTTCAAGAGGATCATCACACAAATTGTCACTTTCAGTATCTGAAAATGTAATATAGAATGTTTAGAAATAGTCATGAAAACCACATATCAAGTGTGAGGCCCCAATTTTTGGGGGTCCCGTTGACAACATGTCAACTCGCAGAATTTCTATCATAGGTCATTTCGCACCTAAGTATTGGCGCCGAACCAGCACCAACTACATGGACACCGAGTTACTTGGCACCACCTTGATATGTCCCTTCACCGGGACCCATTCATTCATATTTAAATCTAAAATATGAAAATAAGACATTTAATTACAATTCGTAAGAGTCCGATCACGACCCTCTTATCATAATTACATGCCCGACTATTTATACAATAGTCCAAAAGAATTTAATTACAATTCTTTTATACAACACACTTTTTACAAAAGTTTCTTAAGGCCACATGTCGGCCTCCTTCGTAATCACGACCTCGTTGGACCGCCGTCTCTCTGTACACTACCTGCACCTTAAAGGGGGTCCCATGATGGGGTGAGCAAAGCCCAACAGAGATTAATTCCTATAAGGGCTACTCCCCACCTACGTGCACATGCAATGACACACTACACATTCAAGTAAAAACATGCACGTTCCTACTCAAATGTCTACATGTCATGGATGAGAATGTAACTCACCCTATCCCATGTCTCGAGTCCTCACTGACTCCCTCATACATGCATATGCCGAATGTGAAAACCAAACCATCATTATGTTCCATCAATGACCATTTTTCAAAAAAAAAGCCTTTTGTTTTATAAATCAAATCCATTGGACGATTCCTAATATCAACTTGCATTTCCCAAGTTGCGTGTGTTTATGCATTTGTGGGCTATGGATTTTTAGGTTTACACCGTAGGACGCCGTATGCCTTTCCAACATTTTTACGGTCTTTCACCACTGATGATCATGTCTAATCGTGAATCTGCGGGTCTTTCACCGGGGATCTACCCGACTTGCTATGCCCAACACACATATTTTTCATTTTCAAAACTGTGTGACTCATTTTGGACGTTGTCCCTATTGCTCGAGTCCACCGCCGAACACTAAACACGGTGTCGATCAACCATGTCCATGACATCCCATCGAACACAGGCAATTCGATTAACCATGTACCCATGACATCCCATTGAACACCAAACACAACGTCGATTTTTACCTTGCACTCACACCCATGCCATGCGATGTCTTAGTGCATAATGCAATGCAATCATGCCATTGCCTATTCATACCATGCCACATGTATAATGAGAGCTATATGTGCATGCCTACTCATGCATAATTATCCATGCACCATTTGGAATTCATATCAAAAGCATACAAATTCCAAATACATCATACATTTCATGTCAGCATATCAATAAACGCATACATTGACATCACAAGTCACTACCACTTGAGTAGCAACGTACATTAACCTCTAGGCCTAGTGGTGACATGATATGTCCACAACTAGCCTACAACAAGCCATGCAATGGTCTTGTTCATACATAAACAACGTGCTCGATCCTGCATAAACACTTCAATCTCGATCCGATATGTATGGCGAGCATTTTTGATTCAACATGTCGTCATAACGAGGATGACACTTGATCAATCCATATAATAGGCCTCCAAAGCAAGCCTCAATCAACAACAACTAGGCCATTAAATTGACCTTAACGGTTACCTGAGCAAGTAAAATAGCGCAATAGGTCTCGAAGGACCGCGCTCAGAATCGGTGAGCTAATGGGTTGACCGTTTGTCCCAACCGGTCGACCGCTTTGGCCAACAGGCCGACCGCCTTCCTAGTTATACGATGGGCGCGCTCTTGCATCGGCCGGTTGACCGTCCCGGTGCGACCGCTTCCCCTGATGCGATGCGGTAGTTACTACATCGGCCGGAAAGATCGAATGACCAACGATCCCACCACGACCAAAATGGCCTTGAGTGGAAACATAGCCACACATTTACCGTAAACGGTCCCACACACAACCACAACGCCCTCACAAGGGCCAAAGCGGTCCACATGGCGGACGGCTATGAGAAACCTGATGACACGATTCTCCTGACCAGCGACCCACATGGCTAGACGGCGCCACACGACCAATTGGTCCCACATGGCCAACCGGTCCCACACAGCCAATTGGTCTCACACGGCCAGATGACCTTGGGTGGGAACTTAGTCACACGACCTTACATGGCGGATGGCCTACGTGAAACACCTGCTCCCACACGGCTGTCAGGCCCACACTGTGGGTACAGATGGCACCACACGGCTGAATGACCCCTGCTGGCCCGAATGACCTCACGATGGAAACACAACCACACGGATCTACATGGCCAACAAGTCCCACACGGCGAGATGACCCTGGGGTGGAAACAGTGCCTGCGACCAGCTCCATACAGTAGGGCGACCTGGGTGGGAACTGAGTCTAAACGGCCACGTGCCCAAGTGAGGTGCTAGGTAGGAAAAAAATTCCTACCTCTTAGAGCGTAGCCAGCTTTAATTCTAGGCCTGATGAACTCCGACCGTCGGAATGCTAGAATTCAGAGGAAGAAGCTGTCAGATCTTCCTTCCTCCCTTTCTTCTCTCTCTCTTTCTCTTCTCAGTTTCCTTTATTTCATCTCTTTTCCTCCATTAGTCCGTTTTTATAGTCTGGACAAATCTACATGGCATGCATGCCATGTGTCACCCACCCATTTGGGTTCCTTTTGCCCCGAAAATTTTCGTGAGACGAATCCAACAGTGTTATTTGTTTCATTATCCGAGATCTAGAAAATTTCTAGGTTTTCAACCTGTATTGTAGCGGCGATTTACTGTTTTTCCATTTTTCAAGAAAATTCGATTTTTCTCGGGTTTTACATCAAGCTTAAGGAAAAATAATAGTACAAAACTAGTCCAAGTTACATGATTATTCTAAGCATAACATATTTTATTCTGTAACCAACTAGAGACGGTTGATTAATGTGTTAAGTATGATGATTCACTTAGATGATTGTGAAGCTTGGCCATGAAATGAGTATTGAGTTGTCTATTGCAAAGAAATGGGGAATCAGCTTGATGGTACTGCTACTACTTAGGCATAATGATACCATTTTTCCTTTCTTTGTACCAACAATATTTGCTTAATTTTAATATAGAAGATCAGAAACCAAGAACAATCATCTTTTAATAAAATTTAAACTTCAAATAAGAATTTTGTTTTCCAATGTCATTTTCAGGTTAGCACTTCTAGCAAACCAAAGCAAGAGTTTTCAAATACAGCAGAATAGTTTAAGGGCTAAATTTTGTATCAACTTAGTGAGAATAGTTAGTCAATCTCATGTAAGGTCTTAACCCGAGTAGAAAAATGGCTATGTTTTCTCCATCATGTTTCTTTGTGATCAAATGCTTGTTTTCTTCTATTTTTCTATACTTTCTCATACTCAAATAGAGTAAAGAAGATTAATGGAATTTCGCTCTAGACCCCAACTTCTCCAATTCCCCAGTGCCACACCCACACCAAGCAGAAAAAATTAAAATAAAAACAATAAAGGATATCCCCCTTTTAAATAATGACACCTAACCAATAATCATAGTTTCAATGTGTTCTATTTTCCTTTCTCTCTCCACAAAGAAATACGGTCTTCAAGAAATTAGGATAAATTTTCCCCGAAAATGGTCAAAACATAAACAAAAAAAGATAAGAATAAAAACATTGATTTTGGGTTTCAACAATTTCTTACTCCTTAATTTATGCAATTACCCTTACCCCAAATTCATTTTAAATGACATACCTTCCAATGTTTTCCAGGCAGCTAAACAGAACCATGAGAAGATTCAACAAAACTTTTCCCCTTTTCCCCATAAAGGTTATAAATAAGAACAAATAATTAAGAATCCAAAAAAAAAAAAAAATCATAAATGCTAAACAAACAGAGGGATTAAGAATACGAGAGAAAAAAAAAATCTCCCCGGATGAAAGAGTAGTGTGCAAGGTATGCAATTCAATGTATGGTCATTTGAAAACCAAGAATCTATCAAGAATTAAAAAGATACGCACACACTGTTTACTACTACAGAAATGCAAACCAACCAACATCTAGACTAGCACACAAATCAATCATCACCACATCCAAAGCCACACCAAGAGTTAAAGATCATACCATCGAAGACAGAAGAGGAACAAGGACAAGGAAACTACCCAATTTGATCCAAGAATCAGAATAACAAAAAGAGTTTTCTCGTTACCCTTTTTTGCCCTAATTTGATCCAAAACCAAATGGGAGTAAGATAGAAAATACGAAATTGAAAGAAAGGCTAAATTCTCATGGAGGGTAAAGAAAATGGAATGGAAGAGCAAAGAGAGAACAAATCTAACCTAGAATTTTCTACAAAAACAAAAAATGCCCTAATTTTCTGCAAAATGAAAATGCTACTGGTTTCTACGACAAAATCGTAATTTACTAACAAGAAACAACCATTATCAAACCCATTTGTTGCTTAACCATGGTTTCTTAGTAATCAAACAAAAGGCACAAATAAGAGAAGTAAACTATAAACATCATAAATGGAATCTGGAAGAGCAAGAGGAGGAATCGGAGCCCGTAAGCGAAGGTGTCGATGGAAAGTAGAAAATGACGCCCTCAGGAATCCCGAAGCATTGTAGAGCGAGGGTCGAGGCGTCGGCGTTCACGGAAGTAGGAAAGATTGGGGGCTAGGGCTTAAGTTAACAAATTTTCCTTTTATATATTAATATAAAAAATTAATATGTTTATTTACCTCTGAGCCCTAGCGTGCCAGTAAATCAATGATAAATAAGAATATATATTTTTACCTACTAAATAGTTTTGTAGGTAAATATTAGTAGGTAACTTGTAGGTAATTAGTTGCTAATATCTTTGATAAAAAATAAGCATTGTATTTACCGATTGAATAGTTTTGTAGGTAAATATTAGTAGGTAAATTATAAATAAGTTGTCGCTAATTGCTCCTGCAAAAATTTGGCGTCGTATTTACCAAATGAATCGTTGTGTAGGTAAATATTAGTAGGTAAACTGTTGAAAATTAATTTTTGTTGATTTAGTAGGTAATCAATTGGTAAACTTTTATTTTTACCTAGAAAATTGTTTTAGTAGGTAAATTCAATAGGTAAACTATCAAATTCTTGTAATGTAGCACTAAAAGAAATAAAATTTTAGGTCACGATAATAATCCGTCACCAAATCTTGTGTTTTCGTGACCAAATATAATGGTCACGGTCAAATCAAACAGTCACTAGGCATCACAATAATAGGTGTGGCAAAAAGTAATTAGTCACGGTTTTGTAAGTGATTGTCACCATAGTCCTTTTTTGTGACGACCATAACTTAACCATGACAAATATTGATGTGAGACTTTGTTTCTTTTTGAAATGATTTGGTCATGGTTCATCGATATTTCATGGCTATTTGCTGACTTATAGTCACATTCAAGTAATTCCTTATGATTAAATGTTTTCTTGATCCACGATTTAGAAAGAAATTGTGACTATACTAACTTTGAGTCTGACTTTATATAGAATTGCCAATGACTGTGTACTTAGAGTCACAATTTAATTAATTTATCGTGACCAAAAATTCACTTTTGGTTGTGCTTTTAATGTCCGTGACTAAATCATGATATAATTAGGCATTATTGTTTTATAAATTCACATTTCCAAACATATAAGTAAATTTGTTTTTAAACTTGTATAGACAACTAAGAAACTAAAACAATTTGAAATTTCAAACATAATGTAACATATTATAATCAACAATATCAAGTTAAGGTTGCAATATGATCAACACATCAAATAATAGTCATACAAAACCCAAACATTACATAATAGTCATACAAAATCCAAACATCACACGATAGTCATATAAAACAAAAATAAAAGTTAGAAGAATCTTTAAAATTCTATTTCTGAAATTGTTGCATCATTTGTTCTTGAAGTTGTGCTTGAACTTGCATTTGTCTTTGCATTTCCATCATTTTTCCTTAAAACTCTTCTTTAAGTTCTTCTCGAGTATTCCTTTGAACTTCTACCATCATCCCTTTCACATGAGAGAGTTCTTCAATTGCAGTTATAAACTTTTGTTCTACTTCCATGAACTTCTCTTGACCAATTTAAAACTTTTCTTCAGCATGTTCAAGTTGTTTTGCTAGACTAGCTGCTACATGCCTTTTACTAGTAGAACCAAAGATTCAGGTAGGTGTAGGACCCAATCCATATTCTCGAACACGTCCACACCTTTCTGGACCTATAACTTGAGTATATATCTCATCAACAGATGTAGTTGACACAGACAGTGAAGAAGTAGAATAAGATATCCCCTGATCAGGTTGAGATAATGATTGTTGAAATTGATCCTAAAATTATTTTAAAAAAATGTTAGAGTTCTAAAATAAATTGAGTATCTAGCTACAACTGAATTTCATAAATTTAGTAGATAAAATTTATTTAATTACCATAATCTTCTTAGAACAACCATTAATAGGTGTTCCATATTTTCTTATGTGTGTTAAGACAAACATTTCAACTCTATTAGGCTCACTACAATCTTTCCTTATTTTTGCCTATTCTCACAAGTAAAACAATTCAATCACTTTTTGTTAAAAAGTTATATACAAGAAAATATTATTTATAATAAATTTCGAACTAGTTCATATCGGATTTGAGCATAACTTTTTGATCCTGAAGTATGCCTTATCACTTGCTTTGCCTTATTAACTTTGTTTTTTTTTGTGACATATCCTGTATGAATGAAAAAATAGCATGTCACTTATATGATTACTATAATAAAAATTGATATAAATGAATTATTACATTAAATAAAAGTAATGAATATCATCTCATGTGAAGATAAATATCATATGACATACAATCAAGAAAAAAATTATTATGTTTACCTTTGCCTTAGGTGTGCCCCAAAAGTTAATGAACCACCTCCATTTGTCATATGTTAAGTGTGGAGGTTGATGACACAATCTATCTTCATTTGTATCATAAAGGTTATAATACTTGGTCTTCATTTTGTTTCTATAACTTCTAAACAAATTTCCACAATATTGAATTATGTAGGTCTTGCGTGCTTCATTTAGTTCATATTTTTCTTGTATTACATTAAAACATCATGTATAAATAAGAATTTCACTTTTAAATAATAACATTACAATTTATATGAAAAGTAAATAACATATACCAACATTAAGACCCAAATATTTTCCTTCGCATCTTCACTAACATTCTTCTAATCGGAGCTTTAATGGGTACAATATATTGAGACCTTACCAATGTTCCCATATAGTTTGAAAGTCTTTCACCTTTTCCATCATACCCAATTTGCCTTCTAACATTTAATTGAGTTGATTTTTTTCCCCTGGTTTCATGCCAAGTAAATCTAAGTTGCGTGTGGGGCCATGTGTTTTTTTTTCCCAAATGAAGAACCTATTAAAAGTAGTAATCAATTACAAGAAACACAATTTATTTATCTTATATAAAATTAAACATCAAAATTTTATTATTCAAGAAATTAAACATTTGTAAAAACATTTGATAAATATAAAATTAAGCACAATTTTCTCAATCATACCAATAGTATTTGGATTTGAAGAATTAGCAGGATTTGAACTAATATGAGTAGAAGTCATCCGGGGCTGTAAGTTTGAGAGTTATTGTGGATTGACCAAATCATCTTCTTGAGAGACTATTTGTACAGTTCCTCTTTTATGTGACATTTCTTACGAAAGAAAAAAAGAAAAAAAAGAAAATGCAAGATAAAATGACATTCACATAAATTATATAAAATAAATTACAACTTATATATGCTTACCAATATTATTAGCTACACGTCATTTCTTTCAACAATATTTCCTTGTGATGGTAGAACATTTGTTGTGACAAATTCTCCAACAACATCATTTCTATTCCAATTGATTGAATGATTCTCGATTGAGTCACACACATTATTCTGTCTTCAAAGTGTTATAGATTGTTGACATGGTTTTGGATCATTATTAGATGCTTTCTCAGTCCAATCATAAATCCCTCGAGGTTGTATTTGTACAACGGTGTGCCAATTTTCTTATTTTGAATTTTGAATATAGAAGACTTGTTTTACTTGAGATACAAGCACAAATGGTTCATCTGTGCATATGGTATGTTCAAAATTCAAACATGTGAACCCATATTCATCATTCTTTATCCCCTTTCCAAGATTGATCACATCCCACCATTTACACTTGAATATAACCTTTCTATTTCCTCGATATAAATGTAACTTCGACTATAATCGGTTAACACACCATAGTAAAGAGCACATTGCAGTGGGTTCTTATCTTTTGCATTTGAAAAACTTGATACTTCTACAGTTACAACAATTCCAATGTTTTGAGTTTTTTTTTCCCTATTTATCATTCTTTTATGTGAAATCTGAATCCATTAATAAGATATCCTTCATAACATTAACTGATGTACTTGGTCCACGAGACTATCTGTTCAGAAATTGAACCTTCATGTTGTAACTATAAAACTTATGAATTCAAATGCAAATATTAATACATGTGTTTGTTAAATGATAGAATTATATATATATATATATATATATATATATATATATATATATATATATATATATATACTCTTCTCCTATATAGTGAACATATTTATACGTTCAAATCAACTAATGAATTCTCTTGCATGAATCAAATCTACATCTCGTGCACGAATGCAATTCTTGGCCCTTATAGATTGTTTATGCTCTCTGATAAATTTTTTATTTTAATTATTATGCTCATAAAAAACAAAATTACACTTTTGCATGAAATAAAATAAAGTTATATTTGGAAAAATATATTACTCAATAAATGGCATCACTTTCTCACAATTAGTTACTACATATAAATGTGTTTGAGATCACTCTTTTGTGCTAAGAGCTTGAGATGTTGACTTTCCAATTGTATGTCTAATGCATTTGAAAATGGCTAACTCTCCATTTTTTATGTTACTTGAAATGACATAATTTCATTATTCACGATTTTGCTTTGTTTCAACAGCATACAAATATCTTGCACAAAAGGTTGCACATTCTTTTGCAATATAACTCTTTGCAAAAGAACCTTCAGGTTGACTCTTATTACGCACATAAGATTTTAATGTTCGTAAATACTCGTCATTCCAAAATATTATAAATTTATTTTATAAATTATATGGAACCTAGCTAATGTACATTAGATTAAATGAATGGGAACATACTGCTTAATAGGATACATCCATTGATATTGTATTAGTCCTGTGACCTTTGCCTTGTTTGTAAGATGAACAGGTAAATGTATCATAACATTAAAGAATGATGGAGGAAATATCCTTTCCAATTTGCAGAGTGTGACTATTATTTCATTCTCAATATGTTCTAACTGATTAGTGTTTAACACTTTGGAACACAATTGTTTGAAGAAGCTACATAATTCAACTATAGCAAAGCAAACATTCTTATCTAAAGCTCCACGAATTGCAAGCGGAAGAAGTTGTTGCATGAGAACATGACAATCATGAGACTTCAATCCAAATATCTTTCTTTCCTCCACTTGCACACACTGAGAGATATTAGAAGCATAACCATTTGGAACCTTCACTTCTTTCAAAAATTTACAAAATTATTTTTTCTCACTTAAAGTTAGTGAATAGCAAGCAGCAAGTAGGATAACTCTATTCTCTCTTTGTATGAGATGAAGTTGATCTCTAATACCCATAGCCATCAAGATAAGATGACTATTGAAATTATCCTTTGATTTACCATCAATACTCAACAAGTTGCCAACTATATTGTCACATATATTCTTTTCAATATGCATTACATCCAAATTGTGGTATAAAATAAGAGGCTTCCAACATGGAAATTGAAAAAATATGCTTTTCTTTTTCCAATTGTGTATAGGTTTGACATGTTCTTTTTTTCTTTTTGTTGACATCTTGCTTTTTGATGTTTTCCTAAAAGTAATATGTTCCAATTGCATCTAATTGGTGCAAAAAATCTTCTCTAGATAATTGTTTAGGTGCTGCTTTATGCTCCTCATTTCTATTAAAGGATCTTTTATCCTGTCGAAATTTATGATCACTTGGCAAAAATCGACGATGCCCCATGTAACACCATTTTTGTCCATTTTGTAATCAATATGAAGAGCACTCCTTATTACAATTAGGACAAGAAAATTCCTCTTTAGTACTCCAACTTGAAAGATTTGCATATGCAGGAAAGTCATTAATGGCCCACGATATAGTTGCACGCAAGAAAAATTTTTCTTTTGTTGAGGCTTCATATATAAGTTTAAACTCCAACCCCCCATAACTCATTCAACTCATCTATCAATGGTTGTAAGTATATGTCAATATCATTCCTAGGTGTAGTTGGACCAGGAATAAGAAGTGACAACATTATGAATGTCTGCTTCATACACATCCAAGGTGGTAAGTTATATGGAATAAGAACCACAGGCCACATGCTATATGAAATTGACACGTTTCCAAAGAAATTGAACCCATCACTAGCTAAATCGAGCCTAACATTTCTAGGTTCTTATGCAAATGAAGGATGTACCCTATCAATGTTTTTCCATGCTAAGGTGTCAACTGGATGTCTCATTACGTCACCCTCCATATGGCCATTAACATGCCATTTCATATGAGACAGCAGTTTTTGACGACATATATAATCTTTGAAGCCTTGGTTTCAAGGGAAAGTAGCGCAATGACTTGTTGAACTCATATGTAGAATGAATATCACTTGATTTCCATCTAGAGACACCATAAACAATACACTCATTTGCATTTGCATACTCTTTTGAATATAACATGCAATACGAGGGGCATGCATCGATCTTGATATAATGAAGGCCAAGGTCACGAAGTAGTTTTTTTGCTTCATAATAGCCGTTTGGCAATGTCTCACCCACTAGAAATGTCTTCTTCAACAATTGAAGTAACATTGTAAAGGACGTATTGCTCCATCCATTAAGACATTTCATGTGAAATAGTTTTAAGATAAAATAAATTTATGAATTTTTTACATCCTGGATATAGTTCTTGCTCAGCTTCCTTCAACAAATTATAAAATTTGTTTGCATTCTCATTTAGGTTTTCAACCTCCTCATGAACATGAATACTTCTTTCAAATTCATCATTTGGCATTGGCATTCCGAATGCATCATTGAACATTTCTTGCATCTCATCATGTATATTAGGTTCACTAGTGCTAATGTTTCTGGATTCGTAAACCTCACATTCCCCATGCATTAACCATCACACATAATTTCTAACTATCCTATTATCCAACATATGGTTATACATAATTTCTCGATTCTGCATAAGACAATTATTACAACGAATGCAAGGACATGGAAGCATTGATTTTCTAGGTGCATTTCCAAAGGAAAAGTCTAAGAATTCCAAAACTTTATCATATTCACTACTTTTGGCTTTTGCATCCAACTTTTATTTATTGGCATTTTTTGCGTAGTCTGTCAATGAAAGACTTCAATCAAATAGCAATAAATCTTCATATCAACTTATAATGAATATGTTAGCTTTCTATCTAGTTTAAAATCCTATCGGGTGGTGGTTCCTATCCCATTTAGAAATACATAATCCCTACAAATCAATTGGTAATATGCTTAGTGTATGTTGATAAAATTTTGGCAACATTTCCCCATATTAACTTATAATGAATATGTTCATTAATTGACCATTTATCCTTGTGTATGTTATATGAGATCTTGAATGGATTATATTGAGGGGGTAAGGTGCATAAGATGTAGTGAACAAGGAATGACTAAGACATGGATACTTCCAAAGACTTCAATTGAGCCGAAATGCCCATCATGCGCATGATATGATCACGCACTCCTCTTATTCCAGTGAGCCTTAAGGACGAGAATTGAATTATCAAAGTGCTAGAGTGGGATTTATCGGATTTAACAAATTGCTCATCTATTGCCTTTAGTAGATCCCTTACTTTGACATGGTTCTCAATTTAGCCACGTATGCCAACAGATATGTGTGTCTTTATAGACATATTATGGAGCGATTGGACATCTGAGGCAATGGATGGTGGTTTTGTTAAATCGTTCCAAATGAAATTTCACATCTTTGGTAGAATTAGGACCAAAGGCGGGCGTACTTACCTCCGGCCGTTGCAGAAACGAGGGAAAATGATTAGGACACATGTTATGGCTCGGCTGGAAGCCATGATGGTGCTATGACTTGATAGAGGGAAGAGCAGGAGGGATGATAATCGAATTTTTAATTTATAAAGAATTTCATCATAATTCCTTTTAATGGCTAAAAAGATGTTATGACCACAACGTTAAGCGTAAGGCTTGAGCGGTAAAACAATAAATATGGGCCATAATTCCTCTCTTAATTTTCTTAATGAGAAAGAACGGTCCAAGTGGAAAAATTCTAACCTCTGGCATTTTTCCATATTATTCAATATAATAAAAAAACAAACATATGAATCATGAGCAGTGTATCAAGAGGCAAGTGTACCCTGACAAGATAAAAACCCCTATTATTCTATAGCAATGCCAAGATTGAGAACTTTATGATATTTCTCTATCACAATAATTGAAACGTGCATAACTATATGAGAACTATCAACTGAATAAGAGGCTCATTAATAATTGAATATGTACATACAAACTTTGAGATTACAACACGGACCCAAGTCCCATGTTGGTTACATGTTCTCTAAAATTCCCTTCTTGGCATGCCTTTGAGTTCGGTTGCAATGCGTCGACTCGGTCTTGAACACCTTCGATGACCACTTTCTTTTCTTTAACACGTTCCTGGATGGCTAAGTATTTAATGTCAATAAGTTTACTTCGACTCCCATGTTTATCATTCTTAGCTAAAAAAATTACAGCTGAGTTGTCATAGTATAATCTCAATGGCCTCTCAATGGAATCAACGACTCTCAGGCTAAAAGTGAAACTCTTAAGCCAAACACCATGTGAGGTAGCTTCAAAACAAGATACAAATTCAGCCTCCATAGTGGAATTAGTAGTCAATGTCTGCTTCATGCTTCTCTAAGACACAACTCCATTGGCTAGCATAAATACATAACCTGAAGTGGACTTTCTAGAGTCCATGCAACTAGCGAAATCAACGTTAGGGTAGCCAATCACCTCCAAGTTATCGGTATGTCTGTACATTAGCACGTAGTTCTTTATACCCAGAAGGTATTTCATAACCTTCTTTGCAACTTTCCAGTGGTCAGTACCTTGATTACTCTGATATCGACCTAACATTCTAACAGCATATGTAATGTCAGTTTTGGTGCAGACCTGAGCATACATAAGGCTTCCTACATCTAAGGCATATGGAATGTTCTTCATTTGTTCTCGCTCAAGGTCATTTATCAGGCACTGGTCCAAGCTAAACTTGTCACCCTTTACGATAAGTGCTGGGCTCGGTGAACAATCTTTCATCCGAAATCTCTCTAAAACTCTATTGATATAGGTCTCTTAAGACAAACCCAGAATACCACGAGATCTTTGTCAATGGATCTTAATGCCAATGACATAAGATGCCTCACCCATATCCTTCATATCAAAGTTCTTTGAGAGGAATTGTTTCACTTCACATAGTAATCCCTTATTATTGGTTGCTAGCAAAATATCATCCACATATAAAACAAGAAAACATGTCTTACTCCCATTGACCTTCTGGTATATACTATGATCCATGACATTCTCTTCAAAATTGAATGAAGTGATGACCTTATGGAACTTCAAATACCATTGATGGGACGCTTGTTTTAAACCATAAATGGATTTTTTAAGTTTGCAAACCAAATGATGACCAGCACTTGAGGAAAATCCTTTGGGTTGTTTCATGTAAACCTCTTCCTCTAGTTTACCATTAAGGAAAGCTGTTTTCACATCCATCTGATGCAACTTTAAGTCAAAATGAGCTACTAATTCCATAATAACTCGAAGAGAATCTTTCCTTGATACAGGGAGAAAAGGTCTCTGTGTAGTCGATTCCTTCCCTTTGAGTGAACCCTTTGGCCACGAGTCTTGCTTTATGTCTTTCAATGTTGCCCTGCGAGTCTTTTTTTGTCTTAAAGACCCACTTGCACCCAACGGTTTTTGCACCATAAGGCAACTCGATGAGATCCTAGACTTGATTAGATGCCATAGAGTCCATCTCATCTTTCATGGCATTATACCATAAGTTTGATCGATTCCTTAGAACTTATGGCCTGTGAAAAGGTTTTAGGATAATGTTTGACTCCAATATTATAATCTGATTCTTGCAAGTACGTGACATAATCACTAGGAATAGCTGAGCTTTTGACCTTAGTAGATCTCCTTAATGTTGTTTCTTCATGGGGAACTTGTTGTTCAACTGAATGCTCAATTGATTGTTCAACGTTTTGTTTTTCTTCGACAACACGAACTACAGGCTCAAAAGTTTGTGGATTCTGGATGATTGGTTGTCTTATACCCGTTTCTACCTTATGGGTATGTATGATAGTCAGTTTATGACTTGAACCAAAGGTTTGAGCTTGATAGTGATCTATTTTAGACAATGTGTCATGAATTTGACCACTCCCACTGATTAAGTCATTCTCAAGAAACTTCGTGTTTCTTGACTCCACAATCCTAGTGGTGTTAGAAGGATAATAGAATCTATAGCCCTTGGATTTTTCAGCATATCTAATGAAATGCCCACTAATAGTCCTTGGGTCTAGTTTCTTTTCTTGTGGATTATAAATCATTACTTCAGATGGGCATCCCCATACGCTTATATGTCACAAACTAGGTTTCCAATCTTTGAATAACTCAAATGGTGTCTTTTGGACAACCTTGCTTGGAACCCAATTAATTATATACGCAGTCTTTAGTGCCTTAGTCCACAAGAATTGAGGTGGATGAACGTTACTCCTCAGACTTCTTACCATGTCCATTAAGGTTCGGTTTCTTCTTTTCGCCACACCATTTTGTTCAGGAGAACCAGGCATGGTGTATTGGGCAACAATTCCATGCTCTTGAAGAAACCTAGCAACTGGACCTGGTGCTTGCCCATTCTCAGTGTACCTACCATAGTACTCTCCACCTATGTCTGACCTCACTATCTTTATTTGCTTCTTGCATTGCTTCTCTACTTTGGCCTTGAATACCTTAAAGGTTTCCAATGCTTTGTCCTTAGAATGAAGCAAGTAGAGATACATATAATGTGAGTAGTTATCAATGAAGGTGATGAAGTATTTCGTATCACTCCCATTTATATCAAGACAACAAATGTCTGTATGTATGATTTCTAACAAATGTTTACTCCTTGTTGCACCATTTTTTTAACTTTATAAGGAATTTCCATTCCTTCTAATGGCTGAAGACTGTTATGGCATAACATTAAACGTTAAGGCCTGAACGGTAAAACAAATAAATATGGACCACTTCATTCCTCTCTATGGACCACTTCATTCCTCTCTTATAATTTTCTTAATGAGAGAACGGTACAAAACGGAAAAGAGAATTAACACTCAAGCAACTCAACAAGATCCTAGACTCGATTAGATGCCATAGATTCCATCTCATCTTTCATGGCATTACACCATAAGTCCGATTCCTTAGAACTTATGGCCTCTGAATCATATGTTTATTTCTTATTAAGGTGATATTGAATATTATGGACCAAGTGAGAGAGTGTTAATTCTCTTTTCTATTTTGGACGGTTCTCTCATTAATAAAATTAAGTGAGGAATTAAATGGTCCATAGAGAGGAATTAAGTGGTCCATATTTATTTGTTTTACCGTTCAGGCCTTAACGTTTAACGTTATGCCATAATAGTATTCAACTATTAAAAGGAATTATGATGGAAATTCCTTATAAAGTAAAAAAAAAATTTTGTTTTGGTGCCCTCTTGTTATCTCCTTTCTCAGCGGCCGAGCACTTGTGCGTGGTTTAAAGAATTTAACATGAAGTCCCAAACAACTTTCCCTTTTGTTTTGCAATGGAGTGGGAAGTAAGTGCGCACGCCTTTGGTCTTAATTTACTAGCATGTGAATTTGGCTAAGTATTAGAGCATGTGTTCTAGAATTTTCTTATCTTCTTAAAAAAAAAAAACAAAAAAAAAAAAAACAAAAAATGGAGATTTGTAGGTGATAGGGTTTGAAAAATGGGTTCACAGGCCCACTCGCCAAACCTAAAGAAGAGGCACGCCCATTGAGACACTCAAGCCTTTGACGCCAGCCCAAAATGAAGGCCCAGTCCGCTCGGCCCAAAGGCCGGTTATGGATAATTGAGAAAGCACGTTAAATCCAAACTAAATCCCATCGATAAGGGAAATAGAATAATCCCCAATAACATATTATCCTGCAAATCCAACTAAATCTCACCAGCAAGGAAAATAAGATAATTCACGATATAACAGCTCATCCTGCAAATCAAGCCGGATCCCACCAATGAGGAAGAAAGATAATTCTAAATAAACAGCTCTTTCAATATCCCTTATCGAATCCGATATCGATAAAGGCAAGAAATATCAGGAAAAATCCCGTCCAATGGGAAAGAATCCTAATCACCATCCAACTAGGAAAACATATACTATAAATACCATGCCATCTTATCGGTGAAAGGTATGCAAAAACATTCGCCCTCTAAGCAGTCTATCTTTTCTCTCGAAGGAGCGCAGGCATCGGGGCCATGGCGAAGCCATTTGACCCTTCTTCTTTCTTGTCTTTCTTGTCTTTGTAGTGGAGTGCCACATCCAAAGCTCCCAGACAAGAAGGCACATCCAAATTTCGCAGATACGTACGCACATCCGTAGCCTCGCAATTCAAATCTTCTGCCAGTGAGGCTGCCCTATCTCCTACTTCCAACGACTTAAACGCCTCTCCAACCTAAACGCTGAAAAAGGCATCATCAGTAGGGCAACCAATTGTTCGGCCATGGGGCCGGCCAGACTATCGGCCTTTGAGGATGTCGACAATAGATTTTTTGTTTTTTACGAAGAATATATATTATGCATGGTTTTTCCTCTTTTGAATGCATATGTATTAGGAATACATGTATAGGATAAATCTTGAATAGGGTATGATCAATTTTCCTTTCCTAGTTTTCATATATAATATAAAAGTTTTCCTATCCTGGTGTGAAGACCACGTTGAACCCCTCTTCATTTTTTTTGGGTTGACAACTTGCACTTTGATACTGAAATGGTAAATTAGTTTTCTGAGTCGTCAATTCTTTTTTTGGTTTCTGTCAGTAGAGAAACAAACCTAAACTAAGAATGGGACATTGAGTAGTGCTTAGTTACTGTGCTTCTTGAGAATGTATCTACACGGAGAGAGATTCTACTGTTTGGAAATAAGAGTTTTCCAAGCAGGGAAATAATTGATGTGGAATGGGAATAAGAAAAAAAACCTTCATTCTATTCTCATATGAGAATACGAAGAAATTTTTTTTTTTCCTTTCCGGCTCCCCTGGTTTGCATTGGACCCTAGCTGTTTGGTGCCAAGACAATATAATGGAACCAGAATTAAAATAACTAAAATTTAATGCATAGGAGTTTTGAACCTACCTTCCAACCAAATTGAATCCAATCTACCGCTAGGCTACAACCCCATTTATTAATTAGTTTAATGTTGGATTCCTTTAGTCACATTTGACAGGATAAAGACATCATAAGAATAATTTTTTTTATTCTTCAAGTTCTTATATGTTAGGTGATCCATAATTGTCATTGATTAACAATAGCCACAACATGTTGACAAATGAAATTTTATATTAAGGATGATCACTCTATAACATAATTGTGATTAATTTAAGGAATATGTGGTTAAATTCTCTGATTAATCAGGATTAAATATTGAATTATTATTCTCAATCTTCCCACAAGAATTGAGAATAGGAACATAATCCAATAGTTTTATAATGAGGGATAAATGACTTAAACCTAATTGCATAGGACTTTTGCCCACAGGCAAGTCTTGTGTCTCTAGGTCCTTCCCTAATAAAATCTAGAGATAAATTTATTTGAGTAGGTCTTTAGCCCACAAGTAGATCCTATGTTTATAGGTTAGTCTTAGCGTGTGGTCCATTGGTTCACATACATTAAGTTTGTAGCCTCAAAACATTACTGATTACATTTTCTTACTTTGCAGTTATTCAATCTACAAACTGCTCTGATACCAAATATAAAAAATTTCACATGTTGGTAAATTAAGACCAAAGGCGGAAGCTTACTTACTTCCGGCCATTGCAAAACAAAAGGGAAAATTGATTGGGACTTCCATGTTCTAGCTCTTTCATACCACAATGGTGCCGACTACTTGAGAGAGGAGAGAACAGAGGGTGACCCAAAATGGCTGAAGACTGTTATGACATAACGTTAAACGTTGAGGCCTGAACGGTAAAACAAATAAATAAGGACCACTTAATTCCTCTCTTAATTTTCTTAATGAGAGAACAGTCCAAAATGGAAAAGAGAATCAACTGTTTTGTGTTACCATAATTATCATGTATCTTCAATTAGGCATGAGCCGGACAAAGGCATATATCCGGACCAGAATTGTTTAAAAGTTAATCAAGAATCTTCTCATTAAAATGTTGGGAGTAATAGAGGTTGCGCTAAATGAATAATGATCATAATCAGTTTGACTTTCAATGACTCTACGGGCCCGTCCTGTCCGAAGGATCGACTTACAATAGCGTAACACTAGAAATGCTTATATTGGTAATTGCATAGATCCCATTTGGGATTTATTTTAACAATAAGAATATTAGTGAATTAAAAGGGAGACAATCTGAAACGGGACTCAAACTTAACTAGAAATTCATTACAACACTAGAAATCATTCATATTAGACTACGGTCTATTTTGTAGAAGCGGCAGCATGTCCGTGTGGTGACCTAGCATCTCTACGTTGCTTCTCTGGGAGAGTAGTTGCGCAAACCTGAAAAATTAGAAGGATTAATTTTTTATTTTTATGTGATTAGTTAATTGAGTAAGAAAACTCTAGAAAAATATAATTTGAGAAATAGTTAGTTAGATAGATACCTTATGAGAGCTTCCTCATTGGTCTCGTGATTTGAAGGCTCATAGATACCCGTTTCGTAAGAACTCGCAACCTTTTTCTTCAACAACTCGCCTATGTGGTGTAAGAAGATATAAGATTCCTCCAAATTCTTAGGGCTATGTCGACTGATGATGTTATACCACTCAATGTATCATCCTGTGTTTATCCGTTGTATCATCAGTAACAGTGGTAGACAAGGAAAAGAAGGACTTCTAAGATTTTGATAATATATTTACAAAGAGATAAAGAACTTTAAATTGGGAATTTAGCGCTTTTTTTATTATACTAAAATCAAGCTTTGTTTCTAAAAAAATAAAAAGACAAGCGAAAATATTTAAAAACATGCTGATTTCATTCAATTTTTTTTTCTGAAAAATACGAAGATCAATAATAGAAAACACAAAATTCAAAGAACAAGAACTGTTTTAAGAGAACACCAAAATGGTGTTCTTTGTGTTTTCACAAAATGTTTTCAAGAATAGTTTTCCAATACAGAGAACCAAACAAACCCTAAGCTTTCCCATGTTTTTTCTTGAAAAATAACCCATTTTGGACAAAAATATCATTCTTCATTTCATTATTCACACCGTCTCTTAAACAAAAGTGTTATTTTTGCAAGAAAACAAGAAATACATTTTGTCAAAATTAGATCAAAAATTGATAGAGGGTCAAATTTCCAAAATTGGGTTTTCAAAAGTTCTTTTAATCAATCTTTTTTTTTAAAAAAAAAGTTCTTTTAATCAAATTACCCATATTTTTAAGACTAAGAAAATTCTAAAGAAGAACAAAATAAAAGAAATATTTGGTAAAATAACCTCAAAGAATTCAACATTTTGGAAATAACTTCATGTTTTTCTAAAATAACCTATTCGACCAAAATACCCTTGAGAGATATATTTACATATGTTCTGATGGAAGGAATGATTATTTTTATGTGAAAAAGGAATTATATATTTTTAACAAAGATACAAAATGGATGAAAAGTTATATTTCCTAAATTTGATTTTCAAATGATCTTTTAATCAAATCATCAAAAATTAAATAAGAATTTTGATTTTAGAAGTGACTGTAAATTTAGAGACACAATCCAGCAAGGCAAGCTACCAGTATATCCGAAGAAGATAAAGCCAGATAAGGGCCGAAAACCTCAGAAAGGTGTGTGTGTAAGTTTGATTCAGCATCCTGCACTGCTGGGTGGTAAAGATGATCACATGGTGGGAACCCCACTGGTCAACCATCCCAACAGCCCCCACTTGGCTGATCCATCCGCGTTGTATTTTTCTTCAGTTTTTGATGACCCAGTTCCCAAAGATATTACCAGAAACCGGCCATAGTCCATTGGCTTTATAGGAAAGAAATCAGGACTCCCTCGGACAATCTCCTTGGTCACTTCTCCAATAGCAACCAAAGCCTGAAACAATAAGAATCAATAATTAATTGAATTGTGAAAAGAAAATAAAACTGGAAGCCTCAGCCCTTGAGGTCTGGTTGAAGTGGTAAAGGGGGAGGGTCGAATCCTTGTAAAAACATAATACCACAAAGTAACTAATATGCAAAAGTGAATAAAAGTTAAAAAAAAATCTGGAAGCCTCAGATGCAACATTTGAGTTAATAAGTACCGGATTATTTGCGGCTACACCACCATCAATGAGGTTGAATTCTCTAACTGTCCCGGCCGGGTCTTTGGTTTCAAAATAATGAGCTGGAAGATAAGTAGGTGCTGCTGAGGTTCCAATACATATATCTGACAGTAAGGCATCTAAACTTGGTCTGCTCTTCACCTAATTAAAGCATGGAAATCAAGCATATAGTATCAATATGAAAGTTATTGTAACTCCCTTCTTTTATTACTATCACTTAATTTTCATAGTTCAAGAAAAGAATAAAATTTTAAAGAACGAAGATAACCCGTGACAGGAAAATATTGTTGGCTGAAGGTGCTGATATGTCGAATGTCGGGATAACAAATATTAGTTGTAGGTCTGTGTAATCGAGTCTTTCCTAGTTTTTCTTTGACAAGGCTGTGCAGATACTTCCCATCATATTTTGGTCCTGATAAGGCTGTAACTAATTTTGTAACATGAGGAATTGGATTGAAACTGCATATAAAAGAAAAATAGTGTTAATAACTGCAAAAAATATTGAAGTCCACTTACTTGTAGATGCATAATTAATACTAGCATTCTGTCATCTTAATCAAGATTTCCATATTATATATCTTTGTTACCTGCCCTGTGGGAAGATCTTAGGGCAGTTTTCATGCAGAAGTCCTGATATCTTTGGCAGAAACAAGGGTCTGCCAGTTTTTTCATTGGGAGCAGTTAGCATGGCAGTCACAAGGCCACCTGTGCTTGTTCCTGCAATCACATCAAAATAATCTGAAATTCTAGCTCGCTACAGCTTCAAAATCTATGGCAACAATTTTGAAAGAATAGAACATAAAGATCCAACAGTAAGAGGCAGAATATACAGTTCGATTTATGTTTCCGCCTGAAGCCTGACCCAGAAGGCCAAGGATAGTTCCTGAATAACTCCTCTTATTCACCTCCATCGATACAGCAGAATGCCAGATTGATTGCAGTTGGTATTGTAGAGGAGATTTTGGTCCTTCATCCATCCAGGACGGAGTGATGGGAGGTGGATGGATGGAGGTCTGAACTGGAGTCATAGAGGAGAGAAGAAGAGAGATTTGTTGTGTCAAAATACTTAGAATTGAATTGAAGTATATATCTGCAGGAGACTAGAAATGAAGTACAGAGATTTTTGAGTCCTCTTTGATAATTAAGTAGAAATATTTATACACATCTCAGCATATATCCCGTATTGTCTTGCTCATACTTTTCTAATTGGACCTGGTTCAAGTTGGACTGCGAATTCAACGTTCAAGAGAAGTTGAATAATCCACCAGCAAACAGCATCTTCCTGTTCTATGGCAGCCAGAAAAATGATCTGGCACACGTAGGCATGACTCATGGAAACTATAGGTAATTAAGACTAAAGAGAATAGCTGGTAAGAATGATTAGGTGACTGAGTAAAGTTGAGTTAGGATGATTTTTCCTAACTCATGGAGTTTGTGAACAGGTCAGGGAAATGTACAACTAAGCTTATCAAAGAACTGAAGTTTCTAGCTATGTCTGGTGCAAAGAATCCTAGAGGCGACAAACCTAATTGCAACATGCACAATTTTGTATTCATAAATGGGCGTGCTTTGACCAGGGATGGCGATGATATTGGGAGAACACCAACCAGGACGATAAAAAGTGCTGGCTGACACGGCAATGGCACTATGAATGACAGGGAATGGATAATTCAATCTCAAACGAGGTTTTACATAATTTCATGAACCTCATGGTTTTTGTATTTAGTATCTGTATAATTGTACACACAATCTATCATTAGTTTCTATAGTCCGTAAAAAACTACATGGTTATCCAATATTTTTGATAATTCATGCTCTAAATCTATAAAATTTTGTATGATGTGCAAAAAGTAAGAGATTAAAGACTGTAGTTACTGATGCTTCCCAAGTGTACTCAAATGATGAAATTATTGCATAAGAAGCACCAGTTGCAGAATCATATTTGAAGGTAGTGGGTGCATGTCGCAACTAATAGGTTATTAAAGTACCAAAGTTTCTACTCAAAATTTCTCATCAGCTACTAATTTGTGTTAGCCATTTGTTTGGAAAGCTGAAGTAGTACATCCTTTCTAGACTTCATTTTGTGTCGACCTAACAGTGGTCAATTGGCATATGATGAAGTGAAATTGGTCAACGAAGGAAATCTACTGGCCGCCCTAGTGAATTCATGAACAATTCACTGGAAACTTCAAATCTCCAACACAGCATGGCCTCTTCACTTTCTTGTTGATCTCAATGTAGAACAAAAATAATACTATTACATAATAATTAGAACTTCCCTAAATAGTTGGGGATTGATGCTGCAAAAACTTAGTTCCTTAAGGTCTTTGCATGTTAATCTTAGCTGCTGGGCTTAGATGAGTCAAGCAGTCACTTGTATCAAATCCAAAATTTGATACAAACCCTAGCTTAAGTGAAACAGTTTAGGTTTGATCTTTTCAATCAGTGATGGTTTATAACTCCTGTGTGAAGTTGTTTACATTTTATTACTTATCATGCCCTGATCTTATCAAGTTCACTTAATGAACCCTCTTCAACCAAAAAGTAATATTGTATGTACCTTTGATCTCAGCTTAATTATATATCTGCTGTAATTCATATATGCAATAGGGTTTTTCATGTGCTCATAGTCTGCACAACTCTCTACCAAATAAGTTCATGGATCAAAGATTAAGGTCACTGAACTAGAAATGAGTTAACAACGAAAATCCGAAGGCATATATTGTAAAATTATGAACATAAAAGATCTCTTCCATAATATTACTGCCTTGAACAGGGCAGCACCATTTGACGCACCTGGTCGGTGATAGTCCTGAAAATTCCACAATATTACCCACTATCAAACCTAGCTAAAATAACATTCCACCTAACTTGCCTCTTCTGTTTTTCTCTTAACTGTCACCATCCACAATGATGTGGATGCCAGAGGAAAATAATTAATTACTTTCCATCTTTTGATTTAATACTGTAACAAATTAAAGAGGCTGGTTTGAGTTCTTCCACTAAATTGTATTTCAGCATCATTTCTATTCTTTTTAGTTTGTTTTGTATTAAACATATGCTACTTTTTTCATTTTTCTGATACAACAAGTTGGTTTCTAAGGAGGGTACTTAGTAGTTCTTCTGACAAGCTGGATAAGATTGTCATCTTGTGTTGCTTGATGTCAAAGTATACTTGGTATTACAACATTAATCTGCAGGCTTGGTGGCAATTGTGCTGTTACTCCCCAAGCTAGTTTCTCACAGAGTTTTGTACATACTTCCATCACATTAGGTTTTGATGGAACTCTTGATTATCTTTTAGCATGAAGAAATGGGTAATTGTGAGCCTGATACATGTTTTGATCTTGACTGATTATCCATCAGTACCACTCACAAACATGATAGAGATAGTACTTGAAATTTGCATGATAGGCACTGCCCGAAAAGGTAATTAGTTGGTAAATCAAGCAGAAGTTCAGTGCTGCTTAAAATCACAAAAACCATAATCTAAATTCACAATTTGATTGATATACATGGTGGGGGCCTCACTAATTTTCTGTAAATAATTAAGGCCACAAGGTGATTCATTTTTGTTTTTGGTATGAAATAGGGAAATGATGATCCCTTCAGGTTGGGGGGCTTGTCTATCAAACAAACACATTTTAGTTGAAGCTCATCAGAGTGGAAAGGTGATCAGGCTGGTTCATGATCAATCCCTGTTATTCTAACCCCATCAATGCAGATGGTGGTGCGGGTGATATTTCCATTACAGCATGGAGCTTAATAGGGAGTTTGTTCCTTACACTAGGTTTTGTGATATCATGGAGCTATTTATGTTTTACGTGTAAAGAAGAGACTTACAGGGACTCCCTGACTTTTTGATGCAAGCACATAAATAGTCTTGTATGTTAAGCAAAGAAATTAAAAAAGTTGTATATTGATATAATAATACAAGGCATGCATGTACATGTATAACGTTATGGAGATCTTTCTAGTGATCCAGTTATTTTCAACATTGATGTGTTTTTGCTTTGAATATGGATTCTTGGATATGGTCTCAGTTGGATATATATGGCTATCATTCAAGAGAGATACATGCGATAATCAAATTAATAGATACCTATTTTCTCTTCGGCCATGAATATGATCCTATATAGGTGGGCGAGAACCTTGGGTAAGAGGGATCTTTCAAAGAATTGTAGGTAAGAATACTACTAAGCTGAATGATGAGATGATTACTCTAACCAGTAAAAAACCCTAAGCTATAAAAAGCATTCTTTGTTCATAAATACTTGAGGTTGAAGTCATCTCCATCAACAGGATAAGAGGCTGGGGACATCCCGGACATGGCCTGGTTGTTGAAATCAAGAATTGGTAATTGACATTCTAAACATACATTATATATTATCATTAATTTTTTGTGAGAGGTGGTGCCTAATCAAGTTGAGGAGGAGTCAATTGGTGCATTGATTAGTAAGTAAATGGCATTTTTCCATGTGCCAACAGCCATAATACTAATCACCATGTAAGTGTCAAACTGGGCGGCGCTGATTGCAGCGCAGCCGTGTGCATCAAGGATGAATGGTACTGGGGAATTAAACAAATTAAGTTATACCATTCGGTTATACTTCCGTAAGACACATTCAACCTGGAATGGGAGATTAGGCTGATTACGACAGCCTAGACTGAGTAAATGTGAATGGGTTCCATCTTGTTTTGGCAGTATTTTTTCCTTGACCAGTAGTTTATAGTTTCTTTCTTATTTTCAGTAAAAATATTATGCTAATAACATCTTGTTGAGACATTACTTCTAATTAAACATCATGACAATAAAAGCCACTAGGTTTTTTTCAGTAGCATCTCTTTGAGGATGCTTCATAATGGAAATATAACTGCAACATTCTATTCCTTTTTCCCCTTAATCACTGCACCACGCGTTGGAAGTGCCAATATTTCTGTTTTGAGCAATGTTTGAATGTATTTCACATGCATAACAACTTCCGTATACAGCTGCTGCTATGTCTGTGACAAACGGGGTTAAGAGTACTTGGAAAGTTGGAGTATTCTTTTTCCTTTATGGTTAGTTGAGAACGATTAGATCCATGAGCTCTAGGTCTTGTCTGGGAGGAGGTAGAAGTAAAGGAATTGAAGAAAAAAAGAAGCAATTGATGTAAAAAGAAGAATGTTGATTAATGTGCACCTAACCTTCACAGCATCATCTTATTTGATCACTGCAACTGGGATGAATATCAGGGCATACAACTCAATTTTCACTTACCCTTACAAATAAAATAAGATTTGAGCACTGCACTTGTCTCCTTAAATCTTCCAGTTCAAGGTCACAAACATTTCTTTCATTAGCAGGGTGCTCTTCAACCTTTTGTTTGTGATGAGAATAACTAACCATGAGAGGAATTATACTTTGAGACCAAACTGATGACACTGGCAATTTGGAGAAAATAGACAATAAAACACAATGAACTCTCAAGGGGTATGTAATTCAGAAGACTTATATAGCTTACACTTGTAACGACCTTCCAAGCCTAGGATTCCAAAGCACCTAACTCACAATCTCAAATTTGATGATGTTTTCTAACTGAAAATAAATGACAAATCACCGGTAGAAAGGACCAAAACTCACTCCTTAAGAAACGAGAGAAGTAAGAAAAGGGAGATAAATTAGAAATTTCCAGAAAATTCCTTTGACAAAAAGAATCAGCTAGATCAACACCACCTTAATTTGTTCCAAAAGATGCATGTTTCATAATCAGTTTCAAATTTCCATTAAAGCCAGTCAACTGAATTTCCATAACGTAGCCTAGCTGATACTCATTTTATAGAAGACCTCCTTAGTGATCAGTTTGTATATATAGTACTATAGAGTACTGTCCCCAATTCTTTATTTCCTATACAACAATGGGGTGGTACAGACCATATGATCCTTTGCTGCTCTCTTGGTAGTCCTTGATGAATGTGGACTAAACTGTCATTTTTTAAGGGATAATGGAAGACCTATTTTCCAAAGTACCGCTCTTTCTTTAGCATGCAAGCTGCTGAAAACCACCGAAAATTGCAGGTGAGATTAGAGAGTTCTTGGTAGAAAAGTTAGGTGAGAAAGGGCAAGGAAGAAGCACTAAATAGTCTGCATAGTTTTGAGTTAAGATCAATTATTTGTTTTCCGTAGTGCACCAAGAGCCTCATGAAGTGATCACAATGACGACATGCAGGGTATTATTGTCTTGACAACGCACTTCAAAATTTTCATGTTCTACTCTATAAGAGGGTGAATAAAAATTGGTGACGATGTTGAAATTTCAGCCAAAGCCACAATAAATAAATATTAAAATTAACTTGAAATATATTTTAAATCATAAAATAAATTAATTGCTTGTACGGTTTTGTGAGTACCATGATCCCTGGAGTCTGCCGTCTTCGCAAAGTGGAACCACTCGATTCTACTGGCTCACCAAACCAGATTGATTACACTCCTAAGGACTGAGAGTCTAAAGAGAATTCGCCCGAGTAAAACAGCGGCCAACTTTTCCATGTCATTGTCTATCCGGATTTCAAGTCCCCAAACTCACATCTACCCCATATGGGAAGTTTGTTACGAATAAGCACTCAGAAGCGTAAAATCAGAAAGCCGATATACCAAGCACTTCGATATTTAACCCTTTACCCTAGATAATCTGGATATGGAAGATAACTCGACTTATAAGAATGGCTGACTACAAAGAGAAATTCGCTCCTAAAAAGAGGAGATTCTTTCTTAAACCAATTTTATAATCGAGACTCAATGAAGGTGAGAGGTATTAATCAAAATCATGAATCTTTCTTCTTTCCTCCTCTTCGTAGTTTTGTCACCGAGAGGTGGTCAGCCCTCCACGCCAAATTCTTTTTGTGTGTTTACATTGGCGCCGCTGAGTGCCTGAGGCCAGACCCATCAAGGTAACAACAATTAGCGCCGCTTTTGTGGGAAACGCACGTAAAAGTCTCGCCACAAATGCAAAGAGTTTCTGCCTTTAATGATCATCAGCGTTCCTTCACGTTTGAAGCTCTATTGATCCCCCATTCTACATCTAATTCACTTGAGGAAGGCGCAATGACGAGCATTCCGATGAACCAATACATTGGAGTCAGGATATAGAGAGAAAGTAAGAGGAACAAGCAAGACAGATGAAAGAGTCGCAAGGTTAGGCCGAGCACTTACGATGCGAGAATGACCAGCTGAGAGCCCAGATAGAAAAATTCGCAGAGACGCACAAGATAATGACCATGGTGTGCAACCGATCGCCTGTAATAAAGGAAAGGGGCCTGTTGTTCCTAACGACGTCGATACCCCAACGGACGATGAGTTATCCTCAGGAAGCTCCCCATCCCTGAATCTCTCGTCAGCAAAGAATACTCAGGAGAGGACAAGGACCAAATCGCGTAAGGCCTTCACCTCACCCTCTCGCCGCTTTTAGTGTGACGCCGTTAAGTTGTACGCACAAGGGGAGAGAAGCAGCGTAAACAATACTGGGCCAAGCTCCCAGAATCGAGCATCTATACCCCGCACGAATGCCACTGGGCAGCCCGCGATCATGCCTCGTATATTTCCAACCTTTTTACATACCGCCGGCACTCTCTCATTCTGAGACCCAATGACAGGCCTTTCACTCCTAGGGTAACAGATCCTTGTTTTGTGACAGCGCCATGGTCGCCTTCCATCTTTCACCAAGTTCGATGGTTTGTCGAATTTTTATGGATCACATGCCCACACAGCAATGACACCGAACGCTTAACAACGACCATAAGCGTGAAGACACCTTAATAAGTCCGTGGAGGGCCTACGCTAGCCTCGGTTCCACAAGTTCTGTGATTCACACAAACTCTTGGCTCACAGCCGGTCGCATTCATCTCGCCTGTGATGACAAAATAGGAACATTAGCTATTTGCAGACTATTCTAAAGTAGGAAGGGGAATCCATATGAGACTTCACAAGGAGATTCCGGCAAGTCGTCCAGCAGGTAGAGGCTTATAGTATTGATGCAATTCTTCTCGTAACTTCGTGAGAAGTTGGCTTCACTCATTTCTTTTCCACCTATCAGGTTTTTACACCCACTACACTATGGAAGAGTTATACAGGCGGGTAGATAGGTACTCAATGCTGGAAGACAATAGCCGCGCAGCAACACAAATTGTCATGATTACAAGTAAGCCGACTGAGAGCAACAAGCGCAGGGGGTGAAGTCGCGTTTAGTCCATGGGAAGGTCGAATGAAACCAAAAAGTGATCCAGATCAATCAAAGAGGAGCCCTCATGTTTGCACTCTAATATCTATACAGGTCGCTCTTCCTCATTCAACTCGCTGCATTTCAAGTGGCTTGCATTGATCTAGATGAATCACTCCTAGAGAAACCTATCGGGTGCGATTATCGTGGAATCACGCAGCGGTGGACAATGTGTGTCAGAATTAAAGTTCCTAGTGTAAATACTAATCAAAGCAGGGCACCCTAGTAAGTGTGGCACGTAGTTGACCTGGGGCAGAATCATGCACCAAATGATAATTATAATGTCATCCATTAGAATCGGCAGACCAAGAATTAATTATATACTACGAGGTTTGTCCATATACCATTCAAAGCCAAAAGAAGAAGTTTTGAGAGCGCCACACCGTGCTCTGCAAATACTATCCACACAGGAGGCAACCATGAAGAAACCAAGTCGATAGATGACCCCATATAGTTTCCTTTGGTAAACCGGTCAAGGTCATTATGTCATTATGGATGACTATACTCACCTTAGCGATAATGCTTCGGGATGCGGCATGTGGTGCTGGTAGATCCTGACAGCGTGGTAGACTTGTTGCAGCTACCAATCTTCACTGATAGTCATAGAATGTCGAACCCGCCTGTGCGAATCCTCCCTGCCAGCGCACACCCGGACACTGTAGACATCACGCCCCAGCAGACCAACACCCAAGAGGTTTTGTTCTTAGTCATCAAGATTGAGGTCTTACAACACAGATGAGTTTGACCTGACCACTCAAGAACATCCTCCTTCAACATGATCGGATGGTCATTATTTTGACCAACGGGGGCGTCAACTTTCTGCTGGGCCACCGGGTCGCACAACAATGCTATCAACTATCTATATGGGAACAGAAGGGGGAGAAGAGCTTAGGAAGTCCTCCCATTGAAGATCACACTCTGCCAGTAGAGAAACGATATGAAGTTTTTGCAATAAAGTAAGAGAAGACCCCGTTGTACTGATCCCCGGAGACAATGGTGCTAGACGGCTCGGAGAAGTTCACGCTTTGATTATCCACAATAAGAAAAAAAGCAATAAGAACTATATTGAGCGAAACATAGACGGTTTTCGCCCGAATCACCGATATGATCAGAATCACCGATGTTACCTTCTTATAACTAATGTTACCTCAGAATAAACCAAATAAGACGCGATAGCGCTTTCTTACCGTGGATCACCATCGATTATTCAGATAAAGGTGGACAATTTTCTGAGAGCAGGTTTTATCAGAGAGGTAAAGTACCTCAAATGGCTTGCTGAACAGGTGGTTCCAAAGAAGGTGGTGGCGGAGGCGGTAGACTACACCTGACCTCAACTAAGCATGCTAGAAAGATAGCTTCCTCCCTACCGCTGTGATTAATCGACGCTGATGCCTCAACCGGGTACTGGATGTCACATCCGATCACTCGATACCACCAGATTCCCATGCACTCGCCTGATGTAGAGAAAACGACCTTCATTACATCGCATGGGCTATACCGCAACAATGCCTTTGGCTTGAAGAATGCTTGAGCGAATTTCATCGGTGGGCTAGTGACCAAGATATTTCAACCACTAATGGGCAAGACCATGGAAGTCTACATCGACGATATGCTTGTCAAATCCAAAGAATGCCCCGATCACACACAGCACTTACAAGAAACCTTTGAGTTGCTACGCATGCACAACATGAAACTCAATCCCCTAAAATGCTGAGCCATTCAGTGTTGGGCTTTATGATGCAAAGAGCAGGATAGAGCTGAATCTATCTGAACTTAAAGTTGTTAATCTGACTCTAACTCCGTAAAAGAGCAAATGAACCCACACTCGGGTTACTGCAGCTCAAGAGGTTCATATCTCGTTTTCCAAATCGATTAAAGCCATTTGTCACCACTCTAAAGGGAGCAAAACCGGATCGGGTCGAGGAATGCACCAGTTGCCGCAATCAAGCAACATTCATCAACCACCGGTTTCTGGGGCAGCCGGGCAAAAGACACGCTTCTTATCTTTACCTTGCAAGCTCGTATGTCTCAAGAAGTGCGCCTTGATTAAAGAAGATGAAAACTGGAAACAAAGACCAATATTCTTCGTGAAGAAACTTTATCAAGTAGAAACTCGATATGTCTGCCTCGGTTATAATGAGCGCCGTCGGCAATAAAATCACTTTATCAAACACATCTCATCGCCAGCGATCAATCTTCGCATAACTATAATAAACTGGACAAAGGCGATTAGTCTTACAAAGGCTGAGCTAAGCGAGTTCTAGATTCAATATTGTGCCCACAGAATGATGGATTATTAGTGGGATTTTTAGAGGTAACTCTTAACATGACGCACTGCACCAACTGGGTGGATCCTTAATGTGATTGTGTTTCTGAGGAAAACAGACTGAATATCGTCAGAATTTAAAGCCCCAATCGGGAAAGATTAGAGCAAATATATGACACTTCACTCGAATAATGAGGCAGAATATGTAGCAATCCTAGCTGGTATAGACAGAATTCCTCGTATCCTCATAAAATATCATCACAAAGCACTCAAACAGAATGACGTAAACGGAATACGAAACACCTGGACTAGCACACGCTATATGTGACGCCTAATTAAACCGCGATCGAGAGCTTCCCACACGAACTGGCGGGCGGTCCGCGCTCAATGAAAAGGAAAATGCCTGGCAAAGAGGTGGGTCGCATCCCTACCAACCAAAGAAACGGTGCTTGTCCCTCGTTCATTACTAGCCTGGTTGTTAATTGCCGCTAATTAAAACTAGATAGAATGAATAACCCTTTCCTGATGACCCAATAGTCCATTAATGGTTTCGTGAGTAAACTCCTGATAAACAGCCAAACATTTGAGTTCAGGAGGCTGAATTTTTCCTTTAATCAAGGTGCAATGACTCCTGGTGTAACTGATTTGGGGCGTTTCATCTTCACCCAAGATAGGGCAATATGCATTAGTGGAACTCCATGAAGGAATATGCGGAAACCAACCAGTGCAGACTTAATGCACGGCGCCCCAGAAGCACCAGATATTAATTTTAATCAACCATGAGTGGCGGATGCAACCACTTGGCGTCGAAGGTGATCACCGCCAATGGCAAGCCCTGGCCTGGGCGGGTGTTGGCCTGTAATGACGACCATAACGAGCCTCGTCCTCGCCTAGAATTCATGATATGGTAATGAATGATCACTCCATGAGTCCTAAAACCCATCTATTTTATACCTCATTTTTCTCGGCATATTTTAGAAGTTTATGATTCATTTGAATGTCGACTATGGAATATTCACTTAACTTTATGTTTTCGTAGGTTTTTAATGCAAAAGAAACCATTCTAGCTTAGAAAAAAGCATAAAATCGAAGGAATTGGTTTGTCACATAATTTAGAATGTAAATGTGAACATAATCTCATTAGAACTAATGTAGTTTGTACCGAATAAAGGGTTAATGCTGTGTCAGAATAAAAATAAAAGATGAACTCAAGCTAGAAGTGAAGAATGTCATACATTTCATAACTTTTCAGGCAAACTGAGAGAATTGAATGATAAATGTTATGATAAAAGAAAATTGAATACAGGACATAAGAAAACTTTGTCACAAAGAATGAAATATGTCAACAGCATTGATTGAGAAGTTGTTGAAGAAGAATGAATATTATTTTCGCTTCCACAAGACAATGATCAAGCAAATGGTAGAATTGCCTCAAATAATCAAATTTGTGTCGCGACATAAAAGGCTTCAGAGTGAAAGATTTCTCGTCACTATTAAAATAAGATAAATATGATGTTTCACAGATAAGTTTATCACACAAGATTTCAATGTTGCAAACAATAGTTCAAATAGCACAAAGATCATGCTGAAGAAATATGTCGCATATTTCTAAATTGTCATAATAATAGAGTTCAGATTCGCGCGATATGACAATAGACCATGTCACATAGAAAATATATGTCGCGACAACAATTACATGCAACTGTGAGGAACTCTGTCGCGACAAAAGAAAATATTGTCGCTACAAAGGTTGAGAAGAACCACAGAAAGAATGTCGTAACACAGTAATGTATGTCGCAACAAAGTTGAAGAGCCAAAGGCAAAAATATTTGTCACGACAACAGAAAACTATGTCGCGATATAAGATGGAGATAAGAGAACAGAAAATTGTTGCGACACAGTGTGAGCAAAGGAGTATTTTATGTTGCGACATTTCAAAATTATGTCACTAATACATAAAAAAAGTCGTATATAAGAAGTTTCTTTATTATGATAAAGAATTTATAAAATGTGATATTTTTCAAGAGTAATAAGAATGAAAAATTAGTTGTAAACAATGTTTTGTGTTATGTAGATAAGAAACTCATTTCATGACAATTACTAGACAAACTTCAAGAGAACTGTCGTGAGAGGCTTTAATATGTTTTGAATAATCCAAGAAGAGCACGAAAAACCATGTTATGAAGAAAAATGCAAGCCACGAAAAAGTCGGGAGCAAAGATGACAACCAATGTCACAGCAATCTACTAGGGCCGTGATTGGGATCCACAATTTCGTGCCTTTGAACTGTGGGCCCATCATTGAAAAATCTATAAATAATATCAAGATACCATGTGTTTTCATCAAAAAGAACTTGGCAGAGAACCCTTCTGTGATATTATTTTTATTTCATTTATTTTTATTATTTAATTAGTTTAGCTAATTTTTTCTTTTAGTTAGTTTTTTTGTTTAGGATTAAATGAAGATCCGGTGCAAAGTGTCAGCCTGTGGTTTTATTGTAAACTCTAGTTTCACTATCAGATGATTTAAATGATTGGAGAATTTACGGAGTTCATTTATTTTAGTCATGGTAATCTCAATGAATTCCAGATCATTTAATGTCATAGCTGTAATCTAGCTTTACATTCAGCCCCCTTTTGGGAATGAATCGATGTTAATTAATATTTTATGCATAACTTGGAAAGAACATCATAGTTCGAAACTTGAATTTATTTGATTTTATGTTGCTTTGGACATTTGTTTCAATATTAAGAAAATTAGAAAAGACTTGTATCTCTTTTCTCCATTTTAGAGGCCCTTTTGAGTGACACGGTAGACGGAGAATCCTATGGCAGGGAGTACATTTAGGCATGTTAATTAATATTATGGAACTAATGAACTCCACTAAGTTACTTTGATAAATTAATGATTTACTCAAGGGTGTGAGGAATAGCTGGATGATATATCAATTTAGTTTCAGATTTGTGCTTTCCTTTCAGCAGCGGATCTAATCTAAGAGAGATATTCAATAAAGGGATAGAGAATCTACCTAAAGGTCAGAGATGGTAGGACAAAAGAGACACTGAATTAATATTAAGGCTGGGGACACCTGTTTATAGGCAATACCTTCACATTTGATTTATAAGTACCAGAAGGAAAATACTGATTCTAAAGATATCATGGTTTCACAAGTATCCAATTAGATTCATGTATCTGAAAGAAATCATGAAACAGAATATTTAATATAGGTGTGGAGAAATCGAACCATACTACTCTGCATGGACAAGTTTAGGATTTCAAACTGGATGGCTAAACCATGTTATAAAATGATGTAGAAATCAATTGTACATTGAACTATTTCCAATGAACTTTTCAATTTAATTTATATTGAATTCTTCATATATAGTTATGAATTTTTAATTAGTTTTTGCTAATTCCTTTAGTTTAAAAACCAACAATTAGAATTTGAGTTCAAATAAGAACCTTAAGATGGGGGTAATCGATTCTTAGATTTTAGTCAACTTTCATGGGAAACTTATATCCGGACTTAACTACTTTTATTACTTGTACAAATTCAGCACTGTAGTGAATCAGACCAAAAGAGATTTTTCAAAGCTGAACCTTCTCATATAAGAAAACATTATATATTATTATTCTTATCTCAACAAGTTAAAATGCTGTTGGGGACTTGCCAGTCTTGGTAGCCAGTAAACGAAAAATTGGCTAGTTAATGCTTCTGGCATCTGTTGTCAAAATCTGATTTAGCTCTGATAGAACAAGCATCAGTCCATAAACATTACTTGTTTCAGAATCGCATTTTTTTGGTACATATAAAATTCAGGCCCACTAAATGGTGTCAAGTCTGGCGATATTGCAGAATCCAAATATCAATATTCCAACCAGAGAGATATAATTTCGATATTTTTTTCTGCTAACAAAATTTCAGAAATTATGTAATTGGTTTTGACTATGTTACTCACCCAGTTAATCAAAATATTTTTATATATTTAACTTAATGGTCGTTTTCCATAATATTTACTGATTCAGTAGGTTTTCATTGGCAAAGATTTACATACAGAAAACTACAGCTAATTTATTTCTTGACATAATCTGAAAAAGAATTAATTTAGAAATATGAGAAAGTAAAGAGTGTTGAATCAACAATATGGCGTAAAGAAGGAAATAGATGCAACCTATTCCCCCGGTAAGAAGAGGTAGTGTAGAGACCCAGAGGCAAATGACATGGAGGATTTTAGAGGCCAACTATTCAAGATGAATACTCAGGAGACAACCTCAAGATGGGAGGCTAATAGAAAGTGCACAGTTGGCTTTGATCACAATGGTGCAGCATCACACACTAGGTACTGTATGAAGATCCCAATGAGCATACGGGAAGATTCTTGCAAATGAAACACAAAGGAAGCTTGAATTGTGGTGACTGCAGCATCAAGCAATTATTCCCTTTTCATCGAGACGGCATCAAGTTTGAATCATTGCCATATGAATCAATGAATAATTGGGAAGAGTCATGGAGGCTTACATATACCCTCCCGCGCCTCTTATTTTAAAGGAGGGAAACCATAGTGTTCAAACAAGGAGAGGATGAAAGTCTCTATACTGCATGGGAAAGATTCAAGAGATTGCTGAAAAGATGCCTAATTCATGGCATTGATTTAACTACACAGATGGAAATCTTTATCACTCACTAATCACACTCAAAAAGATGATGATGCACTCTGTCATGGAGCATTCAAGAGGAAGAGAGTGCAAGAGGAGGCAAGACTACCGATTGAAGATCTGTAAAATGGAACTGACAGAGCTCCATTTGAACTCAGGAGTGTTAATAACAAAGGGCAAGAGAGCTGGAACAGAATGACTACCATAGAAGAAAAACTCAGGCATTGATAATGATGGGAAACCAAGATAGAGAGAATGGGAACTCAGCACATGAAGTGGAAACATTTGAAAGAAATGAGCAGAATATTAGAGCTGAAGAGGGACTAGCCCATGAGGGTCCTTATCAAGTTGAGGGAGGCCAATGCTAAGAAGTTACACCCAAGCCAAACCACCTGTCATAATACCACACTGCAGCTTCTGATAATCATGAGAACTCATCAAGGTATGGATTTTCAGATCAAAGAGCACTGGTAGACCTGATGTCAATTATCAATGTAGCATGGTCAACATGGTTTGACAACAAAGAAAGAATACCAAAGGGGGTCGAGAATCGTGGCCGAGGTCCCACTTTAAAGATCAAGATGTTTCAGTGGAGAAAACAAGATTAAATTTATATATATGAACAAAAGTTTGTCAGAAATTAACAAAGATTCCAGAAAACACAAACAGAGCCAAGCTAACACAAATGCCTTTCTCAAAATCTGAAACATATAAAATGACTTTTAGCAATGTAGAATCAATAAAGGACAATTTCTAAGTATTCAAGAAGAATTCTAAAGATTGTATGGCGTTGACTCTAAGGAGGCAAAGAATCGGGAATAAAAGAAGAAATGAGAAGAATAAAGACCTGGTGTGTTAAAAACATACGTAAACTGGAGGAGAATTGAAGCAAGATAAATAAATGTCACGCCCCTAACTCAGACCACCTGAATTCAACGACCGGACTGGTTTTAACACGAGGACCACTAAATCCATTTATTTAAAACACATTTCATACTGGCTTTCTATAGGATATTTAATATCCATTTAATCATATTTATATATGTGAATATGATATTACTACTTATTCACATTCATTAATATAAGAAGTATGTATTATATCTTTTCTAGCATCTATAACTATACTTTAGTACTAGCTTATACAAAACGTACATTTGCCCTTTCCAAATAATTTGTACTTATTTGTTTGAGTTCGTTCTCTTATCTTTTTAAAACTATAATGTAAAGTATCTATATGAGAAAAAAATTTAAAAAATATAATCTTATTATGAAGATCTTTTACATCTTTTTGATTTAAGAAGGGCAGAACATGATATTTATGAATAAGGGCGCGGAGGAACATTTACTGAGTATTCACAATGATTTGACGATGACTCGCCTGGCGGTCTTTGGTTCCGCTTTATTATCTACCTTGCGGCTCCGCACATGGAAGCTAACGCTAAGCATTTTCATGCTTAGTGGTTCTTTGCATTTATTCTATTTCAAACAATTATACCACATATATATGCACAACACCAATTTTTCAGGCGCATCACTTGACCCACCTTAAAATCATTCAAATATATTTTTCCAAATAACCTTTCAACATACTATACTCATGTGATCAATGCAATATTTATAAATATACCATTTTATAGTAGTTTAACATAATTTTTCATTTTTCAACATAAATACAATAATTCTCATCTTTCATGCTCCCATATGTTATTATTCTCATTAACTCAATTCACACAATCCACACAATATTAATCATTTGCTCTTAAACTAATCTAATCCAAAACTTTTACGGGATAATGGAATCACATGCACGGTCCTAGAAACATTTAATAACTCAGATCACCTATTGGGCTATGGACTGTCATTTTTGGCATTATTTACACTACCGACATCATTCAGCTATGATCAGATACATTATAAACGTTTCGTCATAAAGATTATTTATTATCGACCCTTTATTGTATACCAATTCATCCCTAACTCGAACATGACGGTTAACATTCTCTTAAGGGCATTAATAATTAGTCATTTACAATACCATTACATTACCGATACAATTGGTCATTCTTGATGACTGGCTGCACACATGAATCCCATCATGTTTTCCACTACATAGTTAATTTATAAATCAATTTCAATCCAACAATTCAAAACAAATTCATTTATGGTTTAAATAGAAGCAATATATGTATGTTATTGCAACATTTAATTGAACTGGTCAAAACTAAAATGCGCATTTCCATAACAAACATTAATCCAGATTTGTTTGACAAACAAACACAAAACTTGAAACAAGAAGAGAAGTATGAAGAACAAACCAAAAAGGTTGTCGATTCTGGTCTCCTATCCTTGGAATCCTTATTTTAGGTCAGGTTTTATCATCATAATCCCCTAATCCATCACAAATACGTCACAATCAGAGAACAAACAAAGAAAATCAATATGCATGTTAAGAGCCAAGAAGATTTCTACCCATCATTGTCCACTTGTAAAATTTTCTTCAGGGAACAATGAGTCATATTTTCCTAAACTTCCTTCAAGAAATAGATATTTCTATGAGTCTATTTTTAGTAGAAATCGTGAATTATCCAACTGAAAGACTAAACTCAAGATAGTCCAAACAACTAGAATTACCAAGATTTTTCAAAACATAACCGCACTTGTCCGAATAGAACTTCACTTTCTAGATTTTATGGGGTTCAATGGGGTCCCAAATTTTAATACACTTATTTCCTGGCGACTGTTTTCCTAAAAGTCTAGTTTACCTAGAATTTAATCACTCAATTTGATGAACTCAACTAAGTACCTAAAATAAAATTATACCAAAACACCAAAACTCAATATTTAAAACAACAGACTTGCCCGAAATGTAGTTTCACTTTAGACAAATTTGTAAGTCTAATGGGATCCAAATTTGAATACACTTATTTTTACAGTAATTTGTTCTCCTAAACTCTAGTTTGTTCTGTAAATTTGAATCACTCAATTTGGATGAGAAATGATCAAGCATGACAAAAAAAACACGGTTTTGAAATTTTTTTAATATAGCATCTCCCTAAAACTTCAACATTTCCTTATACAAAATTCCTCAAAAACCAACTTAATCAAACCAAAAGATGTTTGAACTCTAACTCAAACATATATATACTAACTTTTGCCACTAATCCACAAACACAATCAAAGAGGGAGTTGGGGAAAGCAAACGGGTGAATCCATTACCCAAACTTAGACAAGTATCCATACCTTAATCTTTTTAATACTCCCTTCATTTTCCATTAAGAATAAGGAGAGTCCAAAGATGGCTTCTCCCCCTTGTTAAGACCAAATGATATATACAAATTTATGACACTACTACCAAAGGAATACATATTTCCAATCCTGTATCTGCCGCCAAAAAACTTGTTAAGATCTGGTAAACTATATGATGACTGGCAAAATGCAACTTTTCTGTAATGCCACATAGAATCTTAGTCCAAAAATGCCAAAATTAGAAAGAATCATTTTCTATATGTATGAAAAGATGAATTGTTCTCGCTTTTAAAATGCCCTTATCGTACCTGTAAATCTCTATCACCATATGCATAGGTCGATAAGAAATAAAAGTGGATATTTAAGTCTAGATATCGTCTTCACGAGAAAAGACATAATCAAAGACTAATCCACCCCACCTGATTAATTATTATTATTTGAATTCCACTGTTATGATGATAAGAGGATTAAAAATATAATAGGTTTAAATCCCCTTTTATATCTAAAAACAAAGTTTGAATAAAATTTCATTAGGTTGAGAATTCATTGACTGAGACAAACTAGAAATGAACTCAATTCAGAATTATCATCTTTCATCAAATTAACCATAAATCGAAAACCTAGTTTGTCAAATATGCAAGGTGGTATAGTTTGATCATCTTCAACCATGTTTTCTTTTCACTGACAGTGTTCATATTCATTTACTAGAGACATGATTCTAATTATTACTTAATATAACCTCTTCTAAGATTTAAAAGTATTTTTTCCTTTTTCACATTGCACGTATTCAGAATAGTACCTCTGCCTCCCCATAGACATGACATTGCACGCCTTCTCTCAAGCCACGACAATTGACCTACACTTTCGATGAAAATTTCCATCTCCTTAATTAGATCTCAGCTAACAAGGAATCATAATCAATTCAGCAGAAATAGGAGAGACCTCTGAGTGATTAAATAGATACTTCATTAAACCTTCCTCAACTTATAAGTGAGTTGGTGATCTATCCTCAGAGTAATCCTTCAGTTCATTAGTTCCAGGATTAAGCTTACCATACCCACAAAGAACTCCGCTTCTACACTCTGTGATTTTATCTTTGTCACTCGAGGGCCTCCGAAATCGAGTGAGATACGTGATTCGCAGTATCGGGTACACCTGCATTCAGTAGGCGCGAACAAGCAAATTTATAAACAATACCTTAACTCAAACAAATCTGCACTAAAGCCCACCTTGAAGAAAATGACTATCACTAATAATCCATTTCTAATGAGTTTCAACTTTCAAAACCATGATTTACTCTTATCAAGGACTAACTGTCAGAAAACTGCACCAAAATTTAGAAAGTCCAACTAAAAATAAATGAATCCATGAACTTTCCAAAGATCCATTTAAATCAATCGCAAATGAAAAGAAGAAGAATTTATAAAGAATACCACTGAAGCTACACTTCAAGACAATACCCAAATCCAAAATTAAAGGAAAACTAAACAAATAAACTGAATAGTTAACTCCATTAAATGGAAAACAAAAATAAAAAATAAAATAAATGTAAAAGAGTCTTCAACCACCTAGAAATCCCGGAGCCTTCTAAAGCTTCACATATTTAAACTCTAGAAGCCAGCATTACAAAGCTTTTAAATGTCATTCTCACTTCATTAATTACTGCCAGGATTCCTAAAATTACGCCCTGATTGCTTATTATGACATAGAAAGGTTTATCTCGACAGCTTTCTTTACTTTATCATCACTTCATTAGCTTCTTGTGTTCACACGCACTGCTTCGGCTTGTTCACTGTGTCACATATATCAGATAGCGTCTGATATAATTTTTGATAATGTCGCGATACATAAATCAGATTCAGCAAATTCTTGTTCTTGTTGCTAAGTACAAGAATGCCTTGTGTTGTAACACCCGTGTCCCCGTTTGCACCAGCTCTTCATAACCTTGTTCTTGGAGTTTGTCGCCAACATAATTTTCCTTGTCGGACAAGATTACCTTTAAATTTCATCAACTCTGTCAAGCGAGTAGGATTTAAGTCCTTAGCAATTTCGTCAAGTTACACAAAACCTCGTCGCGACATAGATCTTTTCTTCCTCTTCTGTATTTTATATCAAGTTATTATTGTCGCCGACATAGAATTATATGCTGCTACATGAATTGCCTTTATTGGTATTCTTTGCAAGCTTCCTTCAATTTCTATCACGACCTACTTTTTTCTTTAATATTATATTTGGTCATCTGGCAGTTTTGGCTGTTGTAATGTAAAACTTCTTTATCGACAATGTGTTTTTTCTTCAACTCTTAATTATGTCGCAGAACAAGAATTTCGCTCTCCTTCTTCCTTGTGTTACTCTTCAAATATTGTCGCGATTGTAGTAATCAATTTCCTTCGTTTTTGTCACAGATAAAATAAATTTGATTTTCGCACAGATTTATTGCCTTGGTCGTGGAATTAGAATGTTATGTCGCGATAGGATTTTCTTTATTGTGACAGAAATTTCTCCTTCAGCTGGCTTGGTGCTGAAAACTTTGCTGCAACATAAAAACACTTGTCTCAAATTTCGACTCAGGTTGTATTCTATGATTGGCCATGATTTAACTATCTTTTGTCGCACAGTTAATTTATTAATTCGTTAAATTTCTTTATGTCGCGCATGAGGAAATCTTGTTAATGGCTATCAAATCCTCTTTGCTATTTGCTTTGATCATTACTGGCACAGAGCACCGGTTGTCGCATAGCTTTCTTCTCACCTTCTTCAATAAATGTCGCGACAAAACTCTTGTCGCCATAAATTTCTTTTACGTCATTGATCTCGCTTGAACTTTCTTCGTGACATTTAGCTGCTGGCACGACATATGTTCCTTTGGCCTTTGAATTTTTGTTGAAAATAAAAATTATATCACACATACTCTGCCATTTTCCACCTTTCATTGCTTGTTTTTCTTTTTCAAATAACACCCGCAAAACAGTAAATTTATAAATATTCCATAATTTGGGGTATAAAATAGATTTAAAATTGTTAAAACATGCAAGAAAATGGATTACAAATGGGACGAGTTTAAGATCCATCACCCTTCTCAAGAACGTGTCTCTACTTCCTTTGCCCAATGAGAAATGATTCATTTCACTAGACCAAGGTCTTATTCTCATTCAGAGTAAGGCCTTGTTTGGCCTTCCCTTCCCTTTTGGCTTTCTTTAATTTTTGCATTAAAGCCCTTAATTTCTATTTCATTTGCATAAAACTTATCACATTTCTACTTTTGGCATATACTCTTCTTTCATTTATGACCGGGGTCCTCATTTTGACAGCTTTATCAATTTAACCTTGACTCTTGTATTAATTCTTGGTTTTATTTTAATCATTATACCCTTAAACATATACTAAACTACTAGGGCTTAATTTGGGGTGCACTAATCCACTATCACCCAGAATTCTCACGTTAAAACCTCTGTTTTATCACTTAAAACCAATTAAATATGTTTTCATAAAAAGTATAATAGTAGAAAATGCTATAAAATAAAATAATAAAACAAAAGGCTATTTTGGGACTTTACATAAGAGGTTCTTTGAAGAAGAGAGAAGCAGTAAAAATACGATAAAGCAACAAGTTGAAGAGGAGATCCTAAGGAAGAAGGAAGATGTTCAAGCTTGCAGAAGCCTCGAGTCCCGTTCCTTAGAGGCTGTAGAAAGTTAAAATCTAGATGAGCAATTCTCTAAATTATTGAACATGTTCAAGAAAATGAGGTTAATCCCTTTTTTGAGAGAGCCCAGCGGCTCAAATGCCTCACTATGCTAAATTTATGAAGGATATATTGAGCAGAAAAAGAAAAATTGATGAAGAAGGAGTAGTGAGCCTAACAGCAACCTGCAGTGTAGTTATCCAGAGGTCTTTACCAATGAAAATGCAGAATCCAGGCAACTTCACTATTCCTTGCACGATAGGGAATTCTGAAATGGGAAAAGAATTAGCCTAACAGCAACCTGCAGTGTAGTTATACAGAAGTCTTTACCAATGAAAATGCAGGATCCAGGCAGCTTCACTATTCCTTGTACGATAGGGAATTCTGAAATGGGAAAAGCATTGTGTGATTTTAGAGCTAGCATAAACTTGATGCCCTTATCTATAGTCAAAAGACTAAGTTTGGGAGCTTGCCCCCGCGACCATGACCACGTAGATGGCGATAGACCTTGTACAACTTATGGGCATTCTTGAGGACGTGCTTATCAAAGTGGGAAATTTCATTTTTCCAATGAACTTTGTGGTTAT
>JAEQBH010000918.1:0-244624 GCA_016808115.1 Tetrastigma voinierianum | reverse complement strand
AGAACTCCATAAAACTTGTATGAACAATTAAAGATGAAGAACGACAAACATAAAAACAAGACTTTGCTGGGAATCGAATCGACTGTAAACTCGAGAATAGAAAATATGGAATGCTAAGATTTAGCGTAATAAATATTGATGTTGAAAGATTACAAACCTGAATCGAAACTTCTAAAAGAATGGAAATTTGAAACTGGATCTACAGCACCACTCAAAAAATGGAGAAAACTCTTAAAACCTGTAAACCCTAGCTGAAGAACTCAAAACTCAAGAGAAAACCATGATCCACATCCTCTACTTGTGTCCTCCTCCTTTATAGCCCCCCTCCAAAGTGATTTCTTCCCATTTTGGTTCGCGCCTAAAGTGCCCCCCACGTCCGGGATTGAATTCTCGGACAATTCCCGCAGTCTACAAAGTTCTGCCCTAGGGACTTTAAGTTCCCACCCTGCAGGACTTGCTTATCGCTAATTTTCCAAAGAAGTTCCACCTAGGACTCAAGTTCTACCTAGACTCATTCACTCGCCAAATTTCCAACACTTCTGCCCAGAAATGAAGTTCTGTTCTGTAGGACTTGTCCTCCGGTGCTTTCCCGTCACGGGGTTCCCCGAAACTTCACAATTTCTCACCCACATCCACATCAAGCTCATATCAAGGCTTCCCAGCTTACATCCTCAGGCACTTACGTTTTAAACCCCGAAAGACCCGCACAAATCTAAAAACACGTAAGATTAGAAGTACTGCTCTATGCCAAATGTGAGTACATTGTGATTTAAATGTGTTAGATTCCGTTATAATTATCACTAAATTGTGTATTCATCACAAGTCCATATCAAATGCACCCTCCTTGAAAGTCGTGCAAACTTCCTCAAAATCCCAAATGTGTGTGTGTATGGATTTTCATTTTCCATACCATGAAAAGTTGAGAGCAGGGGCACCAAATAAGGCCTCACTGCCACATCCTCAACAGGGGGTATAATACATGAGGGTGCACTCACCCTTGGTGGGTGTGGCGATCCTCATTGACCTCGTAGGCATTGGGCCCTTCAACCCCATGTCCAGCTCTACTACTCTTCAGGTGGGGTCTCCATCTGATTGGTGTGCAAACTGATTTCACACCCTTGTTCAACTGGAGCACTTAGCCTTTCCAATCTGCCTGCAGTGTTTCTATCCCACTGCATAAGCTGCTATGAACACACAACAAGCAAGAAACCAACAAAAACAAGGCTACCAAAAGGGTTGATGTTAGTAAAAATCAAAACAGGGGAAAACAGTCTGCATAGTAAAGTTTTCAAACTCCCTTGCAGTGAACTGCAAGTGGAGAAAAATGGTAAAATAAAAAAGAAATGAGACTTCACCAACACTTGTGATGTGGATCATAAGTTCACAGCTTTCCTTTCTCACTAAGGCACCATCCCCGTCAACGGCGCCATTTGATTCATTTATGCCAAGTAGGTGTTCGGAATCAACAAAATTTATATCCTAGGATTCCTACTACTGATGTAGCAAAGATACTACAGTATAGTGGCTCTAGGGTCGAACACTAGGGATGGCTCTTCTTCGTGAGAGAAGAGTTACAAAGGCGCTGAAAATGGTGTTTTCGTTGATATTTTAGGTTTGTGAAAAACAAAGGTGCGAATGGTTGAAAACTCAAATAACCTCGAAGTAAAAAGTTAAGAGAGAATCTCTAAGTCTCAGCCACCGGGCTTGGGGTGGTTATAAGTTAACCGACATGTCCTCGGGTCTTTTTCCTCACGTTGGGGAGCATGACATATAGTCATTTCCCGAACCGGATCTTCATTTAGCTTTAAAACCTAAACCCTATAAGTTTTCCTCTTGAAAGATGGCATTTAATGAGCATAAATGCTCCCAAACGGTGAGAACACACCTCCTAAACCTACCCTTCAGTAACTAATAGGATACAACTAACTAGGCATCAGTGGATCTAATGATAAGCATCTACTGAACCCAAAAAGCTTGCCAAATACACATTAGGGAGAGCATGCCTAAGAGATTTAACCTAAGGTGAGAAGCAGGAACACAAATACCCTTAAATACAAACATGGTGCTATGAGAACATGCAAATTTCGCTCAAAACCAACACCCAGTGGCCTTCCCCTTCAAGGATGAGAGGGTTTTAGCCAAGAATCCCTTGATTTGTCATCATCAAGGGGTGTTTGGCTACCAAGAAAATACAAGAAAGTGAAGGAAAGGGAGAGAAAATCACAAACCAGCAGAGGGAGAGGAAGCTTCGTGCCAAATTTTCCTTATTGATTGATGGTGTGAAAGTTGATTGATTTACAAACAAGACTGAGCTTATATAGGTGCTCAGTACCAAGGAAATTACAAAAGTGTATAAAGGAACCAAAATTACATAAAGGGTAGATTTGTATAAAACCACCAAAAAGGCGGGTCAAAAGCAAATAACAGTGCAAGGAGCAAGATTACAATTTTCGCAGTCGAATTTTCAGAACTCGCAAATTCACGAGCCTCTCTTCAAAGATTTTTACTCCAAATTTCCTTTGTCTGATCACATGCACTTCGAATTCTGCCTCTGGGCTCTTGAATGTGGTTTGAAAACCGGGACAGAAGATAACGAGTACTGACCGGCAAACTACTAAATATCAGCTACAAAATGTGATCGCAGCAAAGCCTAGGACCCCATTGTATCACTGAGTTATTAAAGCTTGATTAGTACACAAAAGTGTTTAAACCTCGATTATGGGCTGTGGCTCAAAATGACTATTTGGGTACTAATCACTCTATGGAACGCCCATTGAGTCAAGATTCCATTCGTATTCTCGTGGAGGAGCAAATACGCTCAGTCAATTTCTACAGTCAGATTAGTCGGCTTAGGTCGCTTCAAATTGACCGAGGTCCGACGACGTGTGACCTCCAACTTCGGAAGGTCATAACTCCTTCGTCTGAACTCCGTTTGTGTTCTTAGACTCTATGGAAAGCCCATTGAGTCAAGATTCCATTTGTATTCCTGTGGAGGACAGTGGGTTTCATGCGGAGCTCAGCCAGGTCAGTTCAGCTCGGCTGGGTCTAACTATGTGTGACCTCCAACTTTGGTAGGTCATAACTTCTTCGTTCGAACTCCGCTTAAGGTGTTCTTGACCCTATAGAAAGCCTATTAAGTCAAGATTCTAGCCATGTGCCTGTGGAGGGCATTAGGTGAGCCTTTAAAGGTCAGCTCCACTGCCGTGTTAGGTCACCCTACTAAGTCAGTCACTACCAACACTACGTATGACCTCCAACTTTGGAAGGTCATAACTTCTTTGTTCGAACTCCGTTTCGGGTGTTGTTCGAATTATATGGAAATAACATTGAGTCAAGATTCCATTCAGATTCCCGTGAAGGATATTAGTATCATGCCGAGCTCACCAGTCAGACAAATTTCACAATGCACGCTTCGCTTAGCTTGGCTAAGTCTGACTACATGTGACCTCCAACTTCGGTAGGTTATAACTTCTTCATCCGAACTCCATTTGTTTTAGATTATGCGGATATCCCATTGAGTCAATATTCCATCCATGTTAAATGGGGGACAAGGGGTGATCACAACTTTCACTTTGTGTTTCAGACTGCCGCTTAGCTCATCATTGTGTCGATGTGTATACCGGTTATCACATGACCATTCCATGACATGTTGTAGGCTACCGTGATTGGGGTATGGTAGGGCTGCCTATGGGAGGCCATGAAAGGCCATATGGTTTAGTTCCAAAAACTTGGGATTGAAGGATAGAGGATTTCTATAACCGGTTTCACATAGTCCAAGACTGTGGTGGGTTGGGGTTTGAACTGGAAACTAAAAGTTTTAGGTTTTCTGGTTATTGAGGTCAGATGGATGATTGTACCAAATGGTTCATGTTTGTGAAGGGGCCGTGAGGTACCCTATTGGATGGGTCAAGATGGTGACCTTGTTGTGTGCATCGTGGGTTTGCTCGGGAGTAACATGAAAATTCGTGGTGTTGTCGTGATGCTTCATAGCCCAAGATGGACTGGTTGGTTCGTGTATTGTACTCATATTGAGCTAATTTATGTTATTGCTATGTGTTAATGAATAAAATGTTGATTGTGTATAAACTCCGTTAATATATGCATGCATAATATATTAACATGAATTATGGTGAAATGGCATATTGCATTTCATATGCACTGGGGAACCTAGAGTAATAGGTGTGAGTGCATGACATGAAAGAAAATGGAAAAGGATTGTGAAAGGAATTTCAAGGGTAGATTTTCCGGAGAATTGTGTTGGGAGATTGTCCAACAGTTCATTTCGGATGAGGACCAATGATTGTTACGGAAGGCTATCCAACATATTCGCCTCGGAGGGTAGTCCAATATATTTACTGAATCTCGGTAGTAAGTTTTCGAGAATATAAAGCTTTTGTTTTGAAAACGATGTTTTGCTCACATTTGGCTTAGGCATGCGTGAGGGAGTCAGTGAGGGCTCGAGACATGGGAGTGGGTGGGTCACATTCTCATCCATATAATGTAGACATTTGAGTAGGAACGTATATGTTTTGCTTGAATGTTTGGGGTGCCATTGCATGAGCACTTAGGTGGGGAGTAACCCGTGTAGGAAAATTCCACTACTGGGCGTTGCTCACCCCGTCGTGGGATCCCTTTCATGTACGGGACAGTATAGGTAGACGGCGCTCCTTAGAGGCCGAGATTATGGGACGCATTTGGGACCGTAGAGGCGAAGAAATGGCCAAACTGGCCTTATTTCTGTATTTTGTAAATTCTGGAAAGACGATCCAGTTTTTATGTAAATTGCAATTAAATACAATTATAAATTAACTCCTTTTTGTATAAAATATATATTTTTGTGAGTATGGATGTATGGGCCAATGTGGTCATTTTACTCATGTATAGGCTCTAAGATATGAGACACAAGTATTTCGAGGTTGACGGTGTCAACTAGACTCTCGGGGATTGGGGCGCTACAACGCTCATTCATGGAATGACATGCAGTTATTCCATATAGAATTGGCATGTTCCTGTTGAATGTGAATTTGTGACAAGCAGATGAAAAGAAGCATTACAAACACCAGTAGAAAGAGTCTCTTGTAGAGGCATTCTACTAGCACCACTCACCCCTTCGTGGGACCCCCCTTTCAGGTACAGGGACTAAACAGGGAGACGACGCTCCAACGAGGCTGTGATTGTGAAGAAGATCACTTGCGGACTCGTATTACTTTTGTAAAAGTATGTTGCGTAAAGAATTGTAATTAAATCTGACTATCAGGTAAGTAGTCGTATGTAATTATGGTAAGAGGTCGACCGACTCTTACTGATCGTAATTAACCTGCTTCATTTTCATTTTAGATTTAAATATAAATGAACGGGTCCTGGAAGGACGCATTGAGGTGTTGGGCAACTTCTAAGTGTCACAGTAGTCAGGTACCGTCCTAAGATCAAGGACTTAGGTGCCAAATTACCTAAGATAGAAATTTCATTGGTTGAAGGGTTGTCAACGAGACCCTCGGGAATTAGGGCGCTTCAGAATTTCCTTCTTCAAAACAGGGAAAACCTAATTTCCAAATCAATCTATAATATATATATATATATATATATATATATATATATATATATATATATATATATATATATATATATATTCTGAATATTTGTGAGTTCATGGTTTCTATTCCTAACTCGGAAACAATAAAATTTTCAACATTTTTTGTTACAAATGAAAAAGTGATTCAATAAATAGATACTACAGACAGTATGTTTTATTTTGGCTAACCAATTAAGATATTCCAATTAAGAATGCAAATAAAAGGTATATATTAAATATGTTTCTGGTTCCTACAAAATTCGAGTAACTATAATGAAAAATAAATAAATAAAAATAAAAATTTAAATAAAAATTAAAATATATTTAAAAGTAATAAATTATTTTTTGTCATTTTAAACTTATTTCATTTATTTGATGATTAAATAATTTAAAAAATGTGAGATTATTTTTTTATATTTTTAGGAAATCAAATATAACTTATATATTTGCTTTAATTTGGTCTTTTATAACTATCACTATATTACAATTTTTATTTAAAAAAATTTCAGGTATAAATAGACACCCCATGCTCGTTCTTGGTGTAGAGCTAAGACGCATGCGCCTGGCTCGATATATAGGACTTCTATCCAAAGAAAAACGAAGGCCATTGCTTTATTACTATTATTTTACGTGGAGAGGACTTTTTGACTAACATTTTATCAGATAACTATGACTTCAAATATCAAATCTAATCGAACATTACTCCAAGCATCGACAGCGATTGTTTCATATAAGGTTGCATTGGCACTGAACTCTGACCTCGATGAGATGATAGACTAAGGTAGCGTTTGTTATTTTTATTAATGTCGAATTGAATTTTTTTTGAGCTTAATGTTAAATAATACTTAATAATATTAAGTATTAAGTTGTTTGGTTTTTAACATTGGGTAGTAAGTAAAGAGAGGGGGGAATGTTGATATTCTGCCCTCGACCGCCCTTAATGAGACGAGTTTGGTTTAATTGTAATCGGACTTTGGTAGGTTTAGTTTATTTTCTCAAACTCGGCGCGTGGCTCGCATTGTTATTCCTACTACTCAATCTCGCCTCGATTAAATCTTAAAATATTTTTATTATTTTACTTATATTTAATATAAATAATAATAATAATTAATTTTTTAATAAATAATTTATAAAAATTCATAATATTTTTAATTTTTATGAAATATATTAATTTTAATATAATAAAAATAGAAAAACGAATATAAAAAAAATAAAAACAAAAATCAAATGTAAACGGGGCAGGTTTGGGAAATTTTCCATCCCTACCAACCCACCCCATCCTGCCTCATTTAACTTTTTAAATAGGACATGTGTAAGAATTGAAAAAATAACAGTCGGGGTCGACGGCCACCGTCCCAAACTCCTCGCCATCTCTAGTAAAGGAGTATTGCTAACCTCCCCATTGTCAAAGCAATGGTGGAGTTTTTCATTTTGGTGGAATGACTTTTCTCAATGTAAAAGCCAAATAATTTCTTTTTTCATTAAGAACTTTTTAGAAATTTGGGCGTAAGTTGTCAAAATTTTAAAAACAAGCAAACATGTCGAAAGCATGATTTTTAAAAGTAAAAACAAAACAGCCCCTAAGTAATTGTATCGGCCATTCCTCTCCCATATCAACCAATTGCAAGCATCTCATTTTTCTCATCCATGAATATTCTAGTAAAGAACTTTGCCCACATTCTCGTTCAATCTTCTTAAGCATCCATATCTGGGATAATCGTTAATTTACTGAACAATATCTCCGCCACTATCGGAATAGTTGCTCTCATGTGAGGTGAAGTCTTGTTCACTGGTACGGAATGCCAATGTCGGTGATGACAAAAAATAAATAAAAAATCATCGTTTTTGGGATTTATTGGATAATTATATAATGAGTACCTAAAAAAGAACTGTTGTATGTTACTGTTCATTATTTTTTGTGTCAATTGAAGCCCTTGTTTGATGAACTAACACTAAAATCATGTAGGGGACACAGAGAAGAAACTATGGGAGGAAGAGGGTCGTTAGAAGCCTTGGCACATACCCACACACGCCACTCAAAGTGGATGAGTGGCTCTGATGCACCTGGCTTCAGCCGGCGCATGGGGGAGTGTGCTAGCTCCAATGGGCGCCAATTGATCCCTTATTTTGATGTTCTATTTCCTAGTAAAGCTTTAAAATCTGAGTTCCTTCAGAGGACTGACGACGATTTTAGTTCTTGGCTTCAGACGCTACTTAGAGGCGCATGCAGCCTCGAATTTTGATGAAATTTATTTAATAAGTTCTTTATGTGGTGTTCTACTCTGTAAAAAATTTTGATGATCTGAGTTTTGTGCAAAGATTGGCGGCGATTTTAGTGCTCGAGCTCTATAGGAGACTAATTAAGGTTTTGTGTTTTAGGACTTAAAAACCCTTAAAACCAATTCTAACTTGGTCCACACCTCAAAGAATTACAAGACTTTAAGAAAATAAGGATTAAGGGCTAGATATCAAGTTGGGTTTCTTGTCCAATAATTTTCTTTTTCTAAGAAACATTGGATTAACGGCTCATTGTTTATTCTTTACTTGCAATTGTTTTATATAAATATAGCATGTGAAATATGCTCGTCATTTCATTTAGAATAGATGGTGCCATATAATTTCATCATTTGATATATATACATGTGCATAAGAAGGGTAAGCTTATTTTCGAACTTACTCAAGGTCAGTGTGGATCTTCAAGTATGATTGTAGCCATCATGTGATCTCGATGTGCTACCATGGGCACATGTGAAAGAAGTTCTATACGATTCTTTGCTTGAAGTCATGATGTGAAATAAGCTCTATATGATTCTTTGCTTGAAGTCATGTGATTCACTAAGAACCATGTGATTCTTAAGAATTCCACTAAGGCATGTGCTCAAAGTAGCTAAGTCTTGAAAAAAGGCATTAGAGAAGCAAAACAACTTCTCCCAAACGTTAAGCAAAAATAAATGTAATAATAATAATAATAATAACAATAATCTAGAAAGAAATAAATCCTAGTCTAAAATAGTTTTGTCTAGTTAGTCTGAAGAGAGAGACTAAGTCCGGATTGGTCTCATGATGGAGAATCAAGGAGGATCCAAGAGAATGACTCCCCCATTGACCACGGTTGAGGTAGAACTTGCTAGTGATGTACCGAGGGCAATAGTGTAATTGTTATTACATTTGAAAGGAAATATGCTTGTTATAGAAGATGTTCTACCAATTGACATAGGCTATGTTAGACCAAGTTATGAACCATCTGTAAAAGTAGTGTGACTTTATAAAAAATAAAGGCACTGCATCAAACTGTATATATGCACATAACATAGGAAGTTGGTTATGCTGCTCGGACGTTTCACGCTCACAAGGTCGAGCCTAGATGTAAACGATTCACTATTTTCAATCATTACAACAGCTTGGTCTTATATGAAACAAGGTCGCTTCTTAACACATTGTCACCCGATTCTCTCACACTGAAATATAGAATGAGATCCTCTCATTCCCCCAACAACAATCTAGACTCCCACAAGCCCAAAAAACATCATTCAACTAGATGCATATAAACCCCCAACATTGGAAGAGGTGGGCAATACCTGCAACAAGTATTCAGCCACCCACAACCACCTTCTTCTTCTTCTACATTTTCGGGCTGTGTGCCTTTGCTTGAAAAATGTGTCCTCTATTTAATATCCTCTTGGGGATCCTTCCTCAATATTCTAGATCTACATGTTTCCTAATCTGTCCTAACATGACAACTGGAAGATTTTGATTTCATTCCATTTTCATCAAAATGAAATATCTTCAACGAAAACTCATCAAACATGATCCAATCTTCTAGATTTGGTTTGCACAATATCACCCTCTAGTCTTCCTTATTCATTTCAGTGAATATCTTCTCCTAATCTTCAAAATATTATCTCCAAAATCGTATCAAACTGGATATGGTAAGACTTGTCATCCATCTTAGTCTACCAACTCGCACCAACATGCTAAGTAACTTCAAATTTTGCCGCTGAAACACATGATTTAATTTTTATCAAGATCACATAAAGAAATATCTCCAACAATTTTCATATTTCAACAACAAAGAGGCCATTATCATCTTATGTTTCTAATTTGGTAAATCCATTCATGAATAGTTGATTCTACCATGTATCAGCCAATTGTGTTACTTGATAGGTTTTAATAAGAATATTTTTTAAATTAGTCTGTGGTCACCACATTGATGAATAATGGTAGAAAAATTCAATAATTGGCATACAAAGCGTAGACGATGATAAAATTAATCGTGTGAGGCAATAAGTGCATTAGGTACAAATCAACATCATTCCACACCACCTTTCCAAGACATTTTTATATTTACATATGTTATTCTAAGTGATCATATAAAACTTCAATCTTCAATCAAAAGAGAACAATATCTAAAAATGTTGAGCTTGAAATGAACGAACAAAATTAAGTAACTTAAAATATATAAATTGGAGGAGGCTTTAATCGAACTTAGTCAAGCGTGTCGAGTCGCCTAGCCCACACTCGATGCCCGGCTCCCCGCGAAACAAGAAACAAAAAGGATCGACGAGGATCGCCGTTGCCTTTCCGATGCCTAAGTAAGTTCTTTCCGAGGGAAGAAAAGACTAACTGCTTAGGGAATGAATTTTGTGCGCATTTCTTCATCGATGGGGTAGTTTCATTTATAATGGGTGATCATGATAACCTTCCTAGTTTGATGATGATACTCGAATGATACCTTTCCTTATCGATGATGATAACATATTTCCTCCCATTAGGTGAGTGGATTTTCTTTCCTTATCGTTAACTCATTAATAAGGGATACTGATTTAGCAATATTAGAACATCCTACTCCCTAATTGGTGAGAATTAATTAGGGAATTCGGGGTATTTTCCTTTAATACTGATTTTCAATGATTATATATTGCTAGCCTTTTGAAGGGGTGGAATTGCCTCTGCTACCCAAGGCTTGAGGGATATCATCAAGCGCCCACCGTATTTCAGCTCTTACTCCTTAATCTCCTCTTAAGCCTGACATTTGGGCTTGTGTTTTGGGTTTGCGTGCCTATTATTTTAAACCCAATCAGTTGCCCCCCCCAACCCTTGGCTAAAGCGAGTGTAGGCAAGGGCTGTACCGTTTCTTGGATCGGGTGTGATTTCCACGTGACTACTTAGGGATGGTTTAATTAGGGCTTTTTCACTGTCAAACGTCTTGTGATAATGATGACTTTTCGATTTTCGCGCTTAATTCGACTACCGCTTCTATTTCCTTTAGGGAAATCCTCTGGTAGTTGCTTCATGTTCCTTTATTCTTAAGTCCTTTTCCTCCGCGGCTCGATTTTCTCCCCTTTCAAACGCCTTTGTCTATCGCTTCATAATCGCTTTTTTGTAGTCTTGCCTTTCTCGAGGACTGCTTTGCCCCTCTCATAGCCCTAAGATGTCTTCCTTCTTCTTCTTTTTAGCTTTCCCCCGTCTTGACCTTCTGCCATTCGCCTTTTGTAAGTAATCGAGCGCGCGTGACTAGTTTATGAGCCGCGTGGTTCCGCCCATCCGCGCTTGGGGTTTTCTCAAACGCTTGGGCTCTCTCGGGCCGTTTGAGCCGTTGTCTCCAAACCGATGTTTGGCCCTAGGCCTCGCCTTCTAGCCGTCGAGCCCCGAACCGAGCCATCAGCATCCGAGCCATTATGCCTGGGCTATCGGGCCTCGAACTAGGGCTACTTTGGCCTCTGGGCTATCAGGCCTTATGAGCTCCCAAACTATGTTTTTTGCTCCGAAATGGTCCGCCTTTGGCCGAGCTCAAAATCGAGTCGCTGGCCTTAGGTCATGCTTTCCCTCGAACTGGCACGGGGCTCACGGGCCATTCCCGCTCCCAAGCTGTTTATGCTCTTTTGAACTGAGCTATTCGCTCCTGGGCTGTTATGCCTTCTCGGCTTTTGTGCCTCGAAAGCAGCTAAGCTCTAAAACTTAGTTGCCGCTCCTCGGGCTATTTTGACCGCTTGGTAGTTAAGCTCGAAAACTCGAGCCACTGGGCTCCTAGGCGACAAGGTCGTCCTGAGCTATTAAGCTCTACAAACTGAGCTACTAGACTCTTGGGCTACAAGGCCTTCCTGAGCTGTTAAGCTCTTAAAACTGAGGTTCTGGGCTCTTGGGCGACAAGGCCGTCCTGAGCTGTTAAGCTCTACAAACTGAGCTACTGGGCCCCCATGAGCCAAGGCCGCCTTGAGCTTTAAGCCTTAAACCGAGCTACCGGGCTATTCCGCCTTGGTCGCTTTAACTCTTAAAACTAAGCTATTTGGCTCGAATATCCCTTCCCGGGAAAGCACGCAGATGAATGCGGGTTTGTGGGGAATCGGAGCAGATTGTGTGAATTCTGCCGCCCCACAAGGCTTTATAACAACTACCTTTCATTTGTGGTGTGTTATATTATGCTCTCATTTTTCTTCCCGCCTTCGACAAGGCCTAGTCTGTAGTTTATGGGGCTTCAGGAGTTGATTGTTACTCGCGCTGACGTCGCTTACGGGGCGTGGACCTGCTTGGCTCTCCGCCTACTATTCTGGAGTCAGGAGCTTCCTTGCCCTCACTGGGTTGTGGTTATTCCCTAGTCCTGCCCATTGATGGAACTAGACTGGAGAACGTATTCGGAGGGGGCGGTATGCTTTAGAGGGAAAAATTTTAAGCCCTGCTTTCTCCATTATTCCTCCCTCCCCTCTTTTCTCCCTATCCCCCCTTTTCTCTTTCTCTTTCTCCTCCTTCCTTTTCTTCTTCTTTTCTTTCTCTTTCTCCCTCTCTTTCTCTTTTTCCTTCTCTTTCTTGTTGTTTTTTCCTTGACTGGGTGTTGCCCAATGTGAATAAATCTGGCCATTGACTGTAATTTTTTGAGATGTGAAGAAAGATTTTAACTGAGGTGATTGTAACTTCCTTTGAAATGAAGTTTTGAATTCAGAGAGGACTTTTCGAGCTTCCACCAACCGAGAGCTCTTTCTTCTCTTTCTTTTTTTCTTGTGGGTTTTTCTTTCTGAGGAGTAGAAAACTGTTTGTGCCACTTGTCTCCGTGGTGTGGAACGCTTCGACTCAGAATTTGGGCGTGTATTTGAATCTGTAACCCCTTTGAAATAAAGAACAATCTTTTGTGAAGCGTACACTTTTTGCACCCAGGCCCTTCTGAGCCGAGCTCCTTGCTTTATCATTATAGTTTACTTTTTTATCCACCGTAATATTAAGTAGCCTAAAAATGAACATAGAGACTGTTATTTATAATCAAAACGTTGGATAATTTATTAAAGACTACATTCCAAGGTCTTATTGGTAAAACCGTTTAAGGTGTTCATTGCCCATACAAGGTGGTTTCTTCTTCGTTTGGAGCTCAGAGTCGCATCATACTATGCAGATATGGTATAGGCCCTTCCTAATTAGGTCCCAAATTCTTCCCATATAGGGCATAGCGTAGTTTTAAAACCAAGCGCCGCACTTGTAACTTCTAGCCTGACCCTTCGGCCATAGTATCTTGCTATCTTTCTGTGATAGTCCTCAGCACGCTTCAGGACCTACTCACACTTTTCTTCCAAGAGGTCTAAGTTTAGGCGAAGAGCTTCTTCGTTGTGTTCGGTGCTCGTGAACTCAATCCTTGGCGACCTCACTCCGACCTTGACAGGAGCTAATTCTTCGGTGCCAAAGGCCAGAACAAATGGGGTCTCCAGAGTTGCTGACTTGCGCGTAGTTCTGTATGCCCATAACACCTTGGGGAGGTATTCTACTCGTTTTCCCTTTAGATCTTCTAACTTAGTCTTTAGCGCTGCCTTGAGAGTCCTTATAGTGACCTCTCGCTGCCCATCGGACTGCTTGAGTCAGATGAGTAGTAGTTCTTGATTCCGAGCTCGGTGTAGAAGTCCCTAAACTTAGGATTGTTGAACTCTTTCTCGTTGTCCGACATGAGGGACCTCAGGATCCCGAACCTATATATTATAGAACACCATAAGAAATTACGTACCTTCTGTTATGTGATTGTTGCTAAGGGTTAAGCCTCAGCCCACTTAGTAAAGTAGTCCATGACCACAATGATAAACTTGCATTAGACCCTTCCAATGGGTAGGGGTCCCAATATGTCTAGCCCCCATCGAGCCACCTATTGTCGGGTGTCGTAAAACGGCTTGTGAAGACATGTGATGTGACAAAAGTGACCTACTACATGTACTCATGTGACACATGTTGCATGATTAGGGAGATGATGGAAATGAATGGCTTAGATTAAGCCAAGTGTCAAAATCCAAGACAAAAAGGGACATGGATGGAATTTTGAAAAGTTAAATGAGAAAAAGACAAAAGATGAATAGTTTTCTTCTTCAAATTGAAGAAGAAAACGTGCAGAAGGGGAAAATTTGCAGTGAGTTAGGATTTTCAGATTTTAGAGAGAGAAAGTGTGTCTTCTCTCTAGATTTCCCGCTGCTCGCACTGGGCCGGTTCCCGACTGAGCAAGAAGCAAAGTCAATCTATGCGGCGAGCCATCACTGTACACCTATTTTCAGGGAGTTCGACAACCTCTAAGAGGTAGGGGTCTTCCTACTTGTGTTATTCTTTGGCTAAGAGCCATGTGAATGGTTAGGGATATTATGAGGCTTGACTTAGCCGTGATTTCGGTCTCAAAACATTTGAACCGAGTGGAGAAAATCCCTATTGTGTGGCCGTGAACAGTGCCGACCCGAGGGTTTCACTGTTCACGTGATTTTGTTGTGTGATTGTGTTTTGGGGTGATTCAAAATGAATTACTTGATTGGTCAATTAGCCCATGTGAGCTAATTTTGGTGTTATTGGTTGCAAATTGAATATGATTTATGTGAGTTAATTATGTTATGTTTTATATATTAGCATGAGTCATTGAATCGACTATCGCATTCCATATACACTCCTGGGCACCCTAGAATATTAGGAGCGAAAATGACATCAAAGAAAATAAAAAGGAAAATGTTTGTGAAAGGAATTTCGATGGAAGATTTTCCAGAATTGTGTTGGGAGATTGTCCAACAATTCACGCTCTGAGGGCCCATGACCGTCTTCCTCTGCAGGGTTATCCAACATATTCGCCTCGGAGGGTTGTCCATTGAATTTTACCGAAACTCGGTAGTAAGTTTTCGAGAACAAAAAGCTTTTGTTTTGAAAACTGTATTTTTACTCGCATTTTGCTTAGGCATGTGTGAGGGAGTCGATAAGGACTCGAGATATGGGATTGGGCATGTAGACATTCAAGTAGGATCATGTATTTGCTTGAGTGTGATTGGTTTCATGGACATGTGCACTTAGAAAGGAGTAACCCATGTAGGGAAATTATCACTCAGCATTGCTCACCCTGGGTCGAGGATCACTATTTCGTACAGGGAGGTGTGAGAATGGTGCTCACTAGAGGTCATGTTTAGAAGAAAGCCAGTTTGGTGGGCTTTGGTATTCGTTTTGTAGAACATGTATTAAAATTGTAAATCTTGATATATGTTTCTGCTAAGAGTATTGTAATAACTCTTGAATTATTGGTATATAGTTGATGTAATTCAGAGTATTGACGCATGGGCTCAAGTGGCCATTTTTACTCGCACAGGACCCGTGTGGTCAAGTTAATCACTGTTGGGACAGTTTTGTACTGGATGTGAGCCCCGTACAAAGGAGACTCTGTTCGATTTTCATGAGTGGTGTCGTGTTACCCAACATCCACGAATATTCCGCGGGTTGATTGTGTCGAGCAAGACACCTCGGCTTGGGGCTGCCAAAAATTCTCAAGTTCAAAATTTTTCTCATGCACATTCGTGATCCTTTTTGTTTTCCTCGGGCCATGAATTGCAGCACCTGATCTTCAAAGGTTTGAGTTCTTTTCTACCCTTGATACTCTCCTCTGTTGTCCCTCTACTGCTGTCGTTGTTACTGCTTCTGAAACCTAGGCTGAGTATAAGCCTGATGGTGGTTCTATTCATATCTGGTTCCCTGTTGTGCTTTTCTACCATATGAAAAGCTTTCATGGTTTCTTTGTGCTGGACTGTAGTGTGCAGGCGTGTCAGGTTAGCTTAAAAGTATAACTCTTTAGCTCGTATTTAGGTAATCGTGGCCTCAACCTGGTAGGGCTATTCTTCCTCATACCCCTCAGCATTATTTATCCTCCCTTCTCTCACTACTCTAACTTCATGTGCAGTGTGCATCCTCCTCTCATTGCTACTCAGCTTGTTCATAACTGCATCAAGCTTGGCTTCTATGGCTGTAGTTATATCCAATCCAATCAGACCATTTCCCCTCATCCTGCTGTTGCTCCCTGAAGATTCAGATGGAGTCTTGTAGTTGCATTTAGCAAGGTCTTCAATAACTTGCCTCATTTCCTCTCGCACTTCTCTCTCTTTCTTTTAAAAACCTCCATAAAGAGGATGTACCACTCTACCTGAGGTATAATCATGGCATGGCAGGAAATGACCCATTTGAGTTGTCGATCTATCCCATGACAGGCACCACTTCAAGAATCTTCGAACATCTCCCATGCTGTAGAGACTCCTCATCCCTCCCCTTGCTTGAACACAATGATTTCTCCTCTTCTCTCAGCAGTGAGAGCTGGAGGGAAAAATCTGCTAATGAATGCCTCCACCAGTTCTTCCCAAGTATTCACTGATCCCACTGGCAGTGAGTCAAACCATGTGGCTGCCACGTCTCTCAATGAGAATGGGAAGAGCCGGCTTGATTACATCCGTCTTACTCCATTTAGCTCACAAAGGTTTGCCATCCTCATAAATCTCCCTAGGTGCTCATTTGGATCTTCAAAAAAATGGCCTCTGAACTGGTGTTGCAGCACCATTGTAATCGAAATGGGCTTAAGCTCAAAGTTGCTCGCTTCAATGGGAGGCTGCCCTCACTACGCAGTACTTCTTCCCAATGATAGGCCTCCAAAATTCCTCCATTGTGTTAGGCCTCTGTGGTCTCTCTACTTCTTCTTCTTCTGGAATAGTCTGTAATCTTTCTATTTGATTATCCATACTTCTATCTCCAGTACTAGTAGCTTTCCTCATATTTTTCAGGGTTCTTTCAATTTCTGTATCTAGAGGCAGCAATTCTGCATCTGATTTTCTATGCATTTAATATTTTCTTGAAAGTGGAAACACACTGAGATCAAATAGAGTCAGTGATAACAAAAATTATATATTCAATAAGCTTCCAAAAAGATCAGTAGCTTATTCAGCCACTACTGCTAAAATTGCTTTTGTTGATTTTCTGAATTTTTTGTAAAACAAAGAAAAATTTCCAAATTAACATTTCTCTCTTTTGTCAGAATATTGATTTTTAAATTCTTTCGATTCCCCGGCAACGGCGCCAAAAACTTGTTGACCAAATTTGTAAATACAAATTTATGACACCATTACCCAAGGAGTATTATCTAATCCCCGACAACAGTGCCAAAAACTTGTTGACCAAATTTGTAAATACAAATTTATGACATTGTTACCCAAGGAGTATTATCTAATCCCCGACAACGGCGCCAAAAACTTATTGACCAAATATAACTTGTATGCTCATAAGAAGAATAATTTTGTCACTAAACTCAATTAAAGATTTAATTTGGTCTTAAAATCTGCAAGTGCACAAGGTCGTACAAGTAATAAAGTGGAACCACGTCCTGGAGCATCGCTCCCATAGAGAATGAAAAGAATTTAAACTTCAACTACCCCAACTACTCAAGTTCTACACTATTTGAACCTCCAGTTTAGAGAAAATTTAGTAACCTAATAAAAATTTTAAAACTGGAATCCTACATTTAAAATAAAGGAAAAAAAAATTTTAAATCCTAAATATAAACTCAATCGAAACTGCATTATTGGCCGAAGTAGACACTCAGGATTTCACCGCCGTGAAATTATCAATTCCTCGCATCATAAGCTAATTTTATTTTCCCGAGCCGTGGATCCACTTTTCAAGTATGCGTAGTAGTTTGATTCCTCCTCTAACCATACTTTTCACTGAGTAGAGATTCATGTTCATTTCTGAATCATGATTCTAATCAATTACTTGTAATTATAATTTCTCTATAAGATCTAAGTATTTTTCTTTTTCAATACTTCATACCCATTTCTTATGACTACAGATTTCTTGCTTCTCAAGACAGGGCAATTACTAGATTTCTACGAAATGAATGATGACTCATCCTTAAGATCTGAAAGAGTTTTCCCTTTCCTGATTATCCTCACAACAAGGATCAAGATCATTCCTCCAGACCAAGGAGAGATCTGTAATTGATTAAATTGATATATCACTCAACCCTTCTCAAGTCGTGAGCAAATAGAGTATTTATCTAAGTAACCTTTTAGAGCTCATTAGTTCTTCAATATTAGTCTAGCATACCCCCAAGTAACTAATCTATGCTCTCAGGACTCTCCATCTCTATGTCACTAAGAGGGCCTCCTAAAAAATTAGATCTGCATAATAGTCCTTTCACGGGTATTAGTTACTAAGATTTGGGAACAATTAATTTCACAACATCATCATTAAAATAAATCAAATCCCCAACTCAAAGTTTTATTCTCATCATGAAGTAAGGACCATAATCACTCGATATTTCCCAGCCAGGTTGTGTTCTCGAAACTAGATTACAAAGATACATTGAAACACCGATCGTGAAAATCTAATTTTAACCGCAATCAATTGAAGAAATGAGTTCATCTTTTTTCGAGTTCATTGAATTCAAACAAGAATCGAAATGAATTTCGGGATTTAAATCAACATCAAAACATCTTAACAATTTACTATTTCCCGTGATCCAAGAAACAAATTCATAAATTTTACTCTAAATCTAATATACGGTTAGTTAAAATAAGAAAAAATAAAAGAAAAAAAAATAATACAAAAGAGTCCTCAACTCCCTAGGTACTGGGTTCGTCCAGGCCGATTGACTCCGCCCGCCAAATGCTTCTATTTATAGAGTCTTTCAGTTTGGGCCCTAAAATTGAGGCTATGTGTGAACTCAAAAATTTATGGCCCACTTGCCTTCTCCGTCAGCGACCTTAAGTCAGGTCGCTGACAGAGTTTTGTATCTTTTGTTGTATGCAAATACCTGGTCGCGACTTGAAGATCTTGTGCTCCTTCTTGCTTCAGTTGCAACATCGTAGTTTTGTTGCGACATTCTTCTTTCTTTCAATATGATAACTCTGTCGTGATAATATTTTGTGCATTCCTCAAATAGTTATGTCGTAACATCGATAATCATGTCGCAACATAGTTTCAATATAGCTTCGCAAGCTGCGTCACACCCAGTTTTCATGGTCGCGCGATCTCGCTCAAAGATTAGCTGCAACATTGTCTTGTATTAACTGCATTTCTGTCGCGACCCAGAAAGTCTTTCGCAATAAAGGCTTGTTTCCACTGAGCTCACTTCACAGCAGCCTTCTTTGCTCACGCCGCGACATGACTTAAAGGTTGTCAATATTTCTGATCGCATCCCAAGCTCTCGTAGTCGCGACAAGACTCTTCTATGTTTCGCTACTGCCTGTCACACCCGGGTTTACTATGTCATGACATAACTTCTCAGATTATGTTGAAACCTTTGTCGTGAAATTTAAAATTGGCCACGACCTTGTTTCTCTCTCGCTCACCTTATTTCTATGTCAGGACATTAAGATCCATGTCGCAACATAGATTTATCTCCCGAGCTTGAAGTATGTTGCAACTTGGGTTCCTTTGTTGCGACCAGGCTAGTTCAACAAGTAAGCGTCACCAGTCGCGACATAAATTTTCTTGTTGCGATTGAACTTCTTTCAAATATTTTTCTGCCCCCAACCACCTCTCCATGTTGCAAGAGTCAATGTCACGACATAATAGATTCTATCACGACAAAAATTAAGCCTTCTGATCTTTCATGATGTCGCAACATAACTGATCTTTGTCTTAGCTGGCCTCTTCCCATTGCCTATCGTGACATGCTGCCTTTTGTTGCGACATAGCTCATCTACCAATTTTTAGATCTTGTGTTGCAATAAAGAAAATATTGTTGCAACACAGCTCTCTAGCCATTTGTTTAGATGTTTGTCGCGACACACGAACTCGTAGCTTACGTATTAATCGGCAATTAGTTTCTTTTTTTTTTTTTCACTTCTTTTTTGTTGGAAATCTCTCATTTTTTAATTAACTCCTGCAAAACACAAAGTTTGTAAATATTCCATAATTTGGCATTAAAACAACTCTGAAAACACTAAAAACAAGCCAAAAAAATGGATTAAAAATATATGAGTTTAAGACTCATCAGAAGCCAACCCAAGTTCAATAAGTTTTCTTTCCCTTTTTCTATTTCTTAGTTAGTTTTGAGTTTGTTTTTAAATAAATTTTCTTGATGGATCTTGTGTCTCTTATTTTTTATTTCGTGCCTTTGGAGTTCAAAGTTGGCTAGTGGAGGTGGAACATCCTCAAAAGTTGAAGCTTATAGCATCTTAGAGGTTAAAAAGAACAAAATTGAACAAGAAAATCAATTTTGACATCCCATTCATCATATTCTTCTTTTTTTCAAGCCTCCCTCATTCGGGAACTATGGCCTCGATCCCTACAAACACCTTCTCGCTTTATCCATTCTTACTTTTGTTTCAATATCGAGGACAATGTTTAATTCAAGTTTTAGGGAAGGGAAGTGGGGGCAATTCAAGAATTCAATTTTTTTAAATCCAACTTTTGTATATCCTTACTGCTTTTAGTTTTTTTGTTTTCAAATGGTTTGGTTGTCGTTTATATGCTTTTCTTTCTTTCTTTGATTATTTTGTGTCTCATATGAGTTAGGTAGTGCCTAGTAATGGTTTTGAGAATGTTGTATTGTGCTCAAATTGTTTTTCTTAGTCAAAATTGGGATACCTATCAGATTTATTTAATCTAGACTTGAGTGTATCTTGTTGTGGGAGACCTAGCTTGAATAACCCTCGGTTTTCAACAAATCATTTCTTAATAGAACTCACACACACACACACACATATTAGATCTCATTTATGTACCTTGGTTCCAACCTTTTTTTTTTCTGAAATTGAACTTACCATGAGAGACCTTAACTTCTATAATGGTGGGACACCTCAATAAAAAGGATTGGTATGAGGTTCTAACAAAAACTAAAAGAAAAGAGAAAAGAACAAAAATGAAAAAAATTGTCAAAAGAAAGATATAAGTGAGTTTACTTCACAAGGTACTAGGTTTTCTAAATGATTTACTCAGGTGAAGTTTGAAGGGAACTTAATTCCTGGTGCCCTAACCAATTGGTGGGGAGTCACCAATGGATCCTCGCTACACGGACACTCTTCAAGTACTCTTTAGCATTGCGTCCTCCTAACTAGTTTTATGTTGTTGAATAAAATGTGGGTTCTCGGCCTATTTTAGTTCATTTTAAAAGTGTGAGTTGAGTTTGGTTGAAGAGTATTTGAGAATCTTTGTATACATTTGAGACCTAAAACATCATTATCACTAAGTTACTTTAGGAAAGGTTTATTGAGAACTTGGGGGCAAACCTACCTTGATCACCATGCCTTTAGATGCCTTGTCCTTTGGAGACCATAAATGTTTTGGGATCCCATTTTGGATAAAATGTTTTCTTATAACTTTTTCATGCTTTCTCTTAACTTGTACTTGCAACTATACTCATACTCATATCTATCTTAGTGTTTTGTTTTTTATGTTTGTTTCCTTTGCTTGGGACAAGCAAATATTTAAGTTTAGGATGGATTAATATTAAATATACCATTTTATCCTTATGTTTTTGTGTTATTTTTGTAGTTTTTAGTTTTGAATAAGCGTTCTAATATTCTAAATGTTTATCTTTTTATGTAGGTCATCCCTTGGGAGAAAATGGAAGAAAACGGGACAAGAATCAAGCAATTTAGACAAGGAATGAAGAAGTTGTGCAAGTTGCAGTCATGGTTGTGTACATAAAAATTTATGGTCATGACCACAATAGCAGCTAACATTGTAATGTGAGGTTCTGACGTCGCAATGTGACAGAAAGAATCAAATTTTACAATAGCAGCCAACGTCGCGACTATCAAGTTTTTGGCGTCGTTGCTAGGGAGTTAGCGATTTGCATTAATATTGATACTAAGTGTCTTTCTTGTACTTCAAGCAATTTTTTGTTTTTCCTTATTTGTTTGAGTTTTTATTCGGATTTTTGACATTTGTTTCCTCTTTTCTTATTGAATTTCTGGTACCATTATTTCATGCAAAAGTTTAGTGATAAAGATCTAGTACTCTTGGACCCGGAATTAGAACAAATAGTGAAACGAATTAGAAAGGACAAAAAGGAATAAATTGAATTTGAGCAGAAATCAATGGCGCATGTTGAAGGTTTTAGGGAAGAAGAGGAGGATGACATTCCACCCATAAATAGGAAGATGTGCCTAGCCCCTCCCATGGAGGATTTGGAGAAAGCTTTGAGAGAGTATGCTTTTCCTCCAGTCGGCATTGCTCCAATGATTAGGTGACCAGCTATACAAGCAAACAACTTTGAGCTTAAGCCTATCACTCGCAATTGATTCAAAATATTCAATTCATGGGATTACAGAATGAAGACCCCAACACACACATCTCTAATTTCAGAAGTGTGTGACACAGCTGAAGTATAACAAGGTAAGTGACAAAGCTATCTGCTTGAGACTTTTTCCATTCTCATCAAAAGACAAAGTGAATCAAAGCTAAATTCGGAACCTCCGAACTCCATCACATCTTGGCATAGCTTGGTGCATAAGTTTCTTTCGAAATTTCTCCCTCCAGCAAAAGCAACAAAGATGAGGATTGAGATACACAACTTTGCTCAATATGAGGGAGAGACCTTTTATGAGGCATGAGATTGTTATAAAGATCTTCTTAGAAAATTCCCCTACCATGCATTGCAAAGCCCTAACACTTAGAAATGGAAAAACTGTAGAGAAACCTATCCAAAGCAATGTTGGAGACAATGAAGCCAATGCTAAGAGTGAAAAAGACAATGCTAGAAACTCAGGGATCAATGTTGAAACTATTGAAAAGAATGCTGAAACAACTGAAAAGGCTAAGACATTGCTGAAAAATTCAACGAGTAAGGAGCAAAGAAAAACTGAGTTGAAGGCCCTTTCAAGAGAAGATACTCTAGTTATCCCGTACCCTCAAAGATTGAAGAAGAACAAGTTGGATCACCAATTCAGTAAGTTTATGGAAATTTTCAAGAAGCTCCACATCAACATTCCATCTGCCAATGCATTGGAGCAAATACCTTCGTATTTCAAGTTCATGACAAACATCCTCGCAAACAAGAGGAAGCTTAGTGACTATGAAACCGTGCTCTTCGAGAATGTAGCGCCTATCCTCCAAAGAAAATTTCCCCAAAACCAGCTGATGCGTGGGAGTTTTACTATACCTTATGCTATTGGAAAGTTCCATTTTTGAAAAGCCTTATGTGATTCTCAAAAGGTATTAACTTGATGCCCTTATCTATTTTCGTGGAAACTTAGCTTCTGGGGAGAAGCTAATCCTACAACTATTACTCTTAAATTCAAGTGTATTGATTCTCACCATCCTGGGTATTATTAAGGATGTGCTAGTGAAGATAGATAAGTTCATATTTTTGGTTGATTTCATAGTTCTTGACATGACAGAAGATAATGAAGTGCTTATTGTATTGGGAAGACCTTTCTTAGCCTCCGGTCGGGCCCTTATTAATATGCAAAAAGGAGAACTTAGACTAAGAGGTGACTTTTAACATGTTCAACGCCATAAGGCACCCCATGGAGAATGAAAGTTGCTTAAGAGTGACATCATGGAGGTTATGCTGTCTAGCCACAAGGATCACATACCCTTTGGAGACTAGCCTTTTCTATGGAGGTTCGCCTGATATTGTTGGTGATGAAGCAAGGGAATACGTATTGTGGATGGACTCTTTTAGGAAAAAAAGACGAAAGTACTTTGACAACTTAGGATCTAGTCCTTCTGGCCCTATCCCTTCAATTGAGAAGCCCTCGGTTGTTGAAGAGAAACAACTTCTATCTCACCTTAGGTATACTTACCTGGCTTTGCTTTCTCACCCATTCGTCACTTATCTCGTCCTATCTCTCTCAAGTAGAAGAGGAAAAGCTGTTGAGAGTGCTTAGAGAGCACAAGGAGGCGATTGGATGGTCTTTGGCCAATATAAAAGGGATTAGGCCATCAATGTTCATGCATCAAATACTTTTAGAAGATGACACTAGACCCACAATTGAAGCTTAAAGAAGACTTAACCCAACTCTGAAGGAAGTGGTGAGCAAGGAAGTCTTAAAATGGCTTGATGCAGGAATGATTTATCCTATTTTCGACAGTCCATGGGTGAGCTCAATCCAAATAGGGCCCAAGAAAGGTGGGATGACAGTCATTAAAAATGTAAACAATGAGTTAATTCCAACAAGAATAATAAGTGGCTAGAGAATCTGCATTGACTATAGGAAGCTGAACAAAGAAAATAGGAAAGATCACTTTCCTTTGTCATTTATTGATCAAATGTTGGATAGGTTGGTGGGTCATGAGTTTTATTAGATAGATATTCTGGTTACAACCAGATTGCTATCGCTCCTGAAGACCAAGAGAAGACAACTTTCACATGCCCATGGAACTTTTCATTTGTGGCTTAATGCCATCTGCTGTGCAATGCCCTATTACATTTCTGATGGCGATGGATATATTTTTAGACATGGTGGAGAAGTCAATTGAAATTTTTATGGATGATCGTCAAGCAGAGTGGGAGACTCATTTGATGATTGCCTCGGGAAGCTAGAGTTGGTCTTGAAGAGATGCAGGGAGACCAACCTTGTTCTCAATTAGGAGAAATTCCACTTTATGGTAAAGGAAGGCATTGTCTTGGGACATAGAGTGTCCGACAATGGGATCGAGGTGGATAAGGCGAAAATTGAGACTATTGAGAAGTTGCCACCACTTACTTCAGTGAATGGAATTAGGAGTTTCCTAGGCCATGCAGGGTTTTATAGGAGGTTCATTAAAGACTTCTCGACAATAGAAAAACCTCTTTCAAGCCTATTGATGCATGGAGTCCAATTTTTCTTTGATGAGAAATGCATCCGCTTTTACTATGCTCTCAAAGATAAGCTCACCGCACCTATTATGATGCCGATTGGGAACTCCCATTTGATTAATGTGTGATGCAAGTGACTATCCTCGATTAGGGTAGTTAAGGCAGCAAAGAACAGGGTGTTTCATGCCATATACTAGCTTACGTAAAACTCTAAATGAAGCACAAAATGAATTATGCCACCACCGGTAAAAACTAGTTGTTATAATAGTCTTCCTTTAGACAAATTTCTTGACCTACTTGATTGGTAACAAGGTCGTTGTCTTCACTGACCTCAAACATAAAATATCTAATGACAAATAAGGGTGCCAAGCCTTGCCTCATAAGATTGGTCCTTCTTTGCAAGAATTCGATATGGAGAGACAAAAGACGAGAAGTGATCATAAAATTTGGTAGTCGACCACCGCTCAAGAATTAGATTTTCGAGATAATGAAGCCTACAAGTTCACATCAATGATAGCTTCTTCGATTTGTTAAATTTTGGGTTGTTTCTCATGTCGATTAGACTCCATGGTTACTAAAATTATCCCTTTGACTTAACTTCAACAAAAGAAAAGGTTCTTGTCAATCAAGTATTATTTATGAGAGGATCCTATTCTCTATAAACACTATGTTGATCGATGATTAAAAGATGTATCCCATAAATGAAATGTGAGTTTTCTTTCTCCATTGTCATTCTTTGGAGTGTAGTGGACACTTTAGTGGACAAAGGACAAAAACAAAGATGTTAAAATTAGGATTTGGATCAAGAATTTGGAGCATAATGAAGAATATTTTGACCAAGAGAGTGATATATTTGAGAATGAGTCATTTTGAAGATAGTAAATTGATTTGGATACACTAGAGGACATGTACAAAAGTTGTTGGTATTGACTTGTGAAAAATCAAAGCAAAAGAGCATAAAATAAAATAAAAATTGTCCATGGTCGCACGCATGAAGTGGAACTCATGGTCGCAACCACAAGCCGCTCAGTCCCGTCAACACCTTGCCTCTAGTGTAAATGACCAAGGTCAATGCATTTCTGCGTAACCTAGATTTTCACATTATGGTGTGGTCCCGACTAAGCAAATGGGACAATTAAAACAATATTTCTTCCCATTTTGCTCACTTCTCTCCTTTCCGCACGGCTATCAACTCACCACTAAAGGATCTACTTCCTGAAGTTCCTGAGCTTTCTGAAAGCATAATCTACCGATGATGTTTTAGAGGATATATCCTCGTCCTCCTTTAGCATCGAGGACAATTACTTGCTTCTAATGTTTATACATGTTAGACACACTGCTTTATCTCTTTCCCTTTATCATCTTCTCTACGCGATTTATGGAATCTTTCTGCAAGGCTCGCTTTTCTTTTTTTAGTTTGTTTGGTGTCCTTATTTACGTGGATCGAATGTCTTATATTTATTGCTTATGGTTTGATTTTGTGTATGGATATTGTCATGAATCATTTTGTTGAGCTTTATTGAGCCGCTAATGTATTTGTTTTGGACATGATCCTTGAAGCGATTTCAAAATTTCCCCCAAAATTCAAAACCCCTAAAAATTAGAAAATTGGCCAAAAATCCAAGATTTAAAAGTTTTGTTCTCATTGGTTGTCAGACAAAAGTGATGTCTATGATGAATATCGATTAACCTTCTTTCACATTAAGAAAATGAGAGATAGATGAACATAAAGCATAATGGTCACCTCTAATGTATGCACATGCCTTGGATATTACTTATTAATGACGTGTTTGGTAGGTATTTGGAGTGATCCCGTCAAAGCCATTGAAAGTTTAATAAGAAAGTTTCAGGTATCTTTCAAGCTACCAAGGATCTCATGTTGACATATCGGGCGTACTCAACACTCTTTAGGTGCTCGATCTAGTGATTTCGATTATGCAGCCAGGTGGATGATAAGAAGTCCACTTTGTTTTATCTTTTTTATGATGGCTGAAAGAGTTGTCTCATGAAGAAGTGTCATAAACTTACATCTTCTTCTACTATGAACACAGGTATATGCATGTTATGAGGCTACTTGTCATGCAATATGGATGCATAACTTCATTTTAACTTTTGGGATCGTTCATTGAGTTTCTAGACCGTTGAAAGTTAGTTATGGTAATTCCACAACTGTATCTTTCTCTAGGAACACTAGGAGCACTTCTCGCTCCAAGAACATTGATGTGAAGTTCTATTTTTTAAAAGAGAAAGTTACAAAGTCCCCAATTTCAGTTTAGCACATGCCTACTAGTTCGTGTCCCATCAGTTGTTACATTTGAGACAAGAGATGCACGATATTTACAAACCTTAAACTAACCCCGTTTAGCCCACAACTTACTATAAGTATAATGGCTCTAGGTCGTCACCAGATGGCTCCTCTTTTAATTCTATAACTTAGGTTCCTAATTACTTTAATTGGTTGCTTTATGAAAACATAATGTAAAGTGCTGATTTTTGAGTGCTTTGAAAGGTGTTGATTGCTGATTTTTAGGAAAAATAATATAAAAAGGTCTCAAGCTTTGGATTCACCGAATTCGGCCTCACCATAGTGATTCGAAGGGGGCTTTCTAATTCCCGATTGTTTGCCTAATAAACCAGCCTATAGTTTATCCCTTAAACTCCGCCTAGGTTCCTTTTGCAAGATATAAGTGAAGCACAAATTGTAGGCGTAGAGTAATTCACTCATACCTGATTTTAAAGGCATTTGACATGTTCTCAAGTGGTTTTCGGAAAGAGACAATCTATTATGCATGTTGGGTCAAAGGAGCGCCAAGACCTAACATACGATGACTTGCCAAGCATCAAGAAGACTATTTGAAAAAGAGAGATTCCCATACTTGATAATTTAGGGGGAACTAGACTACTACCTCTCATACGTAGAGTCCTAATTGATGTACACCAAACCTTCTGCACTAATTAAATAATGTTGATGTCAAGTACTCTTAGTATGAAGGCTGCTTATCCCTTCGTCACCATATGAGGAATCGATCTAGTACCTCACTTCGAGAAAGTTTTGATTTATATCACCCATGGCGAGTCTTGAACACGCCATAAAATAGAAAGGAGAAATAAAAATATAAGGAAATCAGGCTAAAGCTTTATTAAAAGAAAAGTGAATAATTCCCTAAAATTACAACTAATAACTATTTTATATCAAAAGAGAAGTCTTTTTTTACTTGATCCTTCCCATCTCTATTTATAATGTATCTATAGAGGTTACTTCTGCCCAAGAACAATTAGTTTCATATTATAAACTCAAATTTTGAAGATTGGAACTAAACATGTTATTTTCTATATGTCGCAACTTTTCGCACTCCTATGTCTCCGGCATTGATATGAAATTTCACACCCTATTTAAAGTTAGTAGGAAATCACTCGATTCGCCACTTAAGTGAGGAGATCTGTAAAATTTCACATTGACTACGAAGTCATTGAGAAATCACGTTGTCAGGGAAAATCCTCTTTAATGGCTTTCGATTCTTCTATCTTCTTGCACGATCATTTCTTCATGGTCACAACTCAATTGAATTGCTTCCACGGCTTCCAAGATCATGCAATGTATATGAGATTTCCTCACGTTTGACCTCATGATTCAAAAGATCCATAAAAACCGCCTAAAAGGTCATTATGCATACCTATACCAATAAAAACATTATTAATGGGTTTCTAAGGCTAATAACGCACAAGTCGCAGAGTGAATATATGATTTTCCAATATTACGCACGCTTTTAAAATTGGAAAACTAAGTATGTAAAAGCCCTTTGGTTGATTATCACCTATAATTGCATGTTGGCATACCTAGGTTACCTATTTGTGTGTTTCAAGAATACGTCACTCACATGGGATTGTTAGGAGCCTAGACTCATTGTTTTGGTGGGAGTTTTGCATTTTCATGTATTTTGTAAGGAAAACTCATGCATTTATGTTATTACATGCACATTTTGACATTTGCCATTATCTGGTGATTTTGTGTCATTTTGATGAGATGAATGACATAATGATGTTTTCCATTCCATTGAATCAAGACTCTTGTCATTAAAATGCTTCTTTATTAGTAGTGCCTAATTATGTATGATTTATGCATCCTCTCGGTGACACTATATATGATTTGTTTTTATTATGTAAATCTATTGTAAAATCATTTGAGTTATGATTATGTCGTCCAAGTGGAAGAATGTTATATTAACATTATTAACTATGGACTAAGCATAATCATGTGACAATTTTATTATGTAATTGTGTATGTTAATTATAGGTCATTTATGGGATGATTTAATATTAACTAGCTACAGGTCTATGGCTTATCTTCTTCCTTGCTTTGGTCAGCCCAATGGATCAAAGTCCAATTGTTCTCTTGTGGTCTTATATAAATAAATAGAGCCCTAAAATTCATGGGTATATTGTGAATACATGAAAGAAATAGAGAAGGAAAGAGCTGAATTAAACCCTAGCTCTTCTTTGATCTTGTCCATTGTAGATTTTCGAGACAAATGGCAACCAATAATTCTTGATCCATATTAGGTTTTTTTTTATACACTATGAGTTGATATGCTTCTTCGTACAATTAAAGTTATTATTTTTTAATACATTTATTGGCTTTTTTTATTGTTAATCAATTGTTTTTGAATTAATAAATGCTTTCGTTTCTACAAATAATCAATCATTTTATTTATGGGCTAAAATACTTTTATTAAAACATTTTTACTCTTTAATCTAATACCTTCATGCACTACCCATCATCTGCATCTTATAAATACTTGAATTCAACAAGTTTTTTCAATTTTAGGGAACTATGTAGTAAGGGGTGAAAGCCAACAAGATCATTACTATCTTCACTTCTAGTTGAGCTTGGGGGACTCATTGTCACTGATTCAAACAATTCGCATTAAATATTTATTTATTTATTTAATTTGATGGGGGTAATTTGCAACAAAATATTCTTTATAACAAGAGTTCAAACATTCAACTTCGATTTAAAGGGTTTTTCTAATTTTTCTTGAGAAATACGGTTCCCTTTCTTTGAGTCATTTTTATTTTCATAAAAACTTACTAATTTTTTATTTTTAATAATAGTTAGAATTCTATAATGGAATTAAAACATATATATATTCTCACTTCACTAAACTCATTATTTTCTTTTGAGTTCTTGATATCTCCTTAGAGACAAAGTAATCTCATAGGTCAGTAAATGTCAAAAATATGATGAAGACATAATCAACCAAATTAATTTTGAAATTAGAAACACAATATTCGTGATTAAAACCCATATCCTACAAGCATGAGCTTTTAGGAGAGTTGGTTATTTAATATGGTATGAGAGCTTGGTCTAGCATGAGGTCATGTATTTGAGACCTCATGCTTCTCTCTCAATTTGAATATTTAATTATTGTTTGTGTATTTAAAAGTCCATAACAGACTTCGTTTGATTTGTTTTACTCTCCACGCAGGTATGTATGGGGATGCAACGTTTGAAATACCAAAGGAGCCAATATTAAATTAAAAATCATCTTATTCAAAATTATAATTAACTTTCCTTAGACTTGAAGAGGCTTTTGAACAACATTTTAAACTTATTGTTATTATTTTTATTGCATAACATCTAAAAAAATATCAAAATCTAATCTGAACACATCTTCCAAACATCGAGAGCTCTTGTTTCATATAAGGTTGCATTGGCACTGAACTCAGGTCTCGAGATAACAGATTCCGTGATAGTAGCATGGCACTCCTCTCCCATATCCACTATGCTTTTGGCAACTAGTAGGGACTCCCATTTTTCTATCCATGAATATTATAGTAAAGAACATTGGCCCGCATTCTCACCGAGCTTCTCGAGGCATTCATCCAAATAACGGCACTTAATGGAATAATGTCTTCGCCATTGTCGTAAGAGGTTCCAATGGCATCAAAGTCTTGTTCATCGGTGCGGAATGCTTGAGTAGGTGATGACAAGAAACCCCACCAAATTTAAGAGAAAGAATGCCATGATAGAGACCTTGGAAGAAACTGCCATAATCAATGTTTAGTAATAGTAACTATGTCTATATTTGTTGGAAAGTATGTCTCTTGATGGAGATAATTAGATGAAGTAAAAGATTTATATAGATGTTCCTGTGTGAAAAGAAATAAATAAAATTGAAAGCTAGCTATTAAATGGGAGTGATTTATACATTAATTTGGTGCATAACAATAAACTAATTAACGTCTATATGAGAATTCATTTCAAATTAATAACTAGGTAAATATTTACCTCCTCATTGATTACATCTTCTATTAAATCAACTCTTATTAATTGCCTAGTGTAACTCTTATTGATTACACTCTTTGGAATTTGTAATGAAAAAGGAAAATAAAAATCTCCCCCACATTGTTCATATGCTCTATTGAAAACAAAATCTCATTGATTTGGTCACTAGGACATTATTTGTGACTCCTCAAAATTGATTATAAAAAGGCATATATGATTTTAAAATATCATATAGGTATAAGAGATTTTTATTTTTTATTTTTTTCATAAATATATGAATATATATTCACTAGCATAAAAGGAATATTAAAGCATAGACATCATACATCAAACACGATATGCATAAGTGTCATGATGAAATGAACTTACTACTTTATTGCTTCCATCTTTGGAATATTGAAAACACAAAGTTGGCTGACTAAGGCTTACTTATAAAATATACATGCATAAAGGTATCTTCACTATATATAGAATAAGAAAAAAATTTATACTCTTATGTTTCTTCTATAAATAAATTAATTATCTTCACCACTACTCCCATACAAGTGGAGTTGTAATTTAGTTCCCTTTCAAAATATCATTCTAATCTAAGCTCTTTCTTTTCTTTCTTTTTCCATCCATTAATGGTAACATCTTAAATATTCAATCCCAAAGTTCAGGGTTGTGTTTGGTCTTGGAATATGTTTATTTTTTTTTTTTCCATCAATTAATGGTAACATCTATGTAATTTTTAAAGTCTAGGGTTGTGTTTAGTCTTGGAATACTTTAAGGATAAAAAATGTTATAGAAAATGATTTCTCTATATATTTTATTGTAATAAAATTTTAAAAAAAAATCAAATATTAATAAAATTCATTAGAAACTTAATTGTTTGAAATAAGAAATCATAATAATATATGTTAGGTTAAACTTTATTTTATTTTTCTTCATTTTTTTATTTTCCTTGTATTTCTTTTCCTTGCATTTTCCCCTGCATTTTCTAATTACCAAACATAGCCAAGATCACCTATGCACAAATTGTAACACGTCAACATCTTTTTTTGTTCCTTTCCGTATCCTTCTCATGGATCCATTAATCCATTAATGCTTTTGGTGAAATTTATTGGGTGTGAGGAAGCTTTTGATACTGATTTGTTCAAGTAATAAGGTTTTCTAAGGAAACATGTTACAAAATAAGATGAATTAAAGAGAATTAAAATTTTATTTTAATCTTTTCATATGTTACATAATCTATTATTTGTAAATCTTAAATAAATAAAATAGAAATACCTAAGATCAATCAAAGAAACATTTTTTTATTGGCATCAATGGTCGCCCCTTTGATTTCTAAGTGATATGAATCAGTGGAAATAATTTATTTTAATCGATTGATGAATTATGAGGGTGAGGGAATATCGCATTTAGAAATCATTGTTTTTTATTTTTAAATTTTTTGTTAGATTATTATATATGGTACCTGTATATTTTCCATTTTTAGATTTGTATATCTTAGCTTATAAGCTGCCTGTACATAATATACGTTTGATATATACAAAGACTCAAGTATTTCTTAATGGTATCAGAGCGGGTTCTCTTATATTTTTTCTTCTCTTCCGCTACTCTCACGGTCTAGGCATTACAGTCACTGTATAGCTCATTTTTCGGTGAACACCATCGTTGTTCTTATTTTCACCTCTACGCTTCAAACCGAAGCCGTGCCATCTGAACGGTAGATCTTGTCGAGACGATCATGCTAGTGTGCAGCAGGTAGCCGAAAACACTCCCACGCACCGTCACATGCCACTAAAAGTCCTTGATTTTTCCCACGTGCCACCTATTCCAGAGCATGTCGATTCATCACTCGCATGAAACCCATGCATCTTCAACTTGTGGCTTACATCAGCGCCCAAATCAAAGATCTACACCCGACCGCGCCTCGTAGCCGCTTAGTCGGCACTGAAGACCGTGATCCACGACCGCCGAATCGCTCCACGCCAAGATCATTGGACGTTAATAGAAAATTTAACCAGGCGCATTCTAACTTATTTTCACGTCCTAGCTCCATTTTTGTTGTCTATTTTTCCCTTTGGAATTTAGATATGCCATGTGATGAGATTTCTCGTCCGATTCATGTTATTTTTTATGGAAATAATTTTGCTCAGTAGTCTCAAGCCATGCATAGTTATCTCAAAGGCCGCAAGCTGTGGCTTTACGTCTCTAGTCACCGTCCTATTCCAAAAAAAGTGGACAAAGAACTTATTCTGCCTATGCCATTCGGATTGAGGATTGGGAAAGTGCTAATCATCATATCATCACTTGGTTTCGTAATACATCTATTTCATCCATTGTTGATGAGTCTGGGCAACCTCATAAGCGCTAAAGAAGTTTAGACTTACTTGCTACTAGGTATGCTGGACCGATTGCGCTCGTGAACTTCAAGCCTACACAAAACTTTATCATATTCGCAAGAACTGTAAGGACATCGTATCACAACCGTAAACAAGGACGACTGTTTCACTGAGGCCAAATTCAAGCAGGTCCACCGTGAACAAGGACGCATCGTTTAGCTTAATGGGGCTTCGTGATGAGTTTGAATAAGCTAGAAGTCATATTCTACATCAAAATCCTTTACTAACGGTCTCACAAGCTATTAATAAGTTATTTGATGATGAGACATGTCTTCAAACTGATCCCATTTATACTTAGACCATGGTTCTTGCTACTCCAGCCGTTGTTCCGCAGACTGCTACTCCTGTTTTTCCCTTTACAGGTTCATCTACCTATGTTTCCAAAGGCAAAGGGAATAATGTCATAAAACATAACAATAAGAAGCCTCTTCTTATCTACAGTTTTTGTAAGAACAAAGGTCATTCGTTGAGTCACACTCGGCCGTAATCTCAGAACTTTGTCGCTCGACTACCAATTATCGCCTATGGAATCTTATTCCAAGTCTGGTCCTACCTCATATCTCTCTATGGCAAATCTACAGGATATGGTTAATCAAGTTCATCTTCCATCTTCCAATGCATCAAACACTACTCTTTCTACGATATCAAGTACTTCTCCTACATGGCTTCTTAATTCTGTTTGCTGCAATCATATGACTTCTTCTACTGATGTTGTCTCTTCACACACTTCCACTTCTCTCCCTACCATATATACTACAAATGGTTCTCCTATGCATGTCTCTCATCTTGGCAATGTCTCTACACCAGCCTTGTCTATTTCCAATGTTTATCAGATTCCCTAACTCACTCATAATCTTCATCTATCGGGTAACCTACCGAACTTGGTTTTTCTTTTAACCTTTTCTTCTACTAGTGTTGTGCAGATTCTTAGACTCGGATGATTGTTAGGACCGCCCGTAAGGTTGGCGTGCTATTCTCGAGTCATCTTTCTTCATCTACCTTCCTCTCATCTCTCTCGTTTCTACTGCTCTTGTGACAAAGCACCTCTTCTCTTACTTATAGCATTCTCGCCTTGGTCATGCATCTATCTCTAGGTTTAAACAACTAGTTTCTAGGGGTTTGTTAGGCTCAATTTCAAATAAGAGTTTTGATTATATGCCTTATAATTTGGCAAACAAACTCGGCTTTTACTCATTTAATAACAAAGGTTTCTCATGTTCGCCCTTTTGATCTTATTCATTATGATGTATTACCCTTCTCCCATTACTACCAAGGTGGGTCAAGTTATTTTGTTATTTTTAGATGATTTTTCCGATATACTTGGATTTATCTCTTCAATCTAAACTTTATCAAATATATCAGGATTTTACCAAAATAATTGAAACACGCTTTATAAACCTATCAAACTTTTCGTATCCGGAGCACTCCCAAGAATATAAAGCCAATGAATTTACTTCTATTATACATTAATTTGGTATTGTTCATCATTTCTCTTATGCTGGCACTTCTCAGCAAAATGGTAGGCCTGAGCGCAAACTTCGTCATATTCTGAGGTGCTTGTTCCTAAGCACATTATTGCCGCTTTACTCCTTCTCGCCAGGAAGTCGTTTATCTGCTTACACCATCATTCGGTGTCCTTCTCCCATTGTTCCGAATCAAACTCCTTTTGATATGTTGTTTGGTTCTTCTCCTCTTATGACTTACTTCTAGAGTCTTGGATGTGTATGTTTTGTTCTTCTTCAAGATTTGGAGTGAGTAAATAAACTTCAATCTCGCTCAAGCCAGGTTGCTGGGTATGGAATTGGTCAAAAGGTTATAGGTGTTATGATCCCATTAGCAAACATCTCGTGTTTCTAAGATGTGTCTTTTGGGAACACAAATGTTTTACCAACTACCTCATGTTCCTCGCTTTCACCTATTTCCTCTATCAACTCTCCCGACCTTTCCCTAAGTCTCCACTTCTATATCTAAGCATCCCCCCTTGGTATTTGAGTTTCCCCCTTCTATTTCTAATGTCCCTTCTCATGCATCTAATGAGCCTCCCGCACCGATCATCCACGTGCCCACTAATACTAATCCAGCTGTGGATCCTGTCGGTCCTTATGACTCTCATGCACTTCGTTGTTCCCATCGGGTAACTACTCTTCCTTCTCACCTTCGTTACTTCCATCGCTTCTCGCTTCGCTCTTTCCGTGAACCTTGACTTTTCGAGGCTTCGCCTAAACCCTTTGCAGTTTTCATGAAATAAGAGTTAGATGCACCAAGACCTGAACATGGGATCCGGCTGAGCTCCCTCCGGAAAATCCTGCCATCGGTCGCAAACGGGTTTATAAGATCAAAACTCCTACGATGGTATTGTTGATTGCTATAAGGCTCGCCTTATCGCTGTGGTTTTACTTTAGGAGCATGGATTGATGGCGAGGAGACTTGCTCAAGTGGCCTCACTCTTCTTCATCAGACTTCCTATTTCCATTTATGTGGCTCTCGCAAATGGCCGCTTCTTTCGACGGATGTCAAAAATGCTTTTCTTAATGGTGAACTCTCATAGGAAGCTCCATATGAAACCTCCTACTCGATTATTCTCACCGGTTCCCTCACGTATATGCTCGATCACGATTTCCGCACTTTATGGTCTTAAACAAGCCTCGAAAGCATGGTTTGCATAGTTCGCCTACTATTTCTTAGCATGGTTTTCAGCGCTTCTCGACACAAATTTCTGGTGACTCCGCCTGATCATGGTATTACTATTTCACTTTGATGTCGATGATAGGGATTATAAACCAGTGGATGCTATGTGGTGGGTATTCAAGATCTAAAGCACTTTCTTGGTCATCAATTTGAAATGAAAGATCTCACTCTCTTAATTACTTTCTTAGTCTAGAAGTTTCTTCTTCTGCAGATGGTTATTATCTTACTTAGGCCAAGTATATCTCGACCGATTGAGCCAAAAGACACTGACATAAGATCGTCGACACACCTGAGCTAAGTATAACTGGTCGCCCTAATTCTCATGTGATGGCGAATCACCATCCGATACTTACTGCATACTGGGAGGTGCGGACCCTACCATCCACGGCCTGGCGCGACTCGCGAAATGAAAGGAAACGTAATGATATTCGAAGCTTTGGAAAATTGCCCGAGGAGGACAGCTTTTCTTGAGCAGCCACTTACTTCTTGTTGTTATTTTATAAAGGGAAACCAAGTAAGAACAAAAACCCCAATGACTCAAGACGCGAAAGCGGCATGCGAAAACTAGATTTCTAGGTCCGTCGACATTTATCTGAAGGTACTCTATATGAGGTAGCACCCCTCTAGGCCCGAAACTCGGTCTCTACTAGTGAATTGGGTATGTAGGAGCATATGGGTCACAGATCAAAGAGTCTTTGAGGATAAACACATCAGACCAACCGTATCTAGCATGCTTAAAAACACTCAACCAAAAGTGGCAATAATGCGGTACCGTGGTCCCCGCCACGCTACATCAAAGGTTAGCTAAAAAACATAGCAAGCATGCATGACACCCAAACACAAAGCATCCATGTGAAATTCATTACCCAACATTAAAGCACATACCTATGGTTCCTAGCCAAGCGCTGCATAAGAGGTCAGTCAAAAGGCTCAAATGCATCACAAATGTCAAAATCCAAACACCATGTACGCATATGAATACAAATACCAATGCCTAAGCATGTATCCGAGGTCCCTAGCCATGCACAGCAGGAATAGATAGGGCAAATAATACATCATACATCATGTATTTAAAACCAAATATTGGATCCCATACCAAAAGAAAGGAAGCAGGCTGAAAGGAGGTAAGTGGTTTGCTTACTTTAACACACATTCCCTTTAAAATCCCACAAACCAAACCATACATACCAATCCCACATTGCCCACTAATTCCACTTTGTTCAAATGTAAAACTGAACTCATACCCTAAAGGCAGCCTACAGGTTCCTTGGGGCAACTAAGAGCATGCCATGAGATTCAGACCAAGATGCTAAAAATAGGGGGGCCGCTTCATGAGCCGTCTTTACACAACCGGTTGAATCGGTTCTCAACAAGTCCAAACGATTGAGAAAATTCTGAACCTTTGTCAAAAATTCCTCACAGAGTCAGGAACTAACAAACAAAAGGAATGCACCCGATTTCTCGAATGACCAAGAACTAACCCAAACAAAGAGTACTCCAAACTATCATTCTCGAAATCCTAACCCAATGAACCGCTGGTTCGGCAATCAGTATAGATGGTTGAGAAAAGATTTCAAAATTCAGAACCTTCTTTACAAAGTCAGGAATTCAAAAGACAAACAGAGTACAATTCGAATTCGAATGACCAAGAATCAACACAAATAACCAAACTACCCAAACTGCCGTTCTTGCAAACCTAACCTAAATGAACCGACTGATCTGGTTTCCCAACCAGTCCATCTCGTTGAGAGAGGCTCTCAAAATTTTCCAGAACCTTCCTAAAAGAGTCAGGAATCTAAAAAAAACAAACGGTGATCGATTCTCAGTCTGGATTATGAGAAACTCAACCAAACAAACCAAACTACCCAAACTGCCGTTCCTGCAAACCTAACCTAATGAACAGACTGATCTGGTTTCCCAACCAGTCCATCCCGTTGAGAGAGGCTCTCAAAAATTTTCAGAACCTTCCTAAAACATTCAGGAATCTAACAAAACAAACGGTGATCGATTCTCAGCTCGGATGAGTGAGAACCAACCAAAACAAACCAAACTACCCAAACCAAGCACCCTGCAAGCCTAACCTAAATGAACCGACTGATCCGGGTTTCCAACAAGTCCAACCTGTTGAGAGGCTCTCAAAATTTTCCAGAACCTTCCTAAAAAGATCAGGAATCTAACAAACAACGGTGATCGATTCCATGCCTGATAAGTGAGAACCAACCAAACAAACCAAACTACCTAAACCGCCTTTCCCGCAAACCTAACCTAAATGAACTCGACCGACCGGGTTTCCCAACCAGTCCATCTCGTTGGAGAGAGGCTCCTCACAAAATTTTCCATAACCTTCCTAAAAGATTCGGGAATCTAACAAACAAACGGTGATCACCTCAGCTCGGATGAGTGAGAACCAATCAAAACAAACCGTTGTTCTCTAAAACTTAGATCGCCTCACGTAACCGTTGATCCCACTCACGCATTTAGCCGCGAAACTTGGCTTTCAAATGGTCGAGGAGAAACCTCAAATTTGATCGTAATGTCTCTAAAAGAATAGAGGAGCCAGGGTCTATTTCTTACCTCTTCCACAAAACACTTAAAAGAAACCGCTTAAGCTCTAAGCTGAACCGCAAACGCGGTGCTTCGAGTTCTAAAAGTGTCCCTCCAAAGGTCCTTCCACTTTGATCTTTCTCTCCTTTTGTACCTAGATTCCCCACCTCGCCTTTCCGAGCCTACCCGGTAGTCAAATTTTCTGCTTTGAAAGAGCCCACCGCTCTCTGAACAGCTTCCCATTAACTCCTCTCCCTCATTTTCCATGCAAGCCGAATATCTTTAAGTTTTCAAATTATTTCACCACCAAGTATCCATATGGATCTAAGGCGGGCTGTGATGTAACTTAAGCCAAGGCCCAAATGGACCCATTACTACTGCCCGTGGTTGGAGTTGGAGCTTATGGGCCCGAACCATAGGAATTGGCCCAAAATAACAAAATAAATACTATCAATAAGTCGTCCGACTTAACCTATTGAACTGTATACAACCAATGAGCAAGTTTAGGAAAATTATGAACTTTTTACAGAATGTTCCCTGAAGAATAAGGAGACCAACAAAAAAAAAAACGGTGAACCATTCCAAGTCCGGATGAGGGAGATATGATTGAAACAAGGAGGAGTGCTCACAAAAATCACCCAAAAAAACAATGTTGTATACGACGGGCCTCGATGAACCAAATAAACCGATTAGTCAACCAATAAAAAAATTATGAATTTTTAATGTAAACCTCCTAGCGAATAAGGAATCCAAAAACAAACAAGTGAAACGATTCCGAAGTTTGGACCGCGAGATACGATCAAAAACAAGCCTAAGTGCTCAGAATTTGACATACTCTAATAAACTTTGATTGAGCTAAAACCTCGGGGGGCCCCACTTGCTTCCTATAGCACGATGCCAATAACTAAAAAAAAATAAGCCATGATGACACTCTAAAGTGAACTACATACGCACTCAATGGACCACATACAAGCCCACCCGAGGCTCGGAGACAGACTAAGCCTAAAAGGGCCCTAATGGTGTTATATGAGAACGATGGGTGAGTGTTACACCCATAGGATAAATGCAAGTGTTGAGGGGAAAAATTGAGGGTCTATAGGGAGTCTAATCTATCTCACTGTTACTCGCCCTGATATTTCCTATGCAGTTCATGTAGTTAGTCAGTTTATGGCAACCCTTAGATCTTCTCATTATGTTGTTGTTCTCAGGATTCTTCAATATCTAAAAGGAACCATATTTGATGGTCTTCATTTTTCTTCCCATTCCTCATTAACTCTTCAAGCATATTCAGATGCAGAATGGGCAGGTGATCCCACTGATCGTCGATCTACTACAGGATATTGTTTTCTTCTGAGTGATTCTCTTATCTCTTAGAGAAGCATGAAACAACGCTTGTTGCCTGCTCATCGGGCGTAATATAGAGCATTGGCAGCTACTACAACTGAACTTATTTGGTTATGTTGGTTACTACAAGATCTTGGTGTTGACTGTTCCACTGCAACTAAACTTCACTGTGATAATCGAAGTGTTATTCAAATTGCTCATAATGATGTCTTCCATGAACATACTAAACATATTGAGATTGATTGTCATTTCATTCGGCCATCATCCGCACGTGGTACACTCACACTTTAGTCTCTTTTTTCTCGTGGATCGCACTCGATATCTTCACCAAACCCCTTCCTCTAGGAACTTTTCGAGCTTTAGCTTCCAAACTCAAAATGGTTTCTCTTAAACTACCATGAGTTTGAGGGGGGATGTTAGATTATTATATATTGCAATTGTATATTTTCCATTTTTAGATTTGTATAGCTTAGCTTATAAGCATTCGTCGTGTACATGTAATATACTTTTGATATATACAAAGACTCAAGTCTTTCTTCAAAGTGGATATATTATTTCAAGCTCAGCATGAGTATTTGCGTAATACATCCCAAAGGAAATAAGGAGGTTGGGAAATCCACACCTCCGAGTCAGACATAGAACCAGCTGCCTTGGCAAGCACATGTGCTGCATGGTTCGCTGATTGTTTAACAACCACTAAAGAGCAGTTTGACAACTCACTAAGGAGGATCTTACAATCTTGTAGGACTAATCCCACACTAGATAAATACTGGTTTCAGTCCTTAATAGTTGATACCATGCGAAGGCAATCCGACTCAATGATAACATTGCAGAAGTTATTTTCCTTAATCCATTTCAGCGTCTCTCTACAGTTGAGGGTCTCAGCCACAAACGGGTCTAATATTCCTTGGAATCTTCCAGCTTTCCCCATTACCATTTCACCTTTAGCATTTCGAAGGAGGCTACCATACTCAATATAAGGGCTATGTTGGAATAATGCTGCATCAATGTTGCACTTTAGAAATTGAGGAGGTGGCCTAATCCACTTTACCTCTACATTATTGGAAGTTGATCCAGTAGAAATTCCACGTGCTACTTGTGCTATCTGCCATTCTAAAAGTATTTGGGCAGAAAAACTCTGCAATTCCATGATTGACTTGCAATGACGTCTCCAAACATGGTTATTCCTGTTGGTTCAGATTGTCCAGCACAGTACAGCCGCTTCATATACTCGCTCCCTGCTTCGTAGCTTACATAATGTCAACCACCACTCAGCAAAATTTGATGGGCAATTATTCAATCCGGCCCACATATCCTCCTCCCAGTCATGTTTAATATTTTGACAACCCACCAACGCATGTAGACAGCCTTCTGTAAGCTCCTGAAAAAATGGACAACTTGCTGAACAGAAACAATGAAGTTGAGCTTTATAAAGCCATGACTCCTTCCAGATACTCACTTTGTGTCCGGTACCAATTCTCCATCTAGTTCCCTTATGTATTAACTGATTTGCTGTCACCAGGCTTCTCCATATGAAACTAGGATTATGCCCTATTCCCGCCTCAATGAAACATGAAATTGGAAAATACTTAACTTTATACAATCGTGCAACTAGGGAGTCCGGGTTTGTAAGGATACGCCAACACTGTTTAGCCACTAAAGATATATTGAATTCATGCAATTTCCGAAACCCAAGGCCACCTTCTGATTTGTGCTTACAAAGAGCACTCCAAGACGTCCAGCAAACTCCTTTCCTATCTTCACAGAAAGACTTAGGAATGAGGAAGACACTCATTATATAAGCCGGTATTGCTTGGACCACTGTTTTCAATCAAATTTCCTTTCCATCTCGGGAAAGTATTTTTCTATTCCATCCTCTAATTCTGTTTCAAATCTTCTTCTTAATATAATTAAAAACCGATGATTTGTTTCGTCCCACTATGGCAGGTAGGCCCAGATATTTGTCCTCTCATTGCAAATTTTGAATCCCCAGAATCAAGCACATCACAACTCTTAAGTCCTCCGAAACATTAGGACTGAATGTGATGGAAGATTTATCAAAATTAACTTCTTGCCCTGAAGCCCTTTCATAGACTTGTAATATATCCCTAGCTTGCATGCATTGCTGCTGAGATGCATTGAAAAAAATATAACAATCATTTGCAAAAAGCAAATGGGATATAGTGGGAGCCCCCCTTGCTATTTTATGTCCCTGTATAAGACCTCTAGTTTCCGAATCATGAATTAGGGCTAAGAGACCTTCCGCACAAATCATAAACAAATATGGAGAAATAGGATCACCGTGCCAAAGACCTTGTTCCGGGATGTTGATGTTTGATAAAATGCTAAATAGAAAACGAACCTTGGAGAGGAGGTTTTCTAGAGAACTTCTTAATCTATTGAATGAAGCACACCTTATTTATACACAATAGGAATGTTCTAGAACATATTAGATACAGAAGACTTCAGAAGCAGGTTGGCTCTGTTTTGCTGAAGCACTGGACATCTCACTGAAGTTAACATGTGGTGCATATGCATCAACAGGCCCCCTCAAGCTTAGCATAGAATCATTCATGGTAAGCTTGTGATACAACATCCTGAATCGTTCCATAGGTACTGCCTTGGTGAGTAAATCTGCAGGTTGAGATTCAGTGGGAACATAGCGCACCACAAGCTTGTGATCAGAAACTAAATTTCGAATAAAATGCACATCTATCTCTTTATGTTTTGTTATGGCATGATACACGTGATTATATAAGTAAAAAGCTTTTGAGCCCTAATATTGCTCACTTCTTGGGGAATTAGATGTTTGAGGAAAAGATTAAATACCTACTTTGAAGCCTAAGATATTTTGAATCCAAACCAAGTCAATAGCTGCACTAGATAAAGCCCTGTATTCAGCCTCAGTGCTGGATTTTGCCACTACCTTTTGTTTTATGGAACTCCATGCTATAAGATTGCCTCCAAGAAAAATGCACACACCACTCACAAGTTTCCTATCATCCAAGTTGCTTGCCCAGTCTACATCAGAGTATCCCTCAAGAACCAAGAAAGGAGCTAGTTTAAAGAACAAGCCATGTGACAAAGTGCCTTTTACATATCTGAGAATATGCTTACAAACTGAGCAACAGTAAGAGCTTGTAAAAATTGGCTTAACTTGTTAACTGAAAATGCCAAATCTGGACATGTCATCGCGAGGTATTGGAGAGCACCAATGGTGCTTCTATATAGAGAAGGTTGAGAAAAGAGTTCACTATCTGTGGTAGAGAAGTTGTTGCTTAAGCACATAGGTGTAAGACATGGTTTTGCTTCAGCCATGTTGTTTTTTTTGTAACAAGTCTGCAGCATACTTTGATTGACTCATGCAGACCAGAAGAAGTTCGAATTACCTCAAAAGTAAGAAAATAATTGACAGAACCAAGTGTCTTGAGTGCAAACTGAATTTGCATATCTTTAATAATTTGTTGCACATCATCTTGACTCTCGCCAATAATAAGAATATCATCAACATAAACAAGAAGAAGCAACATCCTTCCATGCTTGCTTGAATGGAACAACGAAGTATCTAAAATTGAGTTATGAAAGCCCTAGTATATTAGTGCTCCTCACAGCTTCTCAAACCAAGGTCTAGGAGATTATTTTAAGCCATATAAGGCCTTTCATAGTGTGCATACATGTCTAGGCTTAGTTGGATCAATAAAGCCTTCAGGTTGAGTCATATAAACCTCCTCTTGAAGTTCTCCATTTAAAAAATCATTATTGATGTCAATTTGCTAAATGCCCCAACCTCTTGAAACAGCTAAGGTAAAAACAATACGAATTGTGCAGGCTTTAATCACTGGACTGAAAGTTTCAGAGAAACCAACATCAGGTGTTTGTTGAAATCCCTTTGCAACTAATTTGGCTTTATACTTGTCCAAGGACCCATCAACCTTGAGTTTAGTTCGGAAGACCCATTTACAATGAACTACACGTGTAGCATTGGAGTTAGGAACAAGATCCCAGGTATGATTACAAATAAGAGCCTAATACTCATCATTCATGGCTTTTTTCCAATTAGGCTCAGTAAGAGCAAGAGATACATTTGCTGGTTCTAGACAAGCAGTTGATGTAAGAAGCTTGGGTTTGAATATACTAGATTTTGATTTGGTCTGCATTGCATGTGTAGATGGTAATAGGAAAGGTACAACAGGTTGTTTCTGCTTAGAATGAGTTGAAAAAGAAACATGATGAAGGGATCACCTAGTAGGGGAAGAAGAAGAGATGAAGGGTACCTGAATCAAGGGTACATCAGAATTATGTTTGGAAAATGAGGGAGAAGAACAATTAAAATTCTGACATGAGGAAGTGGATGCAGAAGAATTATTAAGGTGTTGACCTAAAAGGGTTTGATTAATTTGTTGATTTGGGAAGAGAGCATAGGAGGATTTGAAGTAATAGAAGAACACTTAGAAGAATGAACCATGACTGTCTTTGAAGATAAAGGAGGAAACACAAAAGCTGGAGCTCCATATTTTTTAGCAGAAAAAGATGCCGGAAGTGAGTTGTTTGAAACAAACAAGGACTTGTAAGGGAATGAATTTTCATCAAAAAGATCACTCTTGGCAACATATATACGTCCAGCAGGATGTAGGCACCTGTATCCCTTATGAAAGGGACTATAACCCAAGAACAAGCACTTGGATGTCTTAAAGGCCAACTTATGTTTGTTATAAGGTTGGAGATACGAAAAACAAGCACAATTGAATAATTTTGAGGAGAAATTTTTTATATTATGGTTTCTAAATCGATAGGGAGAACTTCAAAAGGAGAGAGCTTCTTCTCAACAACGGGAGTAGGAAGATGATTTAATAAGTAAGTTGCTGAAACAAACGCTTCCCACCAAAACTTCAAATCCATGGAAGCTTGAGCAAGTAAGGTGAGACCAATTTCAACTATACTCCTATGTTTTCTTTCTGCTTTGCCTTGTTTTTTATGTGTATGTGGACAAGGATGTCTGAAAATGATTCCCAATTCAGGTAATATTGGCTGAAGTTTTCTGTATTCTCCCCCCTAATCTGTTTAAAGACATTTGATTTCAGAATCAAATTTCCTTTCAATCGTGTTGTTGAAGTAAACAAACATGCAGTTGCCTCAGATTTTAATGGAAGAGGAAAGATCCAAGTGTATCTACTGTAGTCATCCACAAAATTGATATAATATCTATATCCGTCAATGGAGAGAAAAGGAGCAGGACCCCAAACATCGGAGTGAATTATTTGAAATGGTGTTGTAGTAAGAAGAAGAGTAGGTGGAAAAGAAGCTTGATGCAGTTTACCATACTGACAAGCATCACAAAACTTAACAGCAGCATAAGAGGAAACATCGATATTCAATGTAGATAATACTTTGTTTAAGACCAGTTTATTTGGATGACCAAGCCTACTGTGCCAAAGTGTCATTAGAGACTGTATTACAAGGCAAATCTGAAATTGTAGTATCAACATTACAAGACATAGCTGAAGCTGAATTATTGTCTTCATAGGAAGGAAAAACTGTATGGAAACTAGAGCATTGTTGAGAGAACAGTGATGTAACACCCAAAAAATATACCCTCGCAGTTTTTTAACATGTTTAAGTTATAAAATAAGTTAAATTTTTATTTTTCCAGAATTTATATTGCTAAGAATGAAAAATGATAAAACCGAAATTAATACAAGAGTCAAGGGTAAAATAGTAAAATGTCACATTAAGTACTCAAGGGTCATAAGATAATAAGTTTACATGCGAAAATAGAATATTGAAAAGTTAAATTGCAAAAGAAAGAAAAATGAAGGACTAAAAATGCAAAGGGAAAAAGCCAAAATGGCTTGCCAAACAAGGCCTTGTGAAGGAAAAAGATAAGACCAAGTTTTGGTCTTGAATGAGATATTTTTCATTTGTGAAAGAGAGGAGCTAGGGCTAGAGAAATTCCGGAGGAGGAAAGGAGATCATTTGGCTTTTGTGTAATCCATGGTTTTGGTTCCTCTTGGTTCAAGCTAGAAGAAGGAAGAAGAGGAAAGTTTATTTCAAAAGAAGAAAACAAGATTTGGAAACTCATCAAACTCCTTCCTTGTTTATGTTTGAGTTAGGAAAACCCTAACTCTTCTAAATGTGTTATATGGTTGCTTGAGTTGGTTGTGATCCTCAATTAAGGAATGTCTATAAAGGAAATGTCGGGCTTTGTGAGATGTTGTGAAATTTTTTCCAAAACCCACGTTTTTGTCATAGCCGATAAATTTCGGTCGAATACTCATCCAAATTGGAGTGATTCAAATGTTTGAGTAAACTATACTTAGGAGAACAATCTCCTTGAAATAAATGTATCTAAATTTAGAACCCCATTGACCCGTGAAAATTGCCAAAGTGAGGCTCGCTGGGGTCAATTATGATTCAAGCCTTATATAGTTTTGTGTTTCATACGCTGGTATTTAGGTCATAAGCTGGAGTTTCACCTGTCCAAATTGAGTGATTAAAATTTTTGGGTAAACTTGACTTCTAGGAAAACAAATATCCTTGAAATAAGTGTATTCAAATTTGGTCCCCATTGGGTCCAGAAAATTCGTTAAAATGAAGCGTTGTTTATAGGAAATATTTCGATGTAAAGTATTTCAAGTAAATAAAGAAAAGAAGGATTGATATATGAAATATGAACACATGAACAGTAATACAAATACAAATGATCAGTAAGGATATCCCTAACCTCGTATAAAAACCTAATGTTTGATTCCTACATATATTCCAAAGTTGATGGACAAGTAGGTATTGTCTATGAGGGATTATGTTGCGGAGTCAGTAATCAAGCCAGCCAATAAAGGCCCACTGGGGTCACATAATACATGCATAGGTCAATGTTTTCGTATAGTGATGATACCTTCGGGTATATACAATTATCTCTCGTATCCACGTCTTTGGAATATACAGGCATAAAAAAAAAAAAATGATACAAGTGATTTAAGATAATATGAAACATGACACATGAAAAAGGCATGAAATATGCAAATGATACGAAAGATGCATATGATATGTAAAAGAAGTATATGTTTATAAGCTTGTTGTATATGTATACTGAAATTAAGGATCACTACTAGTGGTCATATATGTTATATGTTTCCCGCTAAGCTATAAGCTAAGACGTGTTTCATCCGTAGAGAAAATCGAAGAGGACATTTACTCTAAGATTCCACATCCACCAAGCGCCTACACAAAGAATGTGTCTCACCCTAAGTAGGTTTTAGATTTGCTTTTGTATATGTAAATGTAGAGTTTTGTAATAGTGAAATTGTATAAGAACTAGTAAATGGGACTCGAATATATGTACAAAATATTATGAACATCACTACGGTGGTTGTTTTATATGTATATGTTATAAGTTTTATTTCCGTATGAAAATATATATAAATTGGGCCCACCAATGACAGAAAAACAGTCCCAATCCCGTGCCGCGTATGAAAATATTTAAAGAGTCCCAATCCCGTGCCGCGTCCCCACTCTTCTCTTAGGCGAGGGCTGGGCGACACTATGGTATTAGAGCCAGTTTAGGCGCTCCGCATAGCAGGATAGAAAAGTTATAAAATCTAGTAATATGTTGGCCTAATGTGGATGTCCTTGTGTCTTGTGTTTTCTATAGATGGATCATCCTTCCAATTTAGTTGAAGAAGCAGTGGAGAGTGTTAACCCTAGAGATCAGGGGTAATCAGCTTATGAGCCCTCTGAAAGCAATTCCCTCGCCGAGCCAAATGAAGCCTTGCCGAGGATATCTCAAGACATGGCTCGGGTATTGGAAAGATTGACACCTCCGAAAGCCCCAATAGACATGGTAAGAAAACATGGATGAAGGGACCCAACCCGTATTTCCTCTTCCTAACCTAAGGGACCCTCTTGGCACTCCTACGGATTTGAGAAAACATTTCTTTTAAACCCTTTAAAGTGAACTGTGAGCAAACCCATTTATACAAAGGATTCTTTCCATTACAACCTTATTAAACATGGTGGGAATTTTTATTTTTCTTTTTCTTTTCTTTAAACATTAAACCAGCTTTTATACGAGTAAACATTTCAAGGTAAAATCTAGCAAGTAGTTTCCATTTTTTGACATTTCCCTAATTATATAACACCTTTAATAAAACATTTTACACTCCCAAAAATGTTCTTTTACTCCACATCCAACTACTTCTGACATCAAGTCCATCACAAGAAATTTCAAATCAAAAATTTAAAACCATTCAACACTATAGAAATATAAACAATATTTTTATAACCGTTGGGCTCGAGTCGGGGATTACACCCAACCGTCTACGTACCTCTACCATACAGAGGATCAGAGCTCTCGTAGTTCATTTCGTTACAACATATATACATTACAAAATAAAGGTGCACAAGTAGTTATTTACAACAAGGTCTATACATTTTCAAAAAGTGGTTGTCGTGTGAGGCGGAAGTGTCACTGTGCCTGAGGATGCTCAAACTGCTTGTTAGTCTCTGCCCCTAAAAACATTTTATAAGACATTTGGAAACAGGGTGAGCTAAAGGAGCTCTGTGAGAGTACAATTCATAGGAAAATAATGTTTCCAGATATAGTTCAAATACAATGTGTAAAACCGTTGTATAAAGATCTCATTTCAATAAACATTTACTTTACTTTCTTTTCCTTTTTGAATCCGTCATATCCAATGGAACCCACCTACCGTTAACAACCGTTGACCCATGACAGAACCTCCGACGAAACAGTCTTATGATCACCGATGGCCCAGAGGAACCTCTGATTAATCGTGGCCTTCTTGCATACCACGCCGTAATGACCCAGCACAAAATACAATTTTTGACCAAGTTTGGACCGTTGACCAACCAATAGTAGATGGGGCAAAGTTGACTTTTCAAGGATGTGAATAATTTTGGCCGACTAAGACACCACTGCAGTCTCCGGGCCGACACGGTGCCCTGGTAGCCTCCGCTTGAACGCCAAAATCCGGGTTTACTACTAAAAAGTTATGACTTCAGAACTTCCAAACGATGCTATTTTAGCAAAGGTCTGTTGTCAGTGTTTTACCGTAAAACCACCATGTTCTATATATACAGCGTTAGCTTTGCATGCCAGTTGAAAACCCTAGCCCCAAGCACTCACTTCAACTCCAAAACCCCAGAAAACTCCCAAACCCGTGAGCATAAAATCTGGTCATTTCTACCCTTGCACCGATCGTTTCAACCAAAGGAGCCGATTCGCCGACTATCGTGACACGCGTCGGACAGTTTGGAGGGGATCCAGGACGAAGCCGGCCAAAATTTCACGGCCAACCGCCGCCGGACGCGCCGGATCCGGCCTGGGTGGGCCGCGGGCGACGACCACCGTGGTCACCGTAATTTTCTTGATTTTCCGGCCATTTTTCGCCAGTTCAGCCACCCCATAGCTTCTTTCCACCATTTTGGACCCTCCAACTCATTTCCGTGGTCCCTTTCTCCGTGAGATTCATCACCGCTTTGAAAGATACGATAAAACAAATTCGCAGCCATCATTGATCGAAGCTCGGCCACCACAGCAACCTTTGACCAAGGTGAGGCTACTGATGTGTTCCTGGTCTCGGGCTTCCATTGATACGTGGTTTAAAATTTTGGACGCCGCTTGTTAGTTTTCTATTTAGGTTGTTTCGTAATTACCGAGAAGTTTGGATCAAATAGTGTACCAATTGGTCAAATTGGACAAAATTGAAGTTGGATTAGTGAAATTGGATGTTTTAGAATTATTGACGGTTCAATTTCGAGAAATTAGCTCGTGAAAGCCCCAATTTTCAGGTATCTAGCCTATAGGCACACTGTAATTAGATCTGTCGGAGTCAAATTGGGATGGTTTCATAGTTCTAAAAATTATTCTAAGGCCTTCGGGGTATCCCAATGTTGTGGGTTCAGTTATTGGAGCCTAAATGGTGTTTTATTCATATTACAGGCACTCACGCCGGGCCGGGGGACGATCCTGCAGGGGAATAGGACTGAGCGTCTATAGTCTGTGAGTGGTTTATATGCTTTTAAATGATTTGGGGTATTGTGTTGATATATCTATCAGGATTAAATGCTTCATATATATACCGCTTTGATCGATGGTCAGTTTGCATTCAAACATGATTTTCTAAGCCATATAAAACAAGTTATTATTTCACGTGGAATTTCGTCAACATTTTAACTATTTGAAAGTTTTACTGCAAGGTTCGTGGATGAGCTCTAAGGGGGTGTTTGGATATTTTGGGTACATAGATTGAAGCAAATTATCTTGAAAACTATTGTTTTAAAAAAGGTGGATCGAGATTTTGTGGACTCGAATTCTTAATACTCGCATTGTCAGGAAAAGTACATGTGAGAAAGGGAACTACTATAGGCTGCCACGTGATGGCCTAAGCTTCCGAGTAGTTTATTAGTCGCCACGTCACGTAGCGCCTGGCCGACCTCGACCGCTATTAGGGGCTCGCACACGCTTCCGCGAGGCCTGGCCGGACCCGACCCGCCATTAGCTGCCATGTTGCCGCGGAGGCCTAGCTTGACCCCGACTCCGCCCATTAGCCACCACTATGACGTGGAGGTCGGCCTGACCCGACGGTTTGGCATTCGGCCTGCTACTCTGACGTGAGGTCAGTTCACCCAACCATTGGCATTCCGGGCTCGCTATGGTAACGTGAGGCTCCGCTTCGACCGACCGCTTGGCATTCTGGCTCTGCCACGCCGACGTGGAGGCCCATGCATCTCGACGCTTAGGGACGGGTACATGGTACTCTACATACCGTTTACGTGGTAATGGACGCTGTTGATTTTCTAAATATGGTATAAACTATTTTAATACTCACGGTTTCGTGCATTTCACAGGTTATTTTATCACTTGATAGCTATACATGTCGTGGTGTCAGTTTATGTCAGGTACGCCGACATGCTTTTCTTAACATCGTCGGCTAATTTGTCGGAGCACGATTACATGTTGACTCGTAAGAAAAGTCATTTCAGAAATGCTCTGAACTCCGTGGAACTTTGACAGTATTTAAATCTATTGCCTTGAGAGAGAACCATTGAAATATAAAAATGTTATTTTTCCTTATAAACTATGCCACCGAGATTTATTATCTCACATTATTGTTTTAAATATGTCTCAGTCCGCATAAATACTCGTAGGCCTATTGCGTTAAAGATTTGACGTCGCTTTCCTCCCACCACAAACTGCCGTAGATCATCGTGATTTATCTATTTTGTGTTTATCGTGATTGGACTGTTCATTTCTACTTGTACCCCCTAAATCCACAATTCCTCTTAACGCCCCGAGCATGCAGATAAACTCTTTACGGCACTCATTTATAATTGCTATGGTTTTATATATATATATATATATATATATATATATATATATATATATATATATATATATATATATGTATAAATGGTATCTAATTAATACATGGTGTTACTCCCTTCCTTAAGGTGGGGTCCCACCGTATCTTCCCTAGGGATTATACAGTGGGACTTCACTAGGCTGGACCACCCGGGAAATCCGGGAAGGGTACCCGGGTCGGGTCTTGTCAATTGCAATATGGAATAAATCACATCCTGCGTTGGTAACCTTTTCGTACTTTTCATGTGCATGGCGGCGCATCACTCTTCCTTCCCCATAAAATCCTATCCCTTTCCCATGTTCCACGCAAAACACTTTAGTCACTCCCTTTAACTTTATCTTGTAACATAGGTAAACTATGGATTCAATCATAAACATTTTCATATATAAAGATATATATATATATATATATATATATATATATATATATATATATATATATATAGAATACATATTAATGAACATTTCATTTAATATGGAAATCATAAATCATGCTTTATAAAACTATGGAAACCATAATCATTCCAGATTTTCTCCACATAAATAAAGCCGAAACCATATTTTTTTTTCTTTAAACATTTATACATAGATATGAAAACATATATATTTTTAAACATTAATACATATGTATTTCCATATAAACATTTAAGACATTTTCCTCACCTTGGTTATTTAAGCCCCTTTTCCTCCTTTAAAAAAACTTTCCACCTCCACCTTTGTCCTTAATCACTTTCCTACTACAAGTCATATTATCCATAAAATCCACTAACATTCATACCTTAATCATGTTCAATTAAACCATTAACTATAATATACTTTCTATTAAATTAGAAAGCAACCCTTAAGCATTTTCTTATTCAACTTAATCTCAACTTGTCCAATTCACTTCCTATTAAATCAAGGCTCATGACAACATCATTACAAGCCTTAAATCAAGCTATTAGCATGCTTAAAGTGAAAAACCCATAATGCCCTTCACCTTAGTAAAAATTTCATTTATACCTAAATCAATTCTTCTTCTTAAAACTTTAGTTCTAATACATTCCACTAGGCATTTAATCACTTCCAATTTATTAAAATCAATTGAAACTCAACTTTTGCATACTTTTTCTTCTCTAAAAATAAACCTACATATCCCACATTCATCATTATCTCTTCAATTTCTTCATTTTCTTCAACAATTACAACATTCATCCAATGCCATTGATTCATTTAAACCAAATCAAACCAATGGATTTGGCAATTAAACCCTCTCTCTCTCGCCTAACCCTCTCCATGCTATATCTCTCATTTTCTAAACTTTCAATTCCATTAATTCCTTCCAAGTATTCAAGTAATGTCATTAAATCACTAAATCAATCAAACAACATTACTTCCATTAACATCCAATGTTGACCAAATTTACAATCCTTATAATCTCATTCTTCTTTCAATTTCTTAGCAAAATCAAATCCTAGAATCATGTCAATTTAATAGCTAAAGCCTTAACATAACTCATTTGAAGGTTTAGATAAATAATCCATAAAACCATAATTGCTTACCTTAAGAGTTTTGATGTCTTGATGTTAACTTAAATTCCAATGAAATCTCTTGTTCAAATCTACATAAAGACATGCCAAGAAATTCATTTACACCATCATATAACCATTTCCTCCATTAACCTTCAAATTCACATATACTAGTGATCTCACCTTCAAAACTTGCTTTTCAATTGTGTGGTTTGATCTAGTGCACTTCATGGACATGATGAACACTTGAAATGGACTATAAAATGGCATGAGAATCACGAATCTCTTTGAAAAGGCTGCAGAATTTTCCCTTGCTTTGCTTCCGCTCCACTTTGCCTCTCTAAAATTGTTTTTCCCACCCATATTGTCCGTCTCAAAGGCAAGTCCAATGCATTTAAATGATCTTTTTTCATGCCTAATTTGCCCTCCAATTATCCTTAAATTAACCCCATTCCATTGGTTAGCATCCTTGCATTCTCATTGGTCCATATGTAACCATATAGTCCAAAAGCAACTAATTCCACTTTATGCTCCATAAAATCTCACTAACTGGAAACCTATAGTTAGGCTTAACTAACTTTCAAGGCTTCTAACACAAATATCCTTTAACTTTAGTTAACTTTTAACTAACCAAAGTTGTTTGACTCTTAGTTAACTTAAACTCATCCACTAACCATGCTTAAGTTAACCAATTTATGATAAACATCAAAATTTATGGAAAGCTCTCATAGGTCCATTTTTAATCACAGGATCACCAAACTTACATGGCACCATTCTATTGGCTCTTTCTTTGCTTAGTTAGATTAGGCTTACTCATTAAATGACTTAAATGCCCTCCTTGAAAATAATACCCCTATACCGATAAAAACTCTGAAAATATTCCATGATCGTCCAATCATAAAATTGACCACGGAATACTCTAATTAAACTTATCTCCTATCATGAACATGTTTAGAAAAAATTCTAGGGTTACAATGAATATTTTTAAAATTATTTAGTAAAAAGGGAATTTTCGTCATAAATCGTTGGACGCTCCAAAAACCCCTTAAACAAATTCCCCATGACCGCTCGCTTAGACTCGACATTATTCTAAACATTTTCGATTTTATGGGCTTGTTTTTCAATTATTCATTTGACAGCTTCAAATAAATACATAACTTATTTCAAACGAAATTCTACGGTCTATGGAAATAGTAAATTGTGTGGTCTTACAATGAAGAGTCCGATAAAGGAATTCGTTAGAAAAAGCTACAAAGAATATCGAGGAAGTTAGATGCCCTCCCGACAGGAGAGTATCATGTGTAGTCTCACTATCAGAATGAGGCATATGATCGTGGTGTTTAGTGTCAAGAGTCCAAGGATTCCAAATCCTATGCCATGGGAATTCTTCGGGTCAAGAGTTCAGTACTAAATATGTTTCGATATGTATTTGGGAAACTATTATGAAACAGTTCCTAAATTTAAAGCAAAGGAACTTATCAGTGGCTGAATATGAGAAAGAATTTAGCCATCTCAGTAAGTATGCACCGGAGTCAATTCTCACCGAGTCATTTCGATGTAGACAGTTCAAAAAAAGACTACATGAGTCCATAAAAAGATATCTAGCACCTGTCACAATATTTTAGCAAGTAAATTTCTATCAAAGTGTGTGCGATAAATGAAAGTAGAGATTTGAAGCAAGTAGTAAAGAAATGCTCTAAAAGAAGAAGTTTTCTAGAGTGAATTTCTTCTTTCCTGCAAAAGAGCTAAAGAGTCCTAAGCCGAAATATTACAAGCCCGCTACAAGAGGTAGAAGACAAGGAAGTACAGTGGTACTCTAATTCTGTTGAGGTGTCTAGACAAGGAGAAGTCTCCAGAGGCCCTACGCTACGATGGCATTCAAGGTGTAGATTATTGACAGGAGGATGATTCAGATGTGGAAGCACTGAACCCTTGATAGAGAATTGTCCTCTCGAGTCAGGGGGTAATAGGAATTTGCAAGGTAGTGGCAGAGGGAGATCTGTTGCACGACCTTCGACTCGGGATCGAGGTAGGGATCAAGGTAGCCCGATTCAGCATAAGGCACATGGAGGCACATTGTTAAAGACAGTGGATCATCCCATGCCTATAGCCCCAGCACGAGCTTATGCTATGAAGGCTCGTGAGGATCAAGATGCTCTTGAAGTGGTTGCTGGTATTTTCTCTCTTTATGATATTAAGATGCATGCTTTGATAGACCCTAGCTCTACTCATTCGTATATATGTACCGAACATGTGTTTGATAGAATGCCATCAGTAGAGAAATTACCATATGATATGCTTATTACTAGTCCCTAGAGTCAAGCGAGTGTATAAGAACTGTCACCTAATGACTCATGATAGAGAGTTTTCTATTGATCTACTTGTTTTGTCGTTTCATGAGTTTGATTTAATTTTGGGAATGGATTAGTTATCCAAACATCAGGCTATAGTTGATTGTGATAAGAAAACAGTAAGGCTTAAATGTTCTAACCTGTTAGAGGTAACAATACATGGTATCCAATCTGGAGTCGTGTCAAATGTAATTTAAGCTATGAAAGCCTGACTATTACTGAGGAAAGGTTGTGAAGCCTTTTTGGCTTTGGTGCTTGACTCTAAAAGAGGTCAAGTAGATGTGGAAAAAATTCCAATAGTAAAGGAATTTCCTGATGTGTTTCCGAGAATTAATGAATACCACCTAGTAGAGAAGTAGATATGTCTATTTAAAGCTGTACATGGAACAACTCCAATTTCTAAGGCACCCTATCGTATGGCTCCAACTTAACTAAAAGAGTTTAAGACTCAACTACAGGAGCTATTGGACAAGGGTTTCATCCGACCTAGTGTTTCACCTTGGGGTGCGTTGATTTTATTTTTCAAAAAGAAAGATGGCACTCTCCGGATGTGCATTGATTATCAGAAAATAAACAAAGTGACAGTGAAGAATAAATATTCGTTGCCGAGAATAGAAGATCTTTTTTATCAGTTGAAAGGAGAGGGCGTCTTTTCAAAGATAGACTTGCCATCGGAATATTATCAACTTCAGGTGAAAGATATTGATGTTCTGAAAACAGCCTTTAGGGTACTAAAGATTGGGTGAAAGATCGGGATACCATTTGGGTTGACTAATGCACCACCTGCATTCATGGACTTGATGAATAGGCTATTCCAATCTTATCTGGACCAGTTTGTAGTGGTATTCATTGATGACATCCTGGTGTATTCTAAAGATGCACAGGAACATGAACAACATTTAAGGATAGTGTTATAGATTCTGAGAGAGAAACAATTGTTTGCAAAGTTGAGAAAATGTGATTTTTGGCTTAAGGAAGTGTCATTCAGGGCCATATTGTATCCTAGCAAAGGGTATTAAAGTCGATCCCGCAAAGATTAAAGTAATTATGGAGTTGAAACCGCCAAATCAGAATCGGTTGGAGGAGTTTTCTGGTTTAGCAGATACTATTGACTCGCTTGTAGCTGGGATTTTTCATTATAGCATCTTCACTTACAAAGTTACTCTCTGGAAGGGGTAGTTCGAGTGTGATGACAAGTGTCAATCAAGGTTTGAAGTTAAAGAAAATACTAGTTAAAGCACCTGGCAGTTAACTCAAATTTACTCGAGTAGAGAATATGCCATGGCGTTGATGCTCAAGGATAGGCTTGGGATGTGTCTTGATGCAAGATGGAAAGTGGTGGGCTTATGCCTCCAGACAATTGAAACCACATGAGCATAATTATCCTACACATGGCTTGTGAGTCGCGCCGTAGTTTTCCCTTTCAAAATATGGTGACACTATTTATATGGTGAAAATGTAGAATATTTACATATGATATGAGTCTTAAGTATCCGTTAACCTTTAAAATAATTGAACTTTGAGGCAATGCTCTGCGTGGGCTAGAGTTGTTTAAGGACTATGATTTACAATTGATTACCACTAAGGAAAAGCCAATGTGGTGGATGATGCTTTAAGTAGAAAAATGATTTACGCTCCGTCCTCGAATCAGGATTGAGATTTGAATCTAATGGAGCCTTGTTGGCTCAACTGAGAGTTACTCCTGATTTGAAAATGATGCTAAAAGATGCTCAAAAGAATGATGTCAAGCTACAAGAAGTAGTATAGTTAGTCAGAAATGGAGACAATACTAGTTATTTTATATATGAAAATGGAGGTTTGTTTTACAAAAGGCATTATGTGTACTAAAATGACATTGAGTTGAGAAAGAAGTTGATGTATGAGTTTCACACCCATATTTACTAGGCAACTTGAGGTAAATAAGATGTACTCAAGATTTGAAATAGTACTACTAAGTGCGAGGGATGAAAAAGGATGTGATGTAGTATGTGTCTAAATGTCCGACTTATCATCATAAAGGTCAACATCAAGCAATCAGTTTCAACTTGTTAAATCATCTTCCAATTCCCCAATGGAATTGGGACAACATTACTATGGACTTTGTATCTGGTTTTCCCCTCACCCAAAAGAAACATGATTCTGTTCGGGTAATTGTGAACAGACTGACAAAGTCTGCTCACTTCTTACCAGTCCGACTTAACTATTCCATGGATCGGTTAGCGGAATTGTATGTGAATGAAATTGTCAGGTTACATGGTATTCCGATATCTATAGCGTCTAATCACGATCCACGGTTTACGTCAAGGTTTTGGAAGGAATTACAGTCAGCCTTAGGTACTAGGCTGAATTTTAGTACAACTTTCCATCCACAAACAGATGGACAGTCAGAGAGAGTGATTCAAGTGTTAGAAGACATGCTTCGGGGTTGTGCAATTATATTTTTCCGGAAGTTGAGATAAGTATATTCCTCTTATGGAATTTTCTTATAACAACAGTTATCAGTCCGGTATTTGTATGGCCCCCTATGAAGCTTGTATGGAAAGAGATGTAGAACTCCTGTATGTGGACAAAATTGAACGAGCATAAGGTTATTGGTCATGATATAATGAAAGAAGTTGCAAGAAAGTCTGTGTTATTCCAACAAAGGTTAGCACATAGTGATCGACAAAAATCATATGTCGATTTGAAGAGGAAAGATATTGAATATGAAGTCGGAGATAAAGTATTTTTGAAAGTATCACCGTGGGGGAAGATTCTACGGTTTGGCAAGAAAGGAAAGCTGAGTCCAAAATTCATTAAGCCTTATGAAATCCTAGAAAGAATTGGCCCTGTCACATCTACAAGGCACCCTCCGAGTTGGCTAACTTACATGATGGCTTTTCACGTGTCCAAGCTGGGAGTAACACGCATCGACGAATCGACATCCCTGCATGCAAGAGGTGCAAGTGCACGATTTCTCCTATGACGAAGAGCCAAAAAGCTATATTAGTCGAGAAGTGAAATAGTTACTGAATAAGCAAGTATCATTAGGTGAAAGTACCGCAATACTACAAAGGAGGAAGCTACGTGTGAGACAAAAGAAACTATGAGGGCACAGTACCCACAACTAATCTTCAGGTAATAATTTCGAGGACAAGATTTTTTTAAGGGGGCAAGAGTTGTAACACCCCAAAAATATACCCTCGCAGTTTTATAACATGTTTAGGGTATAAAATAAGTTAAATTTTTATTTTTCCGAAATTTATATTGCTAAGAACGAAAAATGATAAAACCGAAATTAATACAAGAGTCATGGTAAAATAGTAAAATGTTACATTAAGGACTCAAAGGTCAAAAGATAATAAGTTTACATGCCAAAATATAACATTTTGAAGTTAAATTGAAAAGAAAGAAAAACAAGGAGTAAAATGCAAAGTGGGAAAAATAAAATGGCTTTGGCTAAACAAGGACTTGTGAAGGAAAGAGATAAGACCAAATTTGGTCTTGAATGAGATATTTTCTCATTTGTGAGCAGAGAGCAGGTTGAGAAATTCCGCGGCGAGGAAGCAGAGGTCATCTTGATTTTGCAATCCATGGTTTTGGTTCCTCTTGGTTCAAGCTAGAAGAAAGAAGAAGAGGAAAGTTTATTTCAAAAGAAGAAAACAAGATTTGGAAACTCCTCAAACTCCTTCCTTGTTTATGTTTGAGTTAGGAAAACCCTAACTCTTCTAAATGTGTTGTATGGTTGTTTGAGTTGACAGATCTCAATCGTGGGAATGTTTGTATAAAGGAAATGTTGGGGTTTTAAGGGAGATGCTGTCAAAAATTTTCCAAAATCCATGTTTTTTTCATAGCCATAACTTGGCCATCACTCATCCAAATTGAGTGATTCAAATTTCTGGGTAAACTATACTTCTACGAGAACAAATCTCCTTGAAATAAGTGTATTCAGGGGGGCCTGGGACCAAAAAATTCACAAAGCGAGGCTTTGTTTTTGGCCTCACCTGCTGCTCCGCCGACACGCTTTGGTGTTTCAAAATAGTTTTGGTATTTAAGTCATAAGTTGAGTTTCACTCATCCAAATTGAGTAGTCTAAATTTATGGGTAAACTAGATCTAGGAAAAACAAATCTCCTTCAATAAGTGTATTCAAATTTCACCCCATTAGGTTTAGAAATTCGTTGGGGCGGAGTCCGACTCAAGAACCTACAAAGCAGCTTATCCAAAATTCTTTACTAAAGAAATGCAGGATCCAAGCAAATTTCACTATACCTTGCAAACTTAGGAATTCTGACAGGGGAAAAGTACTATGCGATTCTAGAGCCAGCATCAACTTGATGCCTTTATCTGTGGTTAAAAGACTCAGTTTGGGGGAGCTTACTCCCACAGCCATGACCCTGTAGATGGCAGACAGAACCTTGGCCCAACTTGAGGGCATTCTTAAAGATGTGTTGATCAAAGTTGTAAAGTTCATTTTCCCAGTTGATTTTGTAGTTATTGATATAGAAGAAGACAAACAAGTCCCATTATTGTTAGGATGGCCTTTCTTAGCAACAGGAGCAGCTTTGATCGATGTGAAGAAAGGAGAACTGACTCTCAAGGTTGGAGATGAGGCAGTGCACTTCAATCTCAATCACAGTCTGAAACAACCATAACTTATTAATGCTGATTGTGAGATTATAGAAACAAAAATTCTCATCAGTTCTGAACTGATAAATGATTGTAATTTTCAGAGTTTAATGAATGAGAATGAGATGAATTTCCAGTATCTTGAGCATTTTGAAGTTGAATTTCTGAACTCCAATTTTAAATTGAAAGAGGCAATACTCAGTGTTGAAGAAAATAGTACAGAAAAAATCCCTTTGAGTTATAGAAGAAAGCTATTCAAAGTAAACACATAACTTAGAGGTTTGATTCTAAAAGTACTAACATTTATAGAAATCTATGTTTTTTTACAAACGAAAAAGCTTAAAAACCGGTCATCATTTTATTTGGATTAGTGACGAAGAGCAAAGGCGTTGGAGATTCTCCAGAAAATACAAGGCAAATGCCGTCTGCATAGATGATTAAAGGAATCGGTCCTTCTAATCTGTAATACTACACGAATCCTTTTAAGGAGAATACTAAAACACTCTGTAGAACATCAAGAGGAGTTTAAAGATCTAATAATGAAAAAAAATTAATTCGAGAAAAAAGTACTTAAATATGATTTAAAAAGCAAGCTTCATATAACTGCAATCTTAGGCGACCCTTGGTGAAAGACCCGGTTCATGTGGTTGAAAGGGATTCCTAGCTGTGCGAAATAAGAAAAATGAAGGAATTTATTCTACAAGAACTATGACAAGATGGAAGTGTGTATAGACTACATAGAGCTAATATACTTGCTGAAAGGACCATTATCCTCTACCTTTCATTGACGGAAATGTTGGAATGATTAAATGGAGACACTCCCGCATTACTATTTTCTTTTATGAATATTGATTTATAGCTGGAGTGCTATAGCCCGGAGGATCACGATAAAAAACTACATTTATGTCATATGAACACTGCTTTTAGAAGGATGGTATTTGGATTATGTAATGCTCTGCCGCTTTCGAATCTGCATCTGTCTCTTCATGTTTTGAGACTTAATTAGGAAGAGGCTATGTAAATCTTTATAGATGACTTCTCATTATATGGATCAGTTTTGAGATTTGTTTGGAAAATTTAATAACAATACCTTGGGGTGTAAGCAAAGAGTGACTTAAATTGGGAAAAATGTCATTTCATGTAACAAGGGTATTTTCTAACTTGGGACACTTACAAAATTTTTCTAGTTGGTTGGAAGTAGACCCGAGAAAAAGGTTGTTATCCTTAAAAACTCTCCTGCCACCTACAACAATCAAAGGGATGGCGGGTTTTCTAGGACATGGTTTTATAGAATATTTAAACAAGGACTTGGCATCAAGAAATCTCGAACCATTGTGAGCGGATTTGGAAAAAGATGCAAAAATTTGTTTTGATGAATCATCTTGATTTGTATTTGATGAAATTAAATCAAAATTAGTGACTCCCATCATGGTGATACTGACTAGAACAATGATTTAGAAATTGCTCTATTGACGTGTTGCCTGATGATTTTGCAATAGGGTACAGCTGTTGGAATGAGAAGCTTGGAAAGATATTCTAGGCCATATATACTGCTATGAAGAAAAACCTTCAGTGACCCCAGAGGCATAAGGAACTACTCTACCACGAAAGAAGGAGATCTTTGGCATAAGTGTTTACTTGTGTGAAAAATTAAGAGCTTACCATATTGGGGTCCCATGTTGTAATACCCACTGATCATGTGATCTCAATTGAATCTTGATGGCAAGAAGATGCTAGCTTGAGCCCGATCGGATGGGTGTGTCTTGCAGAAGTTGATCTAGAGATCAAAAGACGAAGAATTAGTGACAATGCAAGAAAGTTGATCCACCTTTGTCTAAATTGAAGAAGCTGGCAAAGAAAATAGAAAGGAAGCTGAAAATAAGCGAAAAGCCTACCTGTAAGCGACTGTTTTGTATTGCTCGGTCAAACACCTGGTATCTTTTGTCTTGTGGTACCAAAGCTTTGTGGGGTTATGCCACACGAGTTGACTAATAAACGAAGAAAATTGAGGAAGCTGTTATGAATTTATATTTTGGAACGACCCACTACTTTTTGAAGAGGAAGCGAATATATGATCATAAGGAGATGTGTTCTGCGGCAGAATTAAGGTGGTATTATGGAGAAATATTCATGCATCACGCATGAGGACTTGCTGGCGGGAGACAAAACGACCGAAAATTCTCGATCAAGTTTTTATTATTTTACCCTATTCAAAAACTATTTTGAATGTGGGTAAAACATTGTGAAAATGTTAATGAGGAGAATGACGATACTCGAAAGATTAAATGAAATACTTACACAAAGTCTAGTAGTACGATTTTTATGTATAGATAGACTTTTCATGGGACCCCCTTTCCATCATCATTTGAAATCTATACATTTTTCCTAGTTGTGCATTATGCTATCCAATGTTGGAAGCAATAGCTTGTCCATAAATGATACTGACCTGATCAGACTATGGTTTATACGAAAATAAGTATTTTAAGCAAATTTGAGTACGAGCAATCATTAGTGAGGAAGCCATTTTGCAAATAAGTTTGGCTTGAAACTCGTGGTAGATATGGAATCAAAGCATGAAGGTTTTATCACCCTCAGTCAAATGGGCAAGTTAAAATTTTCAATAAGGAGATAAAGAAAATTCTGGAGAAAACAATGAATCTGGCCGAGAAAAAGACTAATTACAGCACTAAAGCTAGATGATGCCTTTATTGGGCTTATAGAGACTACTTACAAAACTTCCATTGGAATGTCCCCATACGAATTGTGTTTAGGAAAACCTTGTCATCTCCCTTTAGGCTGGAACTTCTCTGAAACTATGTGGAATATGAAATTGGTGTGACTTTCAAGCTCCAAAGAGAAAGAAAAGATTAGCTTCAATTAGATAGGCGCAGGAGTTGAGAATGAAACATGATAATGCAGGGTCTACAAAGATAAGATAAAGAGGTGACATGATCAGATTTTGAGGGAAGGAATTCAGCGGGAATAGTTATATTATAGTATTCCAGGCTCGAGGAAGTTGTTTCAGGAAAACTAGGAATCCAGATGGGTGGTCACTTACACGTGAAAAGTATAAATGGGCGCCCTTTGGAGCGATGGCTCTTGGCTTTGGAACTGGATGTGAATTAAGTGAATAGTTTAGGAATTGAAGCATTACCTTGGAGGGAACATAATGAACAATTAACCATGTTTGTGAAAAAAAGGAAGAATTTTGTTGAGCTGGAATATTTTCACGATGGCTCTCTAGTGGAAGGCTTTATTAAAGCAGAGAGCAGCTTCTTGGGATACAACCCAAAGCAAATTTCTTAATTTTATATAGTTAATTTACTTTGTTAAGTGAAGGTGTGTTTTGAAGTTTAGTTTGAAGTACATATGAAATTTTAAGAGTTGTTTTGCTAGATTTTCACACAGGGGCGATGAAAATGAATTAAAGAAATGGATGTTATTAGGAAGCACACTTTCTCAAACTGAAATATGCAAAAAATTGCTACAAGGGGAAGTATTTCCATTTCCCTCACTTTGTCTTTAATGATAATGCATAGTTAAAGTTTGGGGGAATGCAATTTTATTTAGAGTAAAAAATAAATAGTAGCTTTGTTTGTTCTCATTGTTTGAATACTCTAAATATCATCATGTTGAAGTGTATTGAGTGAAGAAATGAAATATGATAGTATGAATTAAAGTTCTTTGATGATTTGATGAGTTTTCCGCAGTATGTTCGATTAATTTATGAAGCGAATAAACTTACTTTGAATGTGGCTTGATTGAAAAATGTGGATTGTGCAATTATGGAGAAAATTTGGTTCAATGTTGTGACGTCTTTCTATCAGCGACATTATTACGCGAGCTAGGTCGCAACATTGTTTCTTTATGTCGTTGAATTGTAAATAACTTTGTGTTTACGGAAGAAAAATATTTTTCGCTACAATATTTTTTTAGCTAATAAATAAAGCGACTATAGAGTTTGCCGAGGTAATCAAAGATTTTTTTGTGTCTAAGGCCAATTTCTTTCTGTGTTCTTTGACATAATTGAGGCTTTAATTTCGAATATTGCAAAGGAAAATTTTGTCACGACAATATTTCTCATTGCTCCCACTGGACGTATAAGTAAACTTTAACACTCTATAATTTGATGTGGTGACAATTTTCCTTCTATCGCAACAAAGGACTGACTATTTTAATTTAATTTAAAAATATGTCATGTTTATTACCATTCTGTAATATGTATAAATTAAAAAGGATTAAACCCTAGCCTAAGTTTTGACCATTTATTGGAAGGTACAACCAATAGTGAGCCTATAAAAATGAGATCATGTTTGAGCTTTTGAAAGTCACTTGCATTATTAAACCATTTCTTCTCAAATCTCTCTCATCCTTTGGCTTACAGATCCCTAAAGCCTTTAGGCAATGTTTGAGCCGTTAGACCTTATTCCTAACACAGGCAGAAGTGGAGTATCTTTGTGAGCAGGAGGAAGAAATGGGTCCAGCAAACTGGCAGGAAGCTTGTAGATGAGGGAAGGAGAAAGGATTTAAGATCTGGGGCGGTGGAACAACCAGGTTAAGGAAGAAACTAGAAAAGGAAGAAGGCTGAAGAAGAATTTGGAAGTAAAGCAATGGAGAAAAACGGCGGGTTTGAGTGACTTATGTTCGCTTGGAGGGATAAGTGCACAGTAAAGAGACTTATAAGAGAAAAAAGGACTAACAAGTTGATTTCTTGCTCCCCTTCAAGTCAGTAGGAAACAAGGATGGCTTTGTTTCCCACGAACTCAGGCTCCGAGGATTCGTGGATGTGGTGAAAAGAGGTTCTATGTACTAATATGAATTGGAATGAAGGAACTAAAGATAATTAATGCGCTCAAGGGAGCACATGGTTCCTTCGCAGAGAGAAAATATACAAACCCACAATCTTCGCTTAGGAAGAATTGGTGTGGATCAAAGCGGGTGAGGAAGGAACCCGACTTCCGGAAAGATTGTAGACTTGCTGATTGTGGCAAAGGGGAAGTGAATCTGCGGGAAAAACCCACATAAAGTCCGCCACCATAAGATTTGTGGCCGGAACAAAGGTGTGGTTTTTTATTTCCGATGTTAGGTAATTTTACCTTCAAACAATTATTGTGATCGGAGAATGAAAATTGTTGTTGTATGCTGCATCTACAAAAGCTGCTAAAGTTACGATTCTATTGAGGAAAAATTCTAGAAAACTCAATTCGGAGGTTATAATAGACCGGGCCTTCTATGAGGATGATTCCATGCCCAGCCTTTAATCACTAGGCTTTGTCTTGGGTGGTGTGAGAAGGGGAGGGCCTAGGAGGAAAAGAAACTTTCTAGGACCTCCACCCTAACAACGACCGGGAATCTCACCAAGAGACTTTCAGAACAAGGTAGGAAAGGCGAGAAAGATTCAAGAGATGAAGGAAGAGAACGTGAAATCAATCAAATACAGCTTGAGAGAGTGAAGCTTTAGGCAGCAATAGGTCGGAGAAGCAGCTCAGTGGGCCACTCTTCCCATATGTGAGAGACAAGCCCATCGGGGCAGGCTCGGCTGAGCATCGAATAACAACTGTTTGAAAACAATGGGCAGAGCGTGCAAGAGAGGAACAAACATGCATGGATCCAACTCCAGGCAGAGATGAATATATGGATCCCGAGGCTCATAATAAGGGAACAAAATCTAGGAAAAACCTAAAGCTTGAAAGAGATGAAGAGTGGAAGGCGGTGGGAAACAGAAAAGAGCCTGAGTGAGAACTAGGAGAGAGAAGATACCCTTCATCTCTATACCAACCGGAGGATGAGTAAACTAATAAAAAATCCATGTGAAGTAAAGGAAGATACCATGGAGAAAAACTTTCATTTGCATAAAGAATGAGATGCTTTTCAGAGTATCTGCACAAGAGGAACATAAAAAATAAATAAGACTTCTGATAAAGAAAAAAGACAAGGAAATGGAGGGCACCCTAAACTATAGGGAAAAGTGTTTGACTGAAAGCTTAGATTTGATCAACAACAACCTAATAAAAATGTACTCTACCTAGGGTGAGTTTGAGGGAACCCTCTCTATTTAGACGAACAAGAGTATCTTATCAAGAGGAAATGGCCTTATCCATAGGAGTGGTGCGCATTGACATGAAGTGAAGAGCGTGGGTCTAGACCACAAGTCCAGATTCTACGAGGTTCTCACCTTTCACGACTGGTTACAAGTTTGAACAACGAATGCATTCCTCCCATAGGCATGAAAGAAGAAAGAAAATGGCGCTGATTTGCTCTTTACCTTCACCCTTACACCTTCTACGTACCCTAATAACTGCCTCTTATACTTGAAATTTATTAAAAAAAAAAAAAAATTCCCTTCACGAAATTGGTGTTCCACTCTCATTTACCTTTCTTGTATTATTTGTATTTTCTTTCTTTGACTTTTCATCATTGAAATTTGATGACTTTGCGGTGAATGGTTTTTTGTTGAATAATAGAATGCAGTTTTCTGGTTTGAATTCTTCGAATAAGTTGTGAATTGTTTGGTGAAATTGAAATATTAATGGAATTTATTAGTTGTTGTGTTAAACATCTCGATGAATACGATTGATTTAATGAACTTTTAATTGGTCAAATAGCATGGAAAAATTATCAAAGGACCGACAAGACTTGAATAGATATGAATTGGGGTATGAGGAAATGAGGCAGAGAAGATAGTTGTAAGAATGTTAATTAGACCAATATTGAACTTCGAATAAGGAGAAGATTGTAACAAATTGATGAAGACCAAATAAGACTTATGTAAATTCTATTTTTATACCAAAAACTACATTCGGTTAATATGAATACGACCAAACAGCACTTGGTCAAAAGCATCTCACGAATCAAATTAGCGGCAAGATTATGGACATTTTTCTGGGATATATCACAATTATCTCCCAATCCATAAGAACTTGTTGTGTGACAGTCGGGAGAAATCCAAGAAACAATACCCTGCGGGGAAATGATAGGCCATTTTAGAAAAGATTAGACTAACACAAAAGCCTACCACCTTATAATACATAGCATACACTAGTTTCTTATTTGGGCAGCCAATTCCATCATCAAACCAGCCAATAAACCCACAACCCTTCTTCCTTAGACGACATCTTATAGCAAAGAACCATATTTCCGAATTACACTGACCATTACATGGGGATGAGAAGAGGGACAAGTTTGGGAATATTATTTCAGAATTAAATGAGGATAAGAAGGGTTGAGAACTGAAAAATCAATTGAGAGATGAAAAAGATAGAAATAATAGAGAGAAAAGAAGTTGTGTAAAGAAAAAGTGTCAAGATAGAATAAGTTTGGTCTTTAGTAGCCTTCCCTAGGCTACAAAATTAAAGGTCTATGGGGTGTTCAACTTCACAAGTACCTAATGCCAACTGGTAGTGGAGTTAACGACTCAGGATCGTTAAGGGTGGTAGAAAGCTTTAAAATAAAAAACATTACTATTACTAAAAACATGATGGAAAATGGCTGAAAAGTGAAAAGCTTCAAAGATAAGGATGAAAGTTTATAGTTTGAATGTGATTCAGAAAAGAGTACCATCCACCGAGAAGAGTATCTGAAGATCTCCAAACTTAAATAAGAGGTTAGACTGATGACATAAATGAAAAAGGTCAGGAGGAATGCATATGAAGGCAAGTATGTCAAGTGGCAAGTGAAATGCGGGTAAAAGTGACTTCCCAAATTAACCTATATTCTGCCCAATTACCTAAGCCTCATTATAAGCCTAAAAGACCCTAATTGATTACGAAGGTGGTGCAATACATTAGTAGGAATATGTGAATAAACAAGCATATCGGGTTTTTAAAGAATAAAGGAGAAAATTGTTTATCGGTGGCATCTATTAGATTAACTCATCTGTCGAGGAAAAAGAGAAGACACCACACTTTCCTAAATCAGAGTTGAATGATTAGCGATTGTTTTACACTATGAATTATTTGGTTGTTTTGATGAACTTAATTAATCTTTTTGATTCTGAATTGAAACATGTTTAGAAAAAAATTTTACAACTAAAATATGTTTCTGCCCAGTCATGATTTAACGAGAAAAATGTCATTAATAATAAAGCTAAATTGTTTGAGGACAAACCAATGCTATCTTTTGATATTTGCTTATGGACAAGAAAAACTTTAAGTTTGGGAATTTGATGGATTCTCTAAGCTGCATCCCTATTTTAATCTTTTTACGGCATATTTTCAGTTAGATTATATTTTGCAATGTAAATTATAGAATATTCACCAACTTTGTGTTTTACGGGTTTATTGAAAAAAAAGATAATTCCCGGTAGAAAGAGAAAGTTGCGAGTAGAACTCTACGTGAACATGATTTATGAATGCACAACAAAATCTCCAAAGGAAACCATGAGCTATATATGCATAGCTAATGGAATTTATGTGTAACAAAGTCTGGGTGAACTCAGGAAGAAATAGAGCTTTGTCGCACGACTACTTTGCTGAAAAAGTGTGTAAAAGACTATCCGACGCTGCCCGAGCTGCATTGGCGACATTGATCGAGAGCCAAATGGGTAAATAGTACCTGGAACTTTCTGACATTCTTACTACCAATCACTAACATAAAGAATGAGGAAATAGAAAATGAATTAAGCGGCACAAAAAACTGACTTTGTGTCCGCGACGAATATGGCGAGGTTGCGCCAACACAGTCGAGTTTGTGACAAATTGTTTTATGTTCGCGACAAAGTTTATTATAGGACGACTCAGGAAGATTTTGTCGCGACAAAGGGAAAAATTTGTCCTTGACCGCAAAATTCGAGTTACAATAAAGGAGCCGCGAAGACTTTGTCGCGACCGACAAAGCATGAGAGTTGAGAGTGAACTGCAATAACGACAAACGCTCTGTCGTCGCAAGAAGTAAAATCAATACAAAAAGAATAATTCTGACAATGGGTTTTTTTATGTTGCGAGCATAATGAATACTTAAAGGTAGAATCTCTATCGCGACAAGTTTGATGTCACGACAATAAAGGCGTAGAGCCAACAAGAATTCACGTCACTACAAAGAAAATTATGTCGCTGACGGAAAATGGCAGAAAGAGAACTAAGATAAGTGAAGAACTCAGTTTGTGCATGACGATTTCTATCATTGCAACAAGCGGTTCAGCTAACAACGAGGATCGAAGAAATTACGCGCCGACAAAGAGCTTTGTGCGAACGAGTTGATAACCGCCGAAAGAATGTCCACGAAATGAAAACTTTGCTTCGTGAGCAAGTATAAAAGCTTAAAGTAAAAAATGTTTGTTTATGACATCTTGAGGTCTATCGCGATGCCTTAATTAGGTCTAATAATTGCAAGCCAACCAAAGGGTGACCAGCGATGGCATAAACTATGTCGGGATAAAAAGACAAAGAGGAGAGAATAGAAGGTAGTTTGTGACAAAAGAAAAGAGTATAACCATAATAGTTTCGAAGCACTTAAAGGTATAAAGTTGTTTACGACAAATTTTTGTGGTGAAACAAGACACTCTGTGGCATTGACAGCAAGAATAAATTTCTTTGCATCAAAACTATAATGCTAACTTATTGTCAAAGTCCTGCAGCAAATCTAAGAAAAGCTTCCGAAGAAAAGCCTTAATGGCGGCGAAACTTCGAGCTAACATAAGTTAAAGGACCTCTTAAACTATCCGACCTTACTTATTTTCTACATGTGTAACATTTTGAGCCCATAATTTTGAGAATCACCCAATTTTGTTATTGCCAAATCGCCCATCATTTAAAAAGCTATATATCTCTTGCATCTGAGAACTATCGCAACTCCACATGCAAATCAAGGACTCACAGGTAGTTAGAGACTCTTTATGTTATTTTTTCCTTTTTTTTTTTCTTTGATTTCCCTTTTAGTAGATTTTGTTTTAAGCGTAGTTTTAGTTAGTTTTCTATTTACATTTTTGGGTTGGTAATGAACGATGTCATGACTTGAGGATTTAGAATCTATTATGGTACCATATCTCCCTCTTTGTTTACACTTTGGGTGATCGTTTTGGAAAATTTATGGGGTTCGTTTATTTCAGGTTGTTTACAATTTCGTTGAATTTTCACAGCTGATTAGTCACTAATATCTATTATTGTGAACGAATTTTGAAAGATTAAGCTCCATTTGAATGGGTGATGGTGATTTTTATTTTTAACAAAGTGGAAGAAACGCTATAGTTAGAAATCTTGGAATTTATTTGATTGGTGGTATTCTTGAACTTAGCGTTCATTACTAGTCTGATGTACCCGCAAACATAAAGATTATCTTGTTACGGATTTGAGAGGCCCTCTACAACGAAATGACATACATGAATGAAATCCACGAGGTATAAAGCAGTTCTTTATATTAGGTGTGTTGAGCCCTAATACTAGAACATAATGAACTGCAAAATTACCGAATCATCACTACTTTGTACTCATTATTGTGGATTGGTTGGAGAAGTAGTTTAATGATCAGGTTTCTCGTCTTTTCGGTGAATGGTTTGATCTCGTGTTGGTATAGATCCTAATAAAAGGAGATGGAGAATTTCATCAGCGTGAAGGATGAGGTGCCATTTAAATTGGAGGCTTGCAATATCCTTTGTCTAGCAAAGGCGAAATTCTTCGATCTTAAGATTTAGGTGTAATCTTTGGAAAGAGAAAACTACGGATCTTAGAAAGGGATTACATATCTTCTAGTAGCCGATTGGACCATGAATTAGAAAGACATGATCTCTAATTAGTGAAATTAAAACTTATAACATAATACATATTTGACGGATTCATCTTTCTAATGATGGCTTAAATTTATGACACAAAATGAGAAGTCGAGTGACAATTATTCATTTATTTCCCGTGTTGTCTCGCTGCGGTGGAAATCTCAGGAAAAATTCCACTTTTGATACCAAATTCTTTATGTATACTAATTGAGAATATTTTAGTATTGCTTTGTTGGTTCTCTCGTAAACTTTTAACATTGGAGTTCAAATGGTAGAGTCTTGATTAGTTTGGGTGGGTTAATCTTTTTGATTCATCTGTCAATCCTTGTGGAGCGATATTCACAGACTTAAAATCACTTTTATTACTTGTAACAGTCTATGCACTTGCGATGATTTTAGACCAAACTCAAATTTTTAATGAATCCATTTACAAAAGGACAACACATATTTTAATAAAAAATCAGGTCAACAAGTTTTGGCTTTTTTTAGTTGCCGGTTTTAGTTAGTGGCTGTGTCAATTTGGCGGTTAAGCGGTCTATCTGAAAAGTGAATGTCAGCAATGGCTAAAGGTTTCAATCAATGATAAACTATAATGATTTCAAGGAACTTTCTCTCATAGTGATAACTAAAGATATACGCATTATTATGGCCTTAGTGACTCTGCATTTTGACTTGGAGTTGCATCAGATAGTTGTGAGGACATCCTTTCTTAAAGTAAGAGACTTGTGGGAATGTTTACATCATCTAAACCTCTTGGTTTTGAGAAGTTGGTAAAGAATTTACATGGTGTGTGAAACTCAATCCATTATGGTCTAAACGGGCTACTAGGCTTGGGCATCTTAAGTTTGATGAGATTATATGCACAACCAATGGCTACTAAGGCCAATACCTCAACAAACATATGTATTCCAGCACATTTTCTAAGGTTCCATAATACTTTGAATCATGTTTTTCTGACCGAAGCGGTGTAAAGGAGGTGACAAATTTTCCAAGAGCGTGTCCTTAGAATGAGATTGAGAGAGATCATATGAAAGAAGCCAGACCCGCTTATTCTTTGACGACCCTAATGTATGCTCAAAAGTCTGCTTTGCCCTTACATATTGCTTTTGCGACGCCGGCGTGTTGCGAGCAAGTGTTTGGTGATCTTTGTAAGCCATGTACATGTGGTTTGTTATGGGAAGCTACTTACATGTCTGATAATATGGTTGTGGAACTTCATATGCATCGGCTTTGGGATTGTTTCCACTCATTTCCCACTAAATTGTTCTGATAGTGCTGCCTTCTCTATATCTTTCCCTAGGAACACAAGGAGCACTTCTCGCTCTAAGCACATTACACAACTGAAGTTGTCCAAGAAAAAGTTCTGCGAGTCCCTACGTTTTGGTGAGCACCTGCGCCTAAGACTAGCATATAGGTAGTCCCATAACCAGGATTGCACCTTTGTGTGTTTCAAGAATACTTCACCTATATGGGATTGTTCAAGGCTAGACTCATTGTTTTGTGGGGTTTCTTACTTTTAATGTATTTGTTGGGAGAAAACTAATGCATTTTTAAAGTGTCATGCATTTTGATGTTTGTCCATTATCATGGCGATTTGTGTCATTTTAATGAGATGAACTAAACGTAATGATGTTTACTAATTCCGTGAATCAGCCTCTTGTCATTACAATCAACTTTCTTTCTTTGTAGTTCCTAATTATGTATAGTTTATATCCTCTCGGTGTGATGATTATATATGATTTGTTTTGATTATATAATCCCATGTGTGGAAATAATTTTAGTTTATTATTCTGTGGGTCCAGAGTGGAATAATATTTAGATAATATTACTAATTATGAAGTAAGCATAATCGTGTGACAATTGAGATGAGTAATTGTCCATGTTAATTATAACAGCCATTTATGGGATGGTTTTGTATTGACTAGCTATAGGCTTATGGTTCCTATCTTTCTCCTTTTGTTTTGGTTAACCCCTTGAATCAAAGCTGATTGTTCTCTAGTGCCCTTATATAAATAAATAAGCCCTAAAAATTTCACTGGAGATTGTAGACACATGAAGAAAAGGGAGAAGAAGTCATCATATGAACCCCTAGCTCTTCTTTGGTCTTATCCTTTGTAAGATTTTAGAGACAAGTAACCAACAGTGCAGTTCACATCAGAGTTAGTTTTTCTATATATACACTATAAATTAATATGTTTCTTTTATTTTTGAATTTGAATTATCGTTTGTCTTAATGCCCCATTGTTGTTGATCAATTGTTTTTAATTATCATCTTTCATTTCTACAAATAATCTCTCATTTTATTCGCTACAAGTAACTTTTAATTAAACATTTTCACTCATAATCTAATACCTTATTTACTTTTCTACATCATCTGTCTTATAAATGCCCAGATTGCTTATAGTTTTCAATTTAGGGAATAAAAATGGGGAGGTGAAACAGGTAAGATCTGCATTATTATATTCGCTTCTGCAGTTGAGGAGCTTGGGGACTCATTATAAAATGAATTCATGGGTTCAAGTCACATTTTCCCAATTAGTTTTTATTGCTTTATTTTATTTTGTGCGATGGGCCGGTAATTTTACCACATGATATTTTTTATAACCTAAATGATTTAAACATTCAACTTTTCTGATTTAAAAGGAGCTCTTTTTTTCTTTTCTTTTTTCTTGGAGAAATATTTGTTTCCCTTTCTTTGAGTCTTTTTCCCATAGCTTTACGGTACATTTTTATAATTAGTAGAATTAAAAATATTTTGTTCTATAAATAAATAAAATTCATTCATTTCTTTTTTGGGAGGTTTGCTATGTCTCCTTGAGACAAAAGTAATCTATTGGAGTCTGTAAATGTAAATATGATGAACATAATCAACCAATTTAATTTTGAAATTGAAGCATGATATGCACATAAACCCCAAATCCTACAAGAAGCTTGACTTTATGAGGTTGATTAACCCAACATGGTGTGAGAGTTTGGGGTCGGCATGGGTCCATATGTTCGAGACCTCGCTGTCTCTCTCTACAATTGTGAATATTTTGACTACTGTTGTGTTGACCCCGAAAGTCCACCAACGAACTTTGTTTGGTTTTGTGTTTGACTCTCCATGCACGGAGTATTAGGATCTGACATTTGAGAAAGGCAAACTGAAGCGATGTAAAACTAAGAATCATCTATTCAAAATTATAATTAACTTTCCTTGAACTTGGAGAAACTTTGCATGATAATATTTTAAAGTTAGCCCACTTATCATATTATTGTACTAACATCTAAACAAATATCAAATCTAATAAGACATATCTTTCCAACAGCGGCTTTTGTTTCATATAAGGTTGGCAGTGACTTTGAACTTCAGGCTTGAAAACAAGGCACAGAAGTAATAATATATAATTATATGTTCTCTCCCACTATCCATAGTTTTAGCGTAACTAGCGGGGATCTCATTTTCTTATCCATAGATATTCTAGTAAGGAAACGATGGCTTCACATAGCTACGAGAGCATTTATCAGTGTAATTTGGCCAGGAATGTCAGTGGACTAGAATCATCACTCATGATTTAGAATATTCAATTTAATTTACTAAACTAAATATAACAGTTAGATGGTACCTTGTGCAGTTTGTGATATCAACTAAGCACCATGAATCTTCAAACTATCCTCGATGTGATTGGGCGCATCAATGAAAAACTGATCAGCAGAAAATATTTATTTTCTGCGGCTGATTCTCTATCTACTCAGCTCTGTTCTTATTCAGAATTTAGTTGGTATAATATCTTTCTCTATTTATAAGAGCTCGGCCTTAGAATGCTAATAGCCATTTAGACTGCACCTTGGGGCCCAGTCAGTAATCGTGAACTCATTTGGTGTTTTAAACAACTTGAATCTTGCCTTGTATAACAAAAATCCAACAATCTCCCACTTGCTATAAAAACAAGTCCAGGGTTCTTTCTTGTAGTGTGTCTCATGCTCACTATTTATCTTGAAGCTAGTTTGGGGAATCTGATTTATCATTAATCAAAGGCTCTCACCAATTGCCAGAAACAATTGTATCTAAGCGGTGCTATTCCACTAAAAGCCCAGAATTGAACTCCAATATTAATAATATTAAATATTAATATTATTTTCTCCTTTGTAAAATATCAATAATTAATTGATAAGATTTTCTATCAATCAACCAATTATTTATTCTTTTGATTTATTAGTTTCTCTAATGGATAAATCTTCTTTATGTTCTAGAGCTTCATAGCTGTCAATCTTGAAACATATTAAGAGGATATTTCATACCAAATTCTGTGTTGTTTTATTTCATAAATACGACAATTAAATAATGCCTTCGATCATCAAGATATTGGTCGTTTAAAAATGAACCTCGCAGCCCGACGCTCAGGAACAATAATCATTTAAATGCACATATCTATAATAAACTCGGGTTGAGAGAAGAATATACTTGAGAAATATTGCTTGAGATTTATTTCGCTTTTTGAAATTTAACTTTTAAATAAATCTCACTTTGATATGATCCTATCCCAATACCACCAAGCATAATTTACTGTATTTTATAATAACCAAGACAAATTATTTCATAAATATTGAGAATCTAAATAAAGCGCCCAACTTTGTTTTAATATTGTGATCTTATTCATTAATTATACGAGAACCTATGATCATGTCTTCCCTATGAACGTATTCATATGATCCATATATACTCTACAATTAATCAGGACATCTCATAAAAATATTAGTGTGCACAATAATATGAAGAATACCTCATATTACCATTAAGTCATAGCTTCCCGAATATATTAACACATCTATCTTTGTTCTCCTTGGAGTTTGAGGCCAATAGCTTCCTTTGCAATCCAATGTTCTTCTCACAGGATAGGATTGATCTGGAGCTAACCATTCCACCTCTTTTGCATAGTAGGCTATCCTCTCACTCCGTTAGTTTTGCTCAAGAAACTTTGGTGATTTAACCTTGAAAGAATAAACTGTGCACGAAGGGTAAGTTCCGCTTCTTGGAATTTTCCATCTTTGAACCCTAGCTAATTTTATCTGCTATAAAGCTTGAGATAATGCCAACACCTTATTCTTCAGGTCTGGTAGAAGTTTGATTCCAAAAATATGGTTGGGTTCTCCCAAAATCTTTCATATCAAATTGCTTTGCAGCCATCCTTTACATGACCTTACCTCTATGTGGTTTTAGTGGTAAATGTCATCCCGTGGGACTTGTGGGGAAAACTACTTTTTATTTGGGATCCTTTTATGAAAGCCATGAGTTCATGGTTTCTCAGCCAGTATAAGAGTTATAGCAATCGGAAACCTAATGTTCCATGTTACGCGGATGCTTGCTTTAGTCCATAATCAGACCTTTGCAACTTACATGCCATAATGTTCCTTGCCCACCTCTACTTCTGAACCCTTGGTTCTTTGCATGTAGATGTCCTCTTCTAGCACCCCATTTAAAAATCTTTGTTTTGACATTCACTTTTGCCAAATCTCGTAATGACTTCTGACTTTAAACTAAAAGAATCAGGATGGATTTAAGCATAGCTATTGGCGGTTTCTTCATAATCTATCCTCTTTTTGGGTATAACCTTTTGCCACCAATCCCCTTTAGGTTCACCTTCCCATCTGGTCGTCTTTTTCTCTTGTACATCCACTTACACCCTATAGGTTTTACCCCTTTGGGTGCCTCTACAAGAGACCAAACTCAATTAGAATACATAGACTCCATCTCACAGTCCATGGCTTTGATCCACTCCTGTGCATCAACATCCTCTAGTTAACTTTGCTTAATTCACGGGAGCATCCTCTTATATCAATGGTTATAAGCTTGACCCAATTCGCGACGAGAGATATCTCGATGGCCCGTGGCCGTTCTCCCCACTGCGAAGCTCCTTTAGTTTATTTGTGGTTGCCACTACGAAGATCCTCTTGATCATTTGAATTTGATTTTTTAGTTTCTGGTTCCACTTGTATATCTATCTGTTGTTCTACTATTGGTTCCACTTTCGGTGCTTATTTCTTTGCTTAGGTATATTTTCATTTTCCTCTTTGATTGAACACGCCACGAGATTACAATGGCACAATAGGTCGAGTATAGTGGTTTAGGCTATTCTTTGACTGGTCGAAGCTCCTCGAGAATTACCTTGCTACTAACGAACGAAATTGTTTACATGGTCTTCCTCTAAATTTTTGCATTAGTGCTCACTATAACTTTGCATTCATAGGAACTATAAAAATTCCACTCCTGTTTACTAAGTTGTCAATAACAAACATACTTGATGTATGAAGATTCAACATCATGGTTTCCTTTCTTCGAGGCATCTTTGGCGAGCACCCGGATATGAATATGGTTTAAAACTGACATTGGTTCACAGTGGGTGGGTGTCTTAGAACGACCAGAAGGAATCAGGATTCAATAAGTATGTAACAGGTCTGGGCATATCCCCGTGATGGTGAGATGAATAACTAAGATAGCCCAAGCATCGATCTCACCATGTCTAGAGTTCTATTTCTCTTAAGCTCATTTCTTGAGGTGTTCAGGGTGATGGTTGTGAAACTATCCTCTTAAGTTAAGTAAAACTTAAACTCTCCAGATAGGTATTCACGCCTCGGTGGATGAAGGCACATTTTGATATGGACACCCTAATTGGCACTACGCCTCGGCCTTATATTCTCGAAATTTATCTAATGTTGGACTTTTGGTGCATTAAGTAAACAAAACCTTATCTTGGTAGTCATACGCCAAAAGTGACCAAATACTCACCACCTCACGGCTTGAACACGCATTGGGTCGCGCCATGGTATCTTTAATTCAACCGGTTTTGTTTGCTTGCGATATCCTTTGGCCTTAAAGGGCCTCTTGGTCGTTACCTTCGAAGCGGGATTCACACATTGGTATGAGTTCAAATGCTAGGGAATTTAAAATCCACTTTTCACCAAACCATGTATCCTATTATGATTAATATGATTTGTCGCAAATTTAAGAGTAAGTTTCATTTGATACTTTCCTTTTCTTGGCAAGGTGATTATGTTCGTTTTCAACAATTTCAATGGCATTTATATCATATGACAAGGGACTTAAAAAATAAATATTATTCATAAGATCACCGAAACAAATAAAATAATATTTACTTCTTATTGAAACTAAGGAATTAAACCGTAATGTCAAACCTTGTTCAACTAAACAACTGACATAAACCAAATTCCTCTTGAAATCCGGAACAAATAAACAATCTTCTAAACATAAAGTCCTATTATTCTAAAAAAATAAAACAATTGGTCCTATGGCCTTTATAGAGATTAGCTCCCCGTTCCCAAGTTTCAAGTATCTCTGTCCTTCTTCAATAGACGTGCTATGTTTGAACAGCTAACGAGAGTAACAAACATGATTAGTGACTCTGAATGATGATCCATTTATCATTAAAATTCTCCACTAAACAAGCCTCAACAACAAGTAAATCACCCATACCTGGCTTTTTGGTGGCCTTTGGGCAATTCTATTTCCAGTGTCCTTTCTATCAGCACTTAAAGCACTTACCTTTCGGCTTCTTCATTGTGTTTGATTTGGTAACTGGTATCACTGCCTTCTTTTTCTTGTTCTTGTTTCCACCCTTAGGTTTCCCTTTAGGTTTAGCATAACCCTCCGTAAAATTGAGTTCAGCACTCTCAAGCTCATGCATCAATTGAATAGGAGTCAGATCCATCTTATGCATATTGTAATTGACTTTGAACTGATTGAAATGTTTAGGCAGTGATTGCAAGATGAGATCTATCTTCATCTCCTTTTGAAGTTTTTCCCCCATCACTTCCGCTCGACTGATATGTGAAATCATTGCCCAGCAATGATCCTTCACAGCCCGCTAAGTCATACGTGTGTTAATCAAATAAGTGATAGCAACTTGTCTCTGACCGTACTTTTAAGTAAACATCCCTTCGAGGAGTCTAGAGCATTTCTACTCCCTTTGGCCTTCGAGAGGTGTTGCTGCTTCCTCAAAGGACCCACAACACTGGCAAGAATATAACATCGAAGTGAAGTGTTTGCATTCTCCCAAGTCGCATGTTACGCTTTTGCCTATCAGCCGCTGGCTTAGGGATATTTGCGGCAGAACATCCGGAGACGAGCTTGATTTTCTCATAATCCAGAACAATGTATAAGTTCATTTTCCAATCTTCAAAGTTATTTCCATCCAATGGTTTTTGATTCAAAATCATAGCTAAGGGTTGAAAGATGCCATTTTCTGAAGAAAAAAAATATTATGAATTGTGCACACTAATATTACTTTCGTATATTCTCTGATAAACATATATTTAGTAAATCCAAAACAAAAAATAAATTTGTTGTTTATTAGCAATAGACTGGTTTCATAATAAATACTCACGGAGTGGGAAAAGACATTTATAACAAACTAAAACTTTATCATAAAATGAATAGTATCCAACTAAGTCCGGTCCCAAAAAAACAAATTTTGGGGGGTCACATACCGAACTACTTACATACCAATCTTCTTAGATAAAACCTTCCTAGATAATACACTTTCATTTCAATCATTGTTCATATGGCCCATAATAATATTATTAGAGCCTCGTTGGGAGGTTAATAAAATTATCGTAGTTTTGAATCCTTGTTTAATTTTAAAATCTTCACCAATCTCTAGGGATTCTGGTGGACCAGTCCCAATCTAATTACAGATTTTAGGGTATTTAGGTCCAATCAAATAAAACCAGTCATGATTATCTAATGGGGCTTCCATGACCATTTATTATTTGGACCCGCAAAAAATTAAAGGATTTTCATAATTATATTTATCTAGATTTTTAAAAAACAAAATTTTATTATGCACATATTTATCATTGATGCTGCGAAATGTATAAACTTTAGTCTATATGTCATGTTATCATAGCTAAAGCATGTTACCAAATATAATTTAATCATCCATGAATAAAAAAAATAATATATGAGTTAACGAAAAAAAAAAAGCCCCAAATCCATGGCTTTCCTAAGAAAAGAAAAGGAAAAAAAAATCACAAGCCCAATAACACTTGAAATGATATTTGATAATCGAGTCCGACTTTGGTTAGCCCATCCATTATGGTTCATTTACCTGGACTTGGCCAGAATTGAAGAAGTTTGAGTTAAAACTAGAGCTCTAAACTACCTGACATGAGAATACTGAGCACATTAAAGCCATCATTAAATCACGATGCCACCCACGCCGGCCTGGCATACGGAGGAGGAAGTACGCGAGAATCCGATGGCCAAAACCCTCTCACGGCTCCCAGCATTCAAATGAGGTGCTTGGAAGCCCGCGGCGCGGCCGCTTGTGGGGTGCGTGGGGGCGTCGACGATGGTTCGGCTGGGGAATTTTGGCGGCGTCGTCTCTTCCTTGCGCTTCTAACCATGTGGCCATTTGTCATTTGGATGTACGCCCAGCCCTCGCGTGATACAAGCGGAGTCTTGCGTGTATAGTGTTCTCCACAAGTTCTTCATCTTCTTAACCATTCTTCATTAGTCTTCAAAATTCTATAAAAAATATTCCTATACACTAATAAAATGGGTATGCAAAATTACAGATAGTTGAAGAAAATAATCGAAGGAAACCTAATCTTATGATTATTCACTTATTCACAAATCGATGAAATACACAGAGAAAACTCATTAGTTGAAGGGCAAACCACAATTATTCGATAACCATCATGAAGACAAAAATCATATTAAACATGAGAACATCTTGGAGTAACAAATATAGAAAACCACAAATTGCCATATTGCTAATCAAACAGAAAAAATACATGAAGTATTTTTAGATCAAATTTGAGAAAATTTAATCACTTGAATGCTCACGTACAGTGTAGGAACTAATCAGCGAAGCTAGAATCGTAATAACGATTTAGATATTTCAATTTAATTACTAAACTAATATAATCGGTGGTTAACACTCTGCATGGATTTGCGAGAAGTATGCACCACAGGCAAGCGAGATCTTCGAACTATCCTCGAGGTGATAGAGCGGCGTGTGGGCTTGAATCGCCCAGAAAATATTCTTTTTTTCTGGCTATTCTCTATAATCAATTCAGATTCAAATCTAGGGTTGTATTATCTTACTCTATTTATAGAGTACAAGCCCTAAAATACTTAATAGTCATTTGGGCCTCCATAGCTTAGGGCTAGTCGTATGTGAACATTTAGTGTTTAAACAACTTGGACTTGCTTGTATGGCAAATTCATAATTATGATGGAATAAATGTCTTCTCATTGTCCAAAAAGGGTTCAATCTGAGGCCAAAGTCTTGATCAACGTGCGGAATACGTAGTTGATGACAAGAAAACCCCACTAGCTAAAAGAAAGAATGCCATTATAGAGACCTTGCAAAAACTTGTCATTATCAATGTTTAAGAATAGTAAATCTATCTATATTTGTTGGAAAATATGTCTCTTTTGATGATGATAATTAGATAGGGTTAAAGTTTCATATAGATTTTTGTGCAAAGTAATAAATAAAATTGAAAACTAGCCCCAGTAAATGGAATGATTAGTACATTATTTAGGTATATAAATTAAAAAATGATTGACAGGCTATATGATAATTCATTTCAAATTAATAACTAAAAAATATTTACCTCCCTAAAATCACATGGGAGAGAAGAAAGGGAATGATTCTTTCCCTTAATAGCATTGGGTGGGTCCCATGAGTCAACTCATAAAATGATAATTTAGGGTTTAATGAAGATTTCTTCAAAAAATGCATATTTTTATTAATTTTATGGAGATAGTGCATTTCAAAGGTATTATCCAGCTACTAGGGTTCTATTTTCCTTCTGATTTGTGCAATAGTACACCTTAACATAATTCCCCTAAAATGTACCTTGCTTGAAGGTATATATCATATAAGAAAAAAAAACAATTTATACTCTTATACTAAGCTCTTTTCTATAAATAAAATTGTAATTCATCTTCACTACTACTCATTATAATGAGTTGTAATTTAGTTAGGCCCTTTCAAATATCATTCTTCAATTTGATATATGTATTTATATTTCCTTTCTTTTTTCCTTTTTATTCAGTGTTCAGGTTTAGTTCAAAGAAATGTGTAAGTTCATTTATTGTTATTTTCAGGAAAATGATTTTTACATAGTTAGAGTTAGTTTCATATTCTATTTCTTAGGGAAGTTCTCATTTTCTTTGCAAAAGGAGTACTTTCTATTATTCTTCAATCATATCATGATGCTCATGTTCTCGAAAGTTATATTTTTAAATTATTTTTTTAGGATATTTCTATGGTTATATATATATATATATATATACTCTCCTCCTCCTCTATATATATATATATAAGAGATATTTCTATGGTACCTTTTTTTTCAAACACTATTTCTCTGATTACCTATTTGGTAGTTACCCCGACTAAATGGGACCATTGGTAGAAGTAAAATCATAATCCTCCGTTTTGAAAAGTAGGGGTTGGAAATCCAATCATAAATCTCCATCTCCAACTGTAAATTGAAATCGACATATTCTTTGTATTTAGAGATAATGGGCCCAATTTTTAGAGTCAACTGCAACCAATAATCTCCATTTTTAACTCAAAACCACTATTCATTCTTTAAATATTTGTTTTATCAAATTAAAATATTTTTAGGAATATGATATATGATTTTTTTATTTAAATAAATATAAAAATTATATTAATAAAAAGAACTATTGTAAAATATATATTATAAACCTAAAATGCATTTTAAACTAATAAATGATATATTATAGAGCATCATATTACATTAGAAAATAAAACAACATTAATAAAAGCTACATAATAAAATTACATTAATCAAATGATAATAATACAATATAAAAACTAATATGGTGGTATATAACCTTCATAATTTACACCGTCATATTCATTAAAATTACTAAAATTACCATCGTATGACCACTTGATTGGATTTACAAGTCATTTTTCAATCATCTCCATTTTTTTGACCTTTAAATACCCATGCTCGAATGGATCAATATAGAATCAAGATTCTTTTTACATAATTTATTTTTCTTATCTTTAACGTTCCAACTCATATTTGTTGCATTCATTTTCAGCTTGTAGCATCATAAACTAGTAGCGTTTCTTAGACTCCTTGGTCATTTCACTAAACTGTTCATCTCTTTTCTTTTCTTTTCTTTTCTTTTCTTTTTTTTTTGAATATTTCATTGATTTCATTATTTCTCTTGTACATTTTTAGCGTGATATGACTCTTCTCAACTTCTAACCATTTGACAAGAAAATTATTGATTAGTTATTTTAAATCTTAATACCTTGTATTTTAAAATATAAATAAAAATGTATTATATCATTATCAAAAATAATTTTTGTAAATTTAAATTATTCAAAATTATTAAAATCATTTACTGTATTGTATGTGAAAAGATATTCTAAATTAATAAAATAACAAATAATAAATAAATGTCTCTTAAAAATAAAATATGTTATATAAATATTATTAAAATAAGTATTTTGTATTATTATAAAAAATAAAATAATGAGATAATAATAATTATAATATTAAATAATATGGGATAATTAATTTATATTCTACTGCTGTCCAAATTTGAGATGCTCTATTCACATCTACAAATATGAAGATCAAATGTATAAGATGGAAGGGTGCATTTTTTGGATAATCTCCAAACTGCTCTGAATTGAGTCAAAAATGGAGAAGTAGTTGGAGATGCTCTAAGAGCATCTTGAAATAGTTAGTATAATATTTGTCTTGTAAAGAATTTGTACTCTTATTTAATTTTAGAAAATTGCAAAAAATAATGAAATTGCCATAACACATTTAAGAAGCTTACAGAAATCCCTAGATCTCGGATGAAAAATAGATTTACTTAGGTTGGATTCGTCTCATGAAATCCTGAGTAGCCCGAAAAGTTTAAGTAATTCTGAGCAGTCATAATTTTACAATTTTTTGATGAGTGATCTGATGACTCTAGGAGCGGGTGGCAGGAAGAATCGAGTCGAAATGACATGACTAAGTTCATGGGTAATAATTTGAACTTGAACTATGGCGGAATGAGTAACTACGGGCTAGAATCGGACTCGGGTAGGGGTGGACACGTGTGTGACATGGGCCCCATCCAGCAAGCTCAAGTTGCAGGACGAAAGGAATAGGGGTAAAAAGAGCCCATTCCTGCTGGTTCACGCGTGAGAGGAGAAGAGGGAAAAAGGAGAGCCAAGCTTCCTTCCCCAAGATCTGAGGTTCTCTGAGGTGGTTTCAGTCGGAGCTAAAAACAAGAGTTCATCATCTGTAAGGAGTGCGCGTATGACCCACTGAAAGGGATTTCGCCAAGATCAGGGGGGAGATTTAGGAATCGATGTTGTGGTTTAGGAGGCTTCTGCCCTTATATTGCGGCCTGGGGTGAGGATTCTTCCTACCTTGGCTTACTTTCCATTTTTTGGCCGGGAAAAGAGGGTTTTTTGGTTAAGGGCCTGTTTGGTGGAGAAAAATTGCATTTTTCGGGTTTTGCATAGTGTTTCGTCACCTAGGTGAGCCTCATTTCTCTGGGTGGAGGTGAAATCTTCATGGAGGTAACACTCTCAGCTAAGGCGTGGGAAGGATCCACAGGGTGAGGGGTCAAAGCTGGGCATAGGCGGCTCGCCTGGCGTAGGCATCTCGCCTAGGCATAGGCTTGAATCCGCTGGGTGGCTACCCTAGACAGACCCGGGGACAGTGGAGGAGGACATTCTAGTCCACCTAGGCGAGAGCGAGCTGTCTCTTCAGGCGAGACCTACGATGGTTCGAGGCACATGTTCTTTATAACCCAGGGGTTTGGTCGTAATGGCCCGTTACGTTCTCGTGGCTTACTTCGGGGGCCATTATGTGACATGTTTGGATGTCAATGTGATAATATCTAACATGTTGATATGTGTCTTTATAGATGTTATGTGTCACGATAAGCCATTACATGGCTTGCTTTTTTGTATGTCATTGTTGGATCATAGAATGACATGTTGAATGTAAATGTTAATATACGCTTGTGATATATTGACATGAGTGAAATGATGTATGGAAATTGTATATATGATCATAAATTTGTCCATGATGCATTGGTGATATGCATGAGTAGAATTGTCCATGTAGCATTCATTATGCATGTGACATGATAAAATTTGTAATGGCATGATTGCATTGCATATGCATGAGGACATCGCATTAAATGGGTGTGAGTGCATGAATGGTAGATCGACACTATGTTTGGTGTTTGATATATGTCGTGGGTACATGGTAAAGATCGACACTGTTTAGTGTTCGGTAATATGTCGAGAGTACATGTAAATTAATCAACATTACGTTTGGTGTTGGATTGGGTGGGCTCGGTTAATGGGATAACATCCAAATGAGTCACACGGATTAATGAAATGGTAAAGGATAATATGTGTCGGGTATCGGTAAGTTAGGGTAGATTCCCCCCAAGGTGAAAGACCCATCAATTATGGAGAGACATAGTGATGAGTCCAAAAACTCATTTGATTTTTATTCCATTTTTTTGAGCATATTATAAGATAAATGTTGATTCGTATGCAGAAATGTGGATATTTTACTCAAATTTAATTTTGCAAAAAAATACAGCATAAGCGAAAATCCCAGCAAAAACCGGTAGAGATCAGCATATAAGTAGAAATGAGGTCGCAACTGAAAGTCGGAGTCGTGACAAGAAATTTGTTTGTTCGATTAATTCCCGGGTTACGACATCGGCGGACCGGCCTTCGGGGAAGGAAATAGAGAGAGCATTCAAATGATGTGTGACCAGTTAACTGCGACCCGAATTACCAAAGCAACAAGTGAAAGGGGTTAGAAAATAGAAGGAAGTAAATGGTTGAGACTAGGAAATATTCAAAGTAGAATCTTCGGTCGTGACACCACTTTCTGATGTCGACCCGGTGTGAATATAAGCTGAAGTCGTGGCGTCGTCGATGTCGCGGCGTGGATCGATCAATGGAAGCCACGGAGGTCTGAAAATGAAGTTGCAGCTAGTTTTTAAATGAAGGGCTCCATTTGAAGTCGCGAAGTGCCATTGAGGTCGCGACGTAGAAAACGGGAGCTGGAGTCACCAGCGGAAAGCTTGAAGTTGCAACTAAATTAAGAGTTGAAGAACAAAGAATTCGCCCCGACACGAGCGAAGCCCGAACAAAATCCTTGAGCGAAGTTGTGGGCCATTTATTAATCAAGGACCACAAGCGATGTAAGTACTTGACCAGATACTTCTTTGAGAAGCAGACATAAGAAATCCAGGTTGCAACTTCTTTTGAGCAATTGGGACTACATGCAACCAGAAAAAAAGCAACATGAGGTCGTGACATCACCTTGAGGTCGCAACCTGGCATAGAGGTTGGAAAGAAGAAACTGGTTGCAACAAAGTTGAGGTTCACGACCCGGAAGAAGGAAATAAACATCAAAGGAGTGCTTATCAACTTAAGGTCGCACCTTAAATTCGAAACACAATGAAGCGAAGACCACGAAGACCAGTGCGACCGAGAAAAGGAAGTCTGACCTAGAGCGTAGGCGTAGAAACGAGAAATGTAGTCGCAGCCTAAAACTAAGGTCGCCACGTCACGGTCACGACAAAGAAGAGGAGTCTGGCGCAAATAGCGGGGTCGTGACTCGGAATGCGATGAAGGAAGACAGGTCGCGATGTGAAACCATGGTTGCGACATCGACTCTTGAAAACCAGCTGAACCAACGATGTCGGACCATAATCAAACAAGCTGCGAACTGGTCTAACGAAGTAACAAGGTGGCGGCGAACAAGAGCAAACAAGGAAAATCCATGTCTCGACATCAACCCAGGTCGCGACGCTGGGGCACGATGGCGGGCTTTTCTTTTGGAATTCCACGGAGGATTTTTGCGATGGACCAATTTCTTTTGGCCGATTATAAATAGGCAGTGTTAAGAATAGTAAGTAGCTTCCATCTTCACTACCCCGAAAAGAACGAAGAAGACTCGGTGTATAGCTTAGAGTAAAATTTTATTTTCTTTATTTTATAGTTTTTCTTTCTTCTTGAATTTTTTGGATGCGAATCTGACTAGCTTAGTGGCTAGTTTCTATTTGTTTTTCTTTACTTAAGAAATTACGCCTTGAAATTTATGAAATCTAGACAAATTTATGGAATTCATTTCTTCTCAATTTCATTGTGATTATAGTGGTTGTATGTGATCGGCACTCCATTTCTTTAATCGTAATGCAATAATTGGAACGCATCTCTATTGGATTTGAATTAGAGTTAGTTACAATCTTTTCTGCAAAAATCTAGAGAAAATTATTTGGGTTGGGATTTACTTACTTGGTGTCATTTTTTAATCGATAAGTTGCCAATAGTAGTACCGAATACCAGTTTAAGGAGTGTATCTTGCTCTGATTTCTAGGATGCCCTTTGCGTGACATAGAGATGGAGATTCCTGAGAGCTAAGGGCATTCTCTTATGGGTATGTTAGACTACCATTGATGAACTGCTGAGCTCTGAAAGTTAATTTTGATAAATACCCCATTCGCTCATAATTGAAGTTGGAAGGGAACATTTACAACAATATAAACAATGGAGAGTTCACCTCGATCTAAAGTTACCAGCCTGTTAGTTGAGATCTAATCAAGGGAAAGGGATGATCAATAGATCTTGAGGTTGAGCCACCAATTAAATGGTAGAACTTTTGCAAATCACGAGAAGAAAGCGAATCTGCGATCATCGAAGATGGGTATGAAGTATTGAAGAAAGAAACACCCAGTCTTACATACAAATAGTGGTTCGATCTTGACTTGAGAGAAGCAAGAGCTTCCTAACCCGATGAATGTGGAAGAAATCATTTGCGACATTTGACAATCTTAGACAAATCCATATCCATGTCTATTCGGCAATGTACTTTCATGCGAGAATCAAATTTGTTTCATTATAATTCACTAATAGTTTTCGATTCTCACAGGGAACATATTAGATTCAGTATTTAGTTCTTTATATTTTTAGTTGATCTCATGTTATTCCAATTTCTATTTTTAGTTAGTCTAGGATATATCATTTGGAGCAAATTTTCTATCAAATTCTTTTAGTCGAATAGCATGAGACAGTGAGTTTTGGGTACTTGATGCAATTCATGTCAATCTACTTGTGGGAATGATACACGGAGATTACATTCAGATTTTACTACTTGTATGACCTGTGCACTTGTAGTGTCATAGACTAAATGATTTTAAGGTCGAAACATCGAGACTGATTTATTTAATTAAGAAGAATTTATCGAAAGTGACATGGGTGCAAGAGAAGTGTAAGGTTCGCGTAACTATGTACATTTGAGTGGTTTTTATTCTATATAGAAAAGGCAAACAAGTTTTATGCTTAAACAACTTCTTGTCGCGACGCCGACTTTCAGTTGCGACTTCACTTACCTTATAAGTGATCTCTTAAAGTTTCTTTGGGATTTTCCACTTATATGTATTTTGCAAATTAAATTTGAGTAAAATATCCACATTTCTGCATACGAATCAACATTTATCTTGCAATATGCTCAGAAAAATGGATTAAAAATCAAATGAGTTTTTGGACTCATCACATAGTCCCCAGCAATGAAAGGCCATAAAAGTGTTTGGGTTTGTAGAGCCCGCGGTGCGACACCAGAAATCCACTACTCACAAAAGGCTCATGATTGTGGAAAATAAATGAGACTTAATAAAAATGATCATTGTATGTCATTGAAAATGATGGTTGCTCACACATAGGCTTAGGCATTATGTGAGAGAGTCGGTGGGGACTCGGGTGCATGGTACATGGTGAGTCGCGTCTCATTCATGGAATGTCATGTAGCTATTCTATATAGAATTGGCATGTTCTTGTGGGAATGTGAATTGTGATTGTGCATGAAAAGGCATTGCATGTGCACTTAGGTGGGGAGTAGCCCTTGTAGGAGGCATTCTCTACTGGGCATCGCTCACCCCTTCGTGGGACCCACTTTCGGTCACCGGGGACTAAACGGGAACTGACCGGCATCAGCGAAATTTGTGATTATGAAGGAGGTCGACTTGTGACCTTGGTATTACTTTTGTCAAAAGTATGTTATGTAAAGAATTGTAATTAAATTCTTTTGGACTCTTGTGTAAGTAGTCAGGTATGTGATTATGGTAAGCCGTGACCGAACTCTTACGGACTGTAATTAACTATTTCATTTTCATATTTTATATTTAATATAGAATGAATAGATCCTGAGTAAGGACGTATTGAGGTGGTGTCGGTAACTCGGTGTCCGCGGTGGATTGAGGTACCGTCAGGGTACCAAGGACAGGTGCGAATGGCGTAAGATAGAAATTATGCGGGTTGTCGGGTTGTCAACAGGACCCCCGGGAATTGAGGCGCTACAAAATTTCCTTCTTCAAAACAGGGAAAACCTCATTTCCAAATCAATCTATATATATATATATATATATATATATATATATGCTATATATATATATATATATATTACGAATATTTGTGAGTTCATGGTTTCTATTCTAACTCTTAAACAATAAAATTTTCAACATTTTGTTACAAATGAAAAAGATTCAACAAATAGATTCTGATATTAAAAATGTGTTTTATTTGGCTAACAATTAAGACATTCCAGCTAAGAATGCAAATAAAAGGTAGATATTAAATATGTTTGTTCTCACGAATTTGGGAACTATAATGAAAAAATAAATAAAAATTAAAAATATATTTAAAGTAATAAATTATTTTTGTGTTTGGGAGAAGCTTATTTAATTGCTGATGATTAAATATTTTTATATTTATAGGAAATCAAATATAACTTATATATTTGCTTTAATTTGATTATTTTATAACAATCACTATATTACAAATTTTATTTAAAAAAATTCGAGTATAAATAAACAGGCTTTGCTTCTGTTGGTAGAGAAGCGAAGATGGGTTCCGTCGATCCATTAGTTTTCTATCCCGTAGCGGCGTCGTTTTATTACTATGATTTTACGTGGAGAGGACTTTTTGACTAACATTTTTATTGCATAACTTCTAAACAAAAATATCAAATCTAATCTGAACATATCTTCCAAGCATCGACAGCGATCGTTTCATATAAGGTTGCATTGGCACTGAACTCTGACCTCGATGAGATGATAGACTAAGGTAGCGTTTGTTTTTTTTATTATTGTCGAATTGAACTTTTTTTGAGCTTAATGTTGAATAGTATTTAATAACATTAAGTATTATGTTGTTTGTTTTTTAACATTGGGTAGTAAGTAGGGAATGAAAACCAGGGGGGGTGTTATTTCGGGTTCCCGCCCCGCCCTTAATGGGACGGGTTTGGTTTAATTGTAATCGGGCTTTTAGAGGATTTGGGTTTATTTTCTCAAACTAGAAAGTGAGTTCGAATTATTGTTATTCTCATGCGCCCTTAGATTATATTTTAAAATATTTTTGACTAACATTAAAAATATCAAAAAAATATTTTTGATATTTTTGACTAACATTTTTATTGCATAACTTCTAAACAAAAATATCAAATATAATCTGAACACATCTTCCAAGCATCGACAGCGATCGTTTCATATAAGGTTGCATTGGCACTAAACTTTGACATCGATAAGATGATAGAATAAGGTAGCGTTTGTTTTTTTTATTATTGTCGAATTGAACTTTTTTTGAGCTTAATGTTGAATAGTACTTAATAACATTAAGTATTATGTTGTTTGTTTTTTAACATTAGGTAGTAAGTAGGGAATGACAACCAGGGGGGGTGCTATTTCGGGTTCCCGCCCCGCCCTTAATGGGACGGGTTTGGTTTAATTGTAATCGGGCTTTTAGCGGATTTGAGTTTATTTTCTCAGAGCAGGGATGGGTTCAAGATATTGTTATTCCACCATGCCCTTGCGACCGGATGTATTTTAAAAATATTTTTATAATTTTATTTTATCTTTAATATAAATAATAATAATAATTAGAATTTTTTTAATAAATAATTTATAAAAATTAATAATATTTTTATTTTTTTAAATATATTAATTTTAATATAATAAAAATAGAAAAAAAATATAAAAAAATTTAATAATAAAAAATATAAACAAAAATCAAATGTAAACAGGGTAGGTTTGGGATATTTTCCATCCACATGACCATACGCCTTGCTAACAATTTTTAAATAGGATAGGTTTAAGAATTTAAAACAATAAATGGGCCGGGGTCGGGATGGGGCCACCCCGTCCCGAAACCCCGTTTCCATCCCTAGTAGTGGGTATTGCTGGCCCTCCTCCTTGTTAAACAATGGTGGAGTTTTTCTTATTTTGGTGGAATATGACTTTTTTTCAATAGAAAAAGCCAAATATTTTCACTTTTTCTATTAAGAACTTTTTTTAGAAATTTCAGCAATAAGTTGTGAAATTTTTAAAAAACAAATAACTAGATGTTGAAAGCTATTTAACTGTAAAGAAGAGAGAAGTAAAAAACAAACAGCCCACTAAATGAGTATGTCGTGGCATTCCTCTCCCATATCAACCAATTGCAAGGATCTCATTTTCTCATCCATGAATATTCTAGTAAAGAACTTTGCCCACATTCTCGACCAATCTTCTTTAAGCACCCATCCAGATAATCGTTTAATTCTTATGGAACAATATCTCGGTCACTATCAGAAGAAGGTTCCGATGTGAGGGTGAAGTCTTGTTCAACGTGCAATGCCAATGTTGGTGATGACGAAAAATCATGCTGATTTATTGGATAATTATATAATGAGTACCTAAAAGAACTATTGCATATTCTGTTCATCATTTTTTGTGTCAGGTGAACCTTTGGTTTGATGAACTAGCACTAGAGTCATGTAGGGGACAATGGTGTCTTGTATGTAAAGTTAAGTAAAGTTGTAGGCCGTCTTGTATAGTCTGGCGTTGAGGTTCACGCAATATAGTGGCTTGTCAAGTGTCGTTCCCATGAAGAGAAGCATGCTGAATACTGGCTTAGAGTCCTAGATAATATTTGGATCATGTTGTATAGTGAATTATGACTAATTTAACTAATCTAAGGAAAACCTAATATTAAAATAACATTTAAACGATGATGAAAACTAGGGTTTGCCTTCACCTACCACGCCTAATGGATTTAACCTAGATAGCATATTATTTAGTATTTCATATGATTTATGTTAGTGGGTTGATCATTGCCTACAAAGATATTCTCTCTCGAGATATATCTACCTATCTCTCTCAGTGGAATTGTGGCCATCTCTACCTCGGCCTTGACTCAGATATGCATAAATGTGCAAACCACACAATGCTACACTGAACCCAGGGATATCTCTATTCTCGATTGACCAAGTATTGCTTTATCCATCATCTATGAATCATCTTCTCTCGATCTCAGACTCCTAGCAATAGCATGCCAAAATAGGCCAAATGATAACATGTGATTAAATGCAGGAGTAAAGCAATCATACAAAGTCATATCAATATTAAATAAACCACATTTAATACATTAATCCATAATGGTGCGGCTAGGGTTGACAAAACCCTAGAGAGAAAAGTTAGTTCATAGTGATATTCATTACAGACTGAAAGATTTTTAACATGGCGAATCGGGGAAGAACTATAGAAAATGCGTCTTATGATCTCTCGAATCTGTCTCCATCGATTTTTCATTTGTTCGTTTGTTGTACTCTGCGTCGTGCCTTTGATGCCTCGAAAATTCCTCCTTTTATGTCTCTCGACGCGAGCCCATCATCGCCCATAATTCCGTGCCATTTAATTCTCCCCTGCTCTAAAGAAAACCTCTCACTGCGCCACGGCGGCACCCAGGCTACCGACCCTACCTGGCTGGTCTGGCCGCGACGCAGACCCTCCATGCCGGCCGCTGGCTACGCCGCAATGGGAGTGATTCGCCGCTGTGTGGGTGCTCGCTCTCTTCATTTTCTTCTACTTCGGGTCTTTCCTTCCTACTTGGTCTTTCCTTAGCGTTATTTAGCTTATTTTTGCTTATTATCTGCAGTGTCCTCGAAACATGATAAGATAGAGGATTCGCGCAATATTAGTGAATATGAATGTGAATCATGCAATTGAGTTATAAAAACACATAGAAATCTTACTGAAACACATGCATAATTCACACCAATCAAACAAAAAGAAGAAACTATGGGAGGAAGAGGGTCATCAGAAGCCTTACCGCACCCGCTGCATACGCTCGAAGTGGATGAGAGTGGCTTTGATGCGCCTGGCTTAAGTCGGCGCATGGGGAGTGTGCTAGCTTCAATTAGCGCCAACTGATCCCTTATTTAATGTTCTATCTCCTAGTAAAATTTCATGGCAATCTGAGTTCTCTGTAGTGATTGGAGTGATTTTAGTTCTTTGACTCCCGAGCCCATTTGCAGAATTAACGTCCCAGGAGGCTTTGATTTTGATGAAATTTATTTCGCTTCAGTTCTTATGTGTTGTTCTACCCCTGCATGGAATTTTGTGATGATGCGAGGTTGTGGGCAAAGATTGGTGGCGATTTTAGTGCTTTCGAGTTCTCTAGGAGACTAATTAAGGTTTTGTGTTTTGGACTTAAAACCTAAAACCAATTCCTAACTTAGTCCGCTTACTCAAATAATTACAAGACTTTAAGAAAATAAGGATTCAGGGCCAGATATCAAGTTGGGCTTCTTTCCAAATAATTTTCTTTTTCTAAGAAACATTTGATTAACAACTCATTGTTTATTCTTTACTTGCAATTGTTTTATATAAATATAACATGAAATATACTTTCGATCATTTCATTTAGAATAGATGGTGCCATATAATTTCATCATTTGATATATACATGTGCATAAGAAGGGTTCTTTATTTTCGAAATTACTTCAAGGCCATGTGATTCTTCAAGTATGATTGTAGCCATCTTGTAATTCGGATATGCTACCATGGGCACCATGTGAAAGAAGCTCTATATGATTCTTTGCTTGAAGTCATGATGTGAAAGAAGCTCTATATGATTCTTTGCTTGAAGTCATGTGATTCACTAAGAACCATGTGATTCTTAAGAATTCCACTAAGGCATGTGCTCAAAGTAGCTAAGTCCTGCAAAAGGCATTAGAGAAGCAAAACAACTTCTCCTAGAGGTTAAGCAAAAATAAATGTAATAATAATAATAATAATAATCTAGAAAGAAATAAATCCTAATCTAAAATAGTTTTGTCACAAATGATGCGAGAAAGAGACTAAGTCGGATGGGTCTCATGATGGAGAATCAAGGAGGATCGAGAGGATGACTCCCCGTTGACCCGCGGTTGAGGTAGAACTTGCCCCAGTGATGTACCACTAGGGCAATAGTGTAATTGTTATTACATTTGAAGAGGAAATCTACTTGTTATGGAAGATGTTACACCCGATTGACATAGGCTATGTTTTTTTTGACGAAGTTATGGACCATCTGTAAAAGTAGTGTGACTTTATCAAAAATAAAGGCACCAGAATAAATCAACATATATGCACACAACACAAGAAGTTGGTTATGTCCTTCGGTAAAGCCTACGTTCACATGCATTTGAGAGCCTATATGTAAGGATTTCACTATTTTCAATCGAGTTACAACAATGGATTTTTATATGAGACAAAGGCTTCCTTTCTCTAACACATTAATCACTGATTCTCTTGCCTTTGAGAAATATAGAGATAGGATCCTCTCATTCCCCCGACAACAATCTAAGACTCCCTGAGCCCGAAAAACATCATTTAACTAGATGCATATAAACCCTGACATTGGAAGAGTTGGGCAATACTGTGATAGGTATTCTGACCACCCACCACCACCTTAACTGTAGCACCATTTTCATTGTGTGTCTTTGGCAGAAAAATGTGTCCCTTATTAATATCCTCAGGGATCCTTCCTCGATATTTTAGATCTACATGGTTCCTAATGCATCCCAAACATGACAATTTGAAGATTTTGATTTTCATTCCATATTCTTCAAAATGAAATATCTTAGATCCCATAGAAAACTCATCAAATATGATCCAATCTTCTAGATTTGGTTTACCTGATATCACCCTCTAGTCTTCCTTATTTGTTTCAGTGAATATCATCTCCTAATCTTCAAAATATTATATACAAAATCGTATCAAAGTGGATATGGTAAGACTTGTCATCCATCTTGGTCTACCAACTCGTGCACCAACATGCTATAACCCCGAATTTTCTTTATTGAAGCCTACGGTTAATTTTTACTGAATCTCTTGACAAGAAATATCTCGACAATTTTTCATATTTCAACAATAAGAGCATTTTCATTATCATCTTATGTTTCTAATTTGGTAAATCCATTCCATGAATAGTTGATTCTACTCATGGTCATCAATTGTGTTACTTGATAGTAGAACCCTAGGCTTGACAAGGAATACTATTTTAATTGTCCATGGTTGCTCATTGATGATGAAACAATTATGAATTATGACTAGTATGAAGTGTGATTGATGATCAAATTCTACTAATCATAGATATGTGATATTAAATCAACTTATTCCAATTAACCTTTCCAAGACGTTTTTATATTTACATATGTTATTCTAAGTGATCACATAAAAGCTTTGAATCTTCAATCAAAAGAAAACAATATCTAAAAAAGTGTTGAGTTGAAATAGGCAAACAAAATTGCCAACTTAAAATATATACCTAAATATATTAACATATTAATTAAGAATAAATATATGCTCTTTTCAAAAAGAAAAGTATAAATATATTCTACAAATAAATAAACATTATAATTTTTACCATTATTTTTTAGAAGCAAATAATTTTCATTAATTTTATTATTTTTTATGTCTTCAAAAGATCTAAGACAATGAAAAAAACAATAGTTTTATATTAAGTTTTTGAGTAATTTAAAGATTAAATAATTTAAAATTATGAAAGTTTTTTAGTAATTTAAATTGTATTTGATTTTCTTTAATATTTTTCATTACATAACGAAATATAAGAAAATTATTTTCCTCAATTTTTTTTCTTAGTACTTTCTAGGTACCAAACACAACATTTATATTTAAATCATTAATTGAAATAATAAAATAAATGATTGAGACAAGATCAAACTTACACGGCTTTCGAGATAGTAGTTTTAGCGAGTTACGTGAAAAGGTAAAACTAATGGATAAATGATAGAGATGGGTTTGCCTTCTTAAACACAACTCTGAAATTTTTGTATTGTGCATAGAAATTTTGGTTGTAACAAAACCAAATCAATATGAATTGTGACTCTCACTAAATACACCTAATATCTTTGGCTAGAGCCATTGCAGGGGATATGGATCCATGCTTAATGCTGAAAAATCAAAGCATACATCAGAAAAACAGTTCCTATATGGAGAAAATTGCTTTGTGAGAGTGCGGTCTAGCTTAATTCAAAATTAAATCAATGATGTTAATTTTCTTGAATGGCAAGTGAAGAATTCAATAGAAAATAAATGACAAACACATGGGAGGAAAATATTTCTTGGCCAAGGGAAGATCATTCCCGATTTAGTTGCGGCCAGCCATGTTGGGCTTAAAGGGAAAAATACGTATAAATATGTGATGCGAATCTTGAATTGAGCAATACTATTAGCCAATCTTTTCTAGTACTCCAATATGGATTTTCCTTATCATGTCCTTACAACTGGGTGAATCCACAAAAGTGTTGTTACTTTCATCGCCTAACCTCCCAGGGCATCGTATGATGTAAACGCAAAGGCAAATCCAGGGTGTGAGTGGGCCGACCACCTCTTCGACGATTAAGTCAACAAAAATACGGAGAGGTAGAAGAAGGAGGTTTGCACAATTGGGGTTGCATACCTTCTCATCGTGGAGATCCTCATGATTTATAGAGAGTGGTTCATGAATCCCTCTCCCTTTTTCTCTGGAAATAATCTCCTTTTCTTAGGAACAAAATCTCTTTTTCCTTATCAAAGACTAATTCTTCCTTATCAAGGATTAATCTTCCGAGAAGTAAGGGATTTGAAAACGAGGAAATTTGTGGATAAATACCTTTTGTTTATTTCTTGCCTTTATCCATTTGTCCATAGAGAACTTGCCATAAGTAGGAGGACCAGGGCATGGGACTTGGAACTCTAGGCAGGCTACAAGTGGCCTACAGGAGGATACGACTTTCATAGACGGGCCTCCAGATTTCCCGTCTAGGTAGTGCCTACTAATTTTAATATGGAAGGTGGGCTTGGGCCGCTTCATATCACGAGACAGGTGGATCTGGGGCCAAGCGTAGAGACCTTAGACTTGTCGGTAGCGGGTTCAAAAACCATAGAACTTACAATGTCCCTCTTTTCCCCGACTAAAATTTTGTGCTTTTCCAGTTGGGAAAAATATTGTAGTATTAAATGTAGAATGTGGAGAGTTGAATGCGCCGAGGCAATGCTATCATAGGTTTAAAGCGTGTGGAAAAGCGCCACGCTCCTAATATATATACGACGCATTTACTCTAGGCCTTGTTGTGCTCCTATTGGTGCCTTACCCCTACAAATAGGAGTAGGGGTTTCAATAGCAGTTTCTTTTACGTTTTCTCAAAGTTTTTTTTTTACTCCTGTGATTTTGCCTTTTCTGTGCTTTTGCAAACTTTCCTTTCAAAGGAGCCATCGGAGACTCTTGACTCTTGATGACTTTGGTTTTGGTGAGTGTTCCGTCTCAGGCCTTCACTTTTATCATTGGTTGGTTTGGGTGTTTTTTGAGGGAGTCCTATTAGGTTTAGCGGAGGTTTTTGGTTTGTGTTTCTTAGGTTTTATCACTAGTGGGACTTAAAACCTCCAGGGGGGATTTCTTTTATCTTTCAAGGGTTTCATTTCTATCTTCGCTTAATGGGCCTCAAGCTGACCCCTTCTTGTCCCCTTTTTTTTTTTTTGTTTATTTGCCTGTAGAATGGTAAGAGGTTATGAAGAGGTTTCTAGCAGTCAGGCTAGGCATCGGAGGGGGACTCCCCGGGAAATGCCTACTACAAGCAATCTAGTTGCTCCTATGTCTGTAGAGGAACTGAGATTGTACAGCCAGGTTCTTGTCGAAATCAGTCTTTAGATGTCAGAAGGCCGTACCTGTGTAGGGAGGCGGCCCTGCACCATCTACTTCACTCGAGAGCAGTTTGCTTCAGGGCTTTACTTCCCCTTCCCATCATTGGTGAAGTAGTTTTAAACTTTACTCGGGCACCTTCTACACTCGTACACTCGAATGTTTTTTAGATTCTAACATGTTATAGTGTCTTTGAACTCTCTCTACTAGCTGGACATCTCGCTGGTGGAGATTTGTTTCATTTACACTTTGAAGCTTGGGATCGGGGGCCTCTTATTTATGTCGACCCACAGTCCCCGGCTGCAATTTGTAATCGGGCTCCCAGACTCTCCCAAAACGGAGGCAAAAGGGGTTGTCTTGGTTAGGGGCCCGTGGCACTTGATGCCTGGCTCTCAAGGGCTTCCTTTTGATATGAATTAGTCCCTCTCATTCCCAAGTCTTTTTTAGTTTTTTGATGCAACTCATATTTGTCTAGGCTTTCTTCTCTATTGAAATGCCTCTAGTGTCTTGATGATTCGTAGGAAGGCGCAGGCAAGGCTGGCTGGTTAACTAGGTGGAGAAGGCAAGGCGGAATTTGCATCAATGGGTGCGTGAGATCATAGAGGGAGCATAACCGAGCTCCATATCTATGGAAAAGTCTATAGGGGTTAGGCGCTAGTCCTTTCTTATACATAGTGTATGTTCTTCCCCGTCTACTACCCATCGAGCTTGTGAAGAGCAAGCACTTCGTCCTTGCGGATCTCCTTAAACTAATACCGGGGAGCTCTTCGTAAGCCAAATCCTCTCCAAAACCCCTTGTTCGGTCGGAACTACTGCCACTATCGTGCAGATCTAGCTGCGATTACCTTTGGTAGACGAGATTCGCGACTGCCCCGGTGATGAAAAGAAGAAAAGAAGGCCAAGACAAATTAAGGTTGTCGATTGTGGGATTGGAGGGGTTTGTAAATTTGGGCCGGTCGGATGGTTGTAATTCTGTTGAAGAAAGAGAGGTTAAGATGTCTAGCTGGCCATTTGGATTTGCTATACAAATGTCTGGCTTGAGTCACGAGCTCATGGGAAATTGCCCTCGACTCAGGGTCTAGACGACAAGCGCTTTAAATGGTGCAGTCTGTTGAGGAGGAGTTCGGATCCCGACCCAGGATAATGATTTTCATGTATTCTCCAGAACAAGCTGTTCGTGTCTTGCCGGCTTTGGAGGGTGACACCCGAGGTGCCTCAGCAGGCTTGTGTGCATGTTGGAGGATGGGGTACATGTAGGAGGAGCCTCCCACTTGATGGGTTGAAGCGAGGCTCTTCCTGAGAAGAAGCCGGGGTGGCCGCCGCCTTATGCGGACACCTAGTCTTGGACTTCACGGAGCCCGGAGGTGAGGCCACTAGATGGAGTGCTTGGCTCAAGTATGTCAAGCCGCTATAGTGGAGTCGTTCGCCGACGGAGACGCCAACACCATATTAGAAAGCTTTCTGGTTGCTCATAAAAAAATGCAACCCTTTCGATTAGAAGGATTCTCCAGTCGAGCAGATGCGAGATCTCTACCCTCACAACCTTCGTGTTTCTGTGGTGGCTCGTTTTGAGGAGTACTCCATCCCTTCCCTAACTACATGGATAAAGGTCTATCGGCGTGTGGTGGAAGGCAGGATGTATATCCTGATCATGACTTGATGGGACGGCCCAGGAGTTGGTATGGTCAGGCTTGTGTTTGAGCATGGGTTTTGTATTATTATTTCCTCCTAATGCCTCTTTTGTAACAGGTCGTTACCACCGTTCGGAACATGGCTCACTAGCATAGGGAGATTCAGATTACGTTGGAGGACTCCGAGAATAAGCAGCTTTATGTTGGGTGCGCCGCTGACATCGGATTTTAGAATCCCAAGCAAGGCCCAGTCACGTTTAGACATTGGGAGCGAAAGGCCCGAGAGGGCATGGAGAAGACTCGGGTGCGAGAGAAGAGAGAGACGAGGGTGGGGAGGAAGCTTAAGGTTGCCCGACCTTCTTCTGATCATAGAGGGCGGCTGCAAAGGCAAAGGCGGAGAATTGACTTTGGCTAGGGTGAAGATGCTGCGGTATTTCTTGAGAAGCTAAGGCGTGCCGGAGGCCGGCGTAAGAATTTGAGGCGAAATTTTGCCCGCTGGAGGTTGAGCAAGCGTCTCTCCTGGCCCAGAGATTGGGAGGCCCGGGACTGAGGTATCCACTCTCTACTCCCAAGCTGGCAAAGACAAGGAGGCCATGGAGGAGGATTACCATAAGGCCCTAGAGGTCATTTTTGCCTACAACTACGAGTGTTGTGTTTTCAAACACAACATCTGTATAGACCAACAATAGGTTCCAGATGGTATGCCCGACTTCTCTAACCCGTTGCCACATAAGTTCTTTGTGAGCCCTAGGTGCCCCCCGATCCTAGCATCTACCCCGATCCTAGCGTCTGCGGGGACCACGGTGGTCGGCGCTCGAGCCGGGTGTGATGAACATGAGGAGAATGCTTTCGTAGGACCGGAGGCGATTCAATCCCTCCTTTTTTTTTCTTTTCTATTTCTTTTGAAATTTTGTAAGGGACCCGGATTTGGCCACGGGCTCAGCGTCTAGGCTCAGCGGGTTTGCTTTAAAATCACCACGGGGCACAGGCTCAGCACTCCGCTCGTTTGAAATAAGCAGGGCACAGGCTCGACCATGCGCCAGTGGTTGATTTTCAAAACTATATAAACATGCTTATAAATCATCAACCCTTTGGGCTTTTCTTGCTTGTTGTACCTAGTGAACACGGGAGCCTGACATCGGCCGTGCGTGGTTGGACACAGGTGAGGACAGGCAGGATACCCCTCCTAGGATTCCCACGTGGTCTCGCTGAGTGGAGTTCCATTGTACGATGAGATACTTGCGAAGGGACCCCACAAGAAATAAACACATGCGATACCCGCGATATCTAATTATATAGAAAAATCCACGACCGACCTATCCGAATGTAGGTCATAACCACAACATACATAATAGGGACCCATATGAGTTTAATACTAATATCAGAGCATTCTAAGAGTATTTGCGAATTTAGGGTTACAAATGAAAATAAATAGGTCCAGAAAACAAGGACAGATAGGTGGGATAGAGTCACCGACAGCGTCGCGGAGTAGAGCGGTGTTGGATGCGGCGCGGGTGGGCCACTCACTGAGGCGCGGACCTGGGGAGCAGTTTATAACAATAAGCGTGAGAAATGGAAATCTCAGTGGCGCACGATTTATAAGAGTGTGTTTTAATTTTTTCAACATTTCATCTCTCAGGAGATCTACGTCCCACTCCTTTGCAAGGTTCCCCGTTTATAAACATTTCACAAAACCTTTACCAAACCCAACAATGAAAGTCATGCTCAATAAGTTGACCCACTTCGTATGAAGAACGCCTGCTTTGAATTTATTCACCACATAAAAATTTGATGCATAAAACATATGAATATCATGTATCATACAATTAATCATGGAAAATACAATAATCATAACTATTGAAAAGGTTATGCCTTTTCGAGAAACCAACAATGTACCCGTACCATATAAATTAACTATGTACCATACCATATACCTGTGATATACCATCGTTATGCATGACAATGTACCATACCATATACACTAACGATGTACCATACCATGTACCCATCCTAAACCGTGGGACACCCCACCTTACGATAACCAACATCGGGAATTGTTGTAGTAAAACAAATGATGATAAACCGTCGGTAAACCAGACCTCACGGCCGTGGAAATAACATATAACCGTTGGATGAAACTAACCTCACGTCACCTTGGCAAAACCCAGAATACCAAGCGAGTGGGTAAGCTTGAGCCTCACGTGATGGAAATAACATATAATCGTTGGATGAAACCAACCTCACGTCACCGTGGCAATCTCAGTATACTAAACTGTCGGGTAAATCCGACCTCACAGTCATGGAAATAATATATGACTGTTGGATAAAATCAATCTCACGACACCGTGGCAATCCCAGTGCACTACAATATAATTACTGAACCCAATCTCCGGTACAATATGGTACATCACCTTATAACCTCTAACTCAATGTCCTTACTCACGTGTACTTTTTCCAATGTCACCGTATCTTAGGTTAAGAATTTATGAACTTACTTTCCACAACTCAATTAGGTACATTGAAGATCTTTAGTTCCTCAATTCAAGCCGAAATTTGAGAAATACCTCAATGACCATATTCCTTAACCAATTTATTAAACACGTATATTCAAATCCATTTCATGAAACAATAATTTCTCAAGGGGGTTTAAAACCCAATCCACATACTTAAAATATCTAAATACCGCAGACTCATCCCACGAGAAACGTTACAACTTCCAAACAGTGAAAATGTTGACAAAATTCACATGAAATGATAACTTGCTTTATATAGGACCGATAATCACATTTGTATGCAACCAACCATTTGATCAAAACAGTATATATATAAAATATTTAATCACAATAGATATATCAGTATAATACCCCAATCATTTAAAAAAAAACATATAAACCACTCACAGACTACAGACGCTCAGTCTTGTCCTTGTAAGATCGTCTTCCGGCTCGGCGTGAATATACGTAATATAAATAAAATACCACTTAGGCTCGATAATTGAACCAATGACATTGGGATATTCTAAGGCATAGAATAACTTTAAGTATGAGACCGTCAAATTGAACTCAGGCAAGTCCAATTACACAGTGTGCCCTATAGGCCTGATACCTAAAATTGGGGCTTTTCACCCGGGAGCTAATTTCGAAATTGAACCATCCGATAATTCTAAACACGTCGATTTCACTAATACAACTTGATTTTCCAAATTTGACCAATTGGTACTATTTCGATCATTATCTACGGTAATTACGAAACAACCTAAAAATGGAAAACTAACCAAGCGGCGTCCAAAATTTACAAACCACATCCATGGAAGCCAGACCAGGAACTCATCAGTACCATTACCTTGGTCAACCGATCGTATGGTGGTGGCTTCGATCAAGCGATCTGACCAACTGTTTTAATAAGTAACTTCCAAGCGGTGAGAATGCGCAAAGAGTTGGGGTCCAAAATGGTGGAAATGAGCTATGGGGTGGCCTGAAGTGGCCGGAAATGGCAGGAAAAGTGGAAAACCTCCGGTGACTCACGGTGGTCGCCGCTAGTAGCTTGGCCAGAGCTGATTCAGCCGCCAGGCGGTTGAAAGCGTGAAAACTTCTCGTGGCAGCGTCCCCAGGTGTCCCTTCCTCCCCTTGGCGGTAGCGTGTTCTTTAGTGTGGTTGGCGGGAGGTGCCTTCTTCGGTCCCGATCTTCCACGACGGCGCCGTCGCTGGCCTTGACATGTGTTCCGGTTTGGAGAGCTTTTCCTGGGGTTTGGGGGCTCGAGAGGTGTTTGGGGCTAGGGTTTCATTGGCATCTAAGTTATGTTTATATGGGGGTCTAGGGTGGCTTTCGGGTAAAAATCTCGAAGACCCGAGAACTTGGACACGATGAGTGCTCTTTGTTGAACTTCTCATAGTAGTAAGTTTTTCGAAGTAAGTCGGATTGTGACGTTAAAGCGTCACATGAACTCGTGTCAGAAATGAGGCCTCTGAAATAGTGCTTTAGTTAACTAAAACTATTCCTCCTTGAAAAAGTCGAGCTTGGTCAAACTTGGTGAACTTGGTGAGTGTGTTAAAAACTCGTATTATTTAGTGCGGATTCGTTTACAACCTACCCCCTTAAAGAAAAATTTAGCTACTGAGTCGTACGTAATCATGGAAGAGATGAGGGTATTGACTCGCGTATGGTCTTCAGCTCCCAGTCGCTTCCTCGGCCCAGGTGGTTCTCGAAGGACCTTCTTAGGATATTGTCTTGTTGCGAAGCTCATACATTCTCTACCCGAATGCGCCTTTGGTACGCTCCTCATGGGATAAGTCATCCCTCGACTCAATCTCTGGTGTCTCCGACACATGTGAGGATGCGGAATATACTTACAGCATTAGCATGGAGATGGAACACATTATGGACTCGAGAAACTCCTCCGCCAAGTCTAATCTATAGGCCCATGAACTATCCTCTCAACAATCTCGAGTCCGATGTAGCGAGGATTTAGCTTCCTAAACTGCCAGCGTCTGGCCTTCGAGGAGAGAGTTTTAAGAATCTTCGATCCTCGACCTCAAACTCAAGATCCCTTAGAATATTCACATAACACTAAATATTCATCAAAGCGTATGCTCAACCTACCAACAAGCTAAGGTTGGCATAAAATCTTTCCATCCTCAAAACCTACAGTGTAACTTTCATATCCACTTGTGATTGGTCCCTTACCTACATCTAAGGTGGAGGGAAATAATGGGGATGAGTTCGACAGCTCAGTAGTGAATCCCCTAACAAGCCATGCTCATAAAAACATTTCAATTATACATAATTCAAGATATCTCAAAACATGAGCATTTTACAGATAATAGGTTGATGATGGAAACACATGAATGCAATACTACCACCATCTCGGCCCTCGTCGGTGACTCTTTTAGGCTTTCACCCCGGGGACTAGCCAGTCATTCGAGAACAAGCGACAAATTCTTTGGGACTTACCACCGAGGGATATGCCCACATCCCGTATATCTGTGACCTTTCTGGGACTACAACCTAGGGACTAGTCATCGTTCCGTTTCCACTACATCAATCCGAACTCTCACACAGTCTCATACGTATCATCTTTAAAACAATTTCTGAAAGCATTCAACCCACATGGATATTTAGAAACATCATGTGCCAGTTAATTCAAAAGATTTCCATATATATAAAAATATACATTTATATATCACTAGAAAATCCCACGCAGTCAAAGCACGGAATGGTACAGAATTCCCCTGACATCAAACCACAGTATAAGCGTAGAAGGTTATAAGATCCCCTACTTTCCTTAGATTCGATTGTCGCGGTCTCCCAGGGAGTTAAAAGCGAGGCTACTCAAAGTGCACATGAAATAACAAGTCATAAGATTCCTTGGCCTCTCACAATCAGGTGTCACATAAGAAAATTACTCAAGTGGTCTATTACTTTATCACCTGGCTCGACTCACATATATCATATACATGCAACATAAAGCCTTGATCCCAGTGCACTCTCTTTTACACTTACCCCAGGATCAACATTTCAACATATTATTAAGGGTTACACAAACAAGCGCACTCAACATAAAACACCTCTTGTATTCCTATCTCCATATTACTCATTTGAAGATAAAGTACTAAGGGTTCTTTTCAAGCTGGAATCACCCGATTCGAGACACCCCAGACTTGAGATATGTCTGCAACATAGCCTACTTTGAATGAATCTTGGGGTCGATGGGTTCTGAATTTGGACACACATTTTTCGAGGGGGTATTTATTATCGCCAAAAGTCCTAGTTACACAGCCACTTGAATCACTTAATTTTTGGAGCATAAATGATCAAGTTATGGCCAAAATACTAACACTGGCCATAACAGAAAATCCAGCCCACGAAAATGCCCAGAATTTATGATCTTCCCCACTTTTCCATAATTTTCCAGCAGTTCAACCCAAACACTCAAACCCACATGAAACCACTTTCTATTCAGCAGGAAACATCTTCCAAAACACACCTTAAACCCCAGAACCTAGGGTTTTGCCAACTTATCGCTCAACGATCTAAGATTAGGATGGTGAAATCAACTCTCAAAGAGAAATCCATGAATCATATCCTACAGCCACAAAATCCCCTCAAATCCTTACACAAATAACCAAGAATTAGGGTTTTACTACCCCATATCCTTCACATACAGGGTTAGGAGAAGTTCCCCAATAAACCTGAAGAAATAACCGTTCTGAATCGAGCAAAAAACTCTTGCCTTTTGGCTCGATCTCCTTTTTTTTTTTTTTTTTTTTTTTTTTTTTTTTTTTTTTTTTCCTGGTCAAACTCCCGATTTACACGCTTTACTTTGAGGATCCACATGAATGCCATCTGCAGAAACTACATGTCTGAGAAAACCCACTCGGCCCAACCAAAATTCTCATTTGTTGAACTTAGCATACAATTGGTATTGCCTTAAAGTCTACAACACCAAACCCAAATGTCTCTCATAATTGACTAGCTTCTCATTTTACGAATATCGTCGTGAAACGATGACAATCCAGATCTAGGAAATATGGATGGAAGACCAGGTTCTATTAAATCCATGAAAATTTCTTTGGGCATTGGTGAGTCAGAAAGACATCACTAGAAACTCATAACGCCCAGCCTCGTCTTGAATGCTAGTCTTTGGGAATGTCGGAGTTCACAATCCTTATCATTGGAACCACAGGCCTCGAGTCACTCTTGAAGAACACTCATGCACCTGGGGCTAATCAAATGGAGTCATCAATCCCAGAGGCAAAAGGATATTGAAGTTCTGAATGGTTGCCTTATTCAGCTCTATTGTAGTCTATACACAACCTCTAAGTGCCATCAGGAAGAAGAACTAATCAATTTCAAGGATAAGGTTAGGAAAGTGCCACCAACCTTTGGGATGAATTGCCGCGTGATATCTGACCCTAAGGAATTTGAAACCTAGAGCTCGTGCAAGGTGACGGACCGTAGGATACCCCTCCGGGGTTCCCAGGTGGTCTGCCTGAGTGGAGTTCCATTGTACAATCCCAGGGGATACGAAGGACCCCTAAAAGAGAAATAAACACATGCAATACAATATCTTCAATTATAGAAAAATCTGACCAGAGCTTATCAAATGTAGGTCATAACCCACATTTGCCACATAATAGGGACTATGAGTTTAATACTAATATCATAGCATTCTAAAATTTGCGAATTTAGGGTTACAAATGAAAATAAATAAGTCCGACATAAAACAAAGGGCGAGATAGGTGGGATAGAGTACAGCAACTGTCGCAGGTAGAGCGGTGTTAGTTTGGCGCGAGGAGTAGGCCTACGAGCGGACCTAGAGCAATTTAAAACAATAGCATTGAGAAATAAATCTCAGAGAGTGGCACAATTTATAAGGAAATTAATGTTTTAATTTTAAACATTTCATCTCCTCAAGACCTCACGTCCGGCTCCACTTGTAAGGTTCCTAGTTTTAGCAAACATTTCACAAAACCAAACTTTACGAAACCCGACAATATGAAAGTCTGTGCTCGATAAGTTAACCCACTTCATTATCGAGAACCACATAACTTTGAATTTATTCTACATAAAAATTAGTCATAAAACATATGAATATCATATAAATCTGATTAATCATGGAAAATACAATAATCATAACTATTGAAAGGTTATGCCTTACTGAAACCAACAGTATGCAGGTACCATATAAATCGACTATGTACATTACCACCATATACACGAGGATATACCATACGTTATACGCGACGATGTACCATACCGTATACACTAACGATATACCATACCATGTACCCATCTAGCGCGGGGACACACCTTACGGAGGAGGATAACCAACATAGGGGATTGTTGTAGTAAAACAAATGATAATAAGCTAGGTAAATTAAACCGGACCTCACAATTTATTGGAAATAACATGCTTAGTTGGATGAAACCAACCTCGTCAGTGGCGAAAGCCCGAATACCAAACCTTCGGGTAAACCGAGCCTCACGTGGAGTGGAAATAATATATACTTAGTTGGATGTAACCAACCTCACGACAAGTGGAAATCTAAATATACTAAGCCAGTCGGGTAAACTGAGCCTCACGATCGTGGAAATAATATATGACTGTTGGATAAAACCAACCTCAGAGCAGAGTAGCGATCCCGATGCACTCTGATATAATTCACTTGAACCCGATCTACGAGTGATATGGTGCATCACCTTATAACCTCTAACTCAATATGTCCTTACTCCACGTGTACTTTTTCGATATCGTAGTATCTTAGGTTAAGAATTTATAAACTTACTTTCCACGACTCAATCTTCATTGAAGATCTTTAGTTCTAAATTCAATGAAATTGAGAAAACACCTCGATGACCATATTCCTTAACCAATTTGTGTTATATATTTGAAATCCATTTCATAAAACAATAATTTCTCGGGGTTTAAACCCGATCCATGCCCCAAATATCTGCATCTCACGAGACTCATCCACGAAACGATGCGACTTTAGCGGTGAAAATGTTGACAAAATTCACATGAAATGATAACGCTATATAGACGGAATGTCACGTTTGTATGCACAATAACCATTTGATCAAAAACGGTATATATATAAAATATTTAATCCTGATAGATATATGAGTATAATACCCCGATCATTTAAAAAAACATATAAACCACTCCGAGAGACTACGGATGCTCGGTTTGTCCTTCGGGATCGTCTCATTTCGGCGTGAATACTGTAATATAAATAAATACCATGAGCTCACGATAATTAGACAGCGTATTTAGAGGAAATCCACTAAAAGGCCCTTCAGAATAACTTTAGAACTATGAGACCATCAAGGAATTAGAACTCACCAGTCAGAATTCACACAATGTGCTCTATAGACCCGATACCTAAAATTGGGGCTTTTCGCCCAGGAGCTAATTTCTCAAAATTGGGCGAATTCGATAATTCCTAAGCACATCGATTTCACTATCTGACTTGATTTTGCCAAATTTGGCCAATTGGTACTACTATTTCGGTCAGAGCCACCGATAATTACGAAACAACCTAAAAATGGAAAACTAACCAACTGGCGTCAAAATTTACAAACCCACATATCCTTGGAAAGCCCGAGAGACCGGGAACTCATCAGTACCATTACCTTGGTCCAACGATCCCGGTATGGTGGTCGAAAAACTTCGATCAATGCCGGCGACTTTGTTTCGTCGTAACTTACAAACGGTGAGGAATCTGGAAAAAGGGACAATAGAAATGAGTTCAGGGGGTCCAAAAATGGTGGAAAGGAGCTATGGGGTGGCCTAAAGTGGCCGAAAATGGCCGGAAAAGTGGAAAACCTCCGGTGACTCACGGTGGCCGCCGCTGTTGCTTTGCCGGCGCGTCCAGCGGCGGTTGGCCGTGAAAACTTACCGGAGGCAGCGTCTAGGTGTCCCCTTCCTCCTTGGCCGGTGCTTGTTGCTGGTGGTTGGCCGGAGGTGCCTCCTTCGGTCCAATCTTCCATGACGCGCAAATAAACTAGCGATGACTTGTGTTCCCGGGTTGGAGAGCTTTTTCCTGGGTTTTGGGAGCTCAAGAGGGTGTTTGGGGCTAGGGTTTCATTTAGCATCTAAGTTATGTTTATATGGGGTCTAGAGGTCGCTTTCGGGTAAAATCCCGAGACATAACTTGGACAACGATAAAGTGCTCTTGTTGAACTTCTCACTTAGCGTAACTTTTGCTAAATGCAAGTCGGTTGTGACGTTCGCGGAATACATGAACTCGTGTCGACAAGACCCTCTGAGAATGATTGCTTTTTGTTGTAACTCATTCTCCTCGAAAAAGTCAAACCAGAGATCAAAACTTATTTCACGAACTTAGTCAAGTGTGTTAAACTCGTATTATTTAGTGCGGGTCGTTACATGGAGTCAAGCTCACCTAGGTGAAGGGCACGACACTCACTTCACCTTTTTGGTAAATGTGTTGAGATGTTTGGTCCTCGCATCACCGTAATTTAGTTAGCAGCGTTAATACATATCTTCACGATCACATTACCACAGTCTCCTTTAAATGCCATGATGCATGACCAGTTTGCAGGCGAGCGGAAATCTAAATAAATGTATGATATCCTAACGCGCTGCCGTGCGTATGCGAATATACGTCGATGCTTGCTTAAAACTAGGGATTTTAGTTGAGCTGTTTTCAAAAATATTCTTTTGCTTGCTTTAGCGGAAACATGGTTTTATAATTCAAAACCATTGTTTGCTTTAAATATGGTTTGATAATTCAAAATCATTTGCTTGCTTGCTTGCTTGCTTGAAACATGATTTAATAATTGAAACCGTTGTTTTGCTTTGAATATAGTTTGATAATCAAAAACCATTTGCTTGCTTACTAAACTCATTACTTACTTTTCTAATATGGTTTACAATCAAAAGCCATTAAATATCAATGTAAAGCAGTTTTAAAATATAATACACTAATATTATTTGAAAAATAGGTTTAGAACACTCACCTTTTTGCTTCTTAGGCTTGAGCGCGGCTGAAACTCTTTCATAAGCTTTAACTTGCTTTACACTCAGATTACGGCGAAGACGTGTCGCCCTATGTATAGCATATAAACTTAACGTGCTTCTTAGCACTTATTCACACTCCAAGAAGAATATCGCGAGGCGAAACTGAGAAGCTTTGTAGGCGGCGAAATACGCTACCTTTTTCATCGAGTTCGATCTTCTTTGAACCTCTCTTAATCATTTATTAAGATTCCTATACTAACGGTGTACGATTTTGGGCTCAAATATGCAAAACTACAACAATCTGGGCATTTTGGACTAGCACATTGGTGCGATTAGAGCAGTGAATGCGATCTGGAGTCTCAGGCTACGTGCAGCCACAAGGGTAGTGCCAGTCTTGGAGAGTACATGTAAGGTGGTAAGACACAGCTTGTATCGATGCCGTGGGTGAAGCCACATTTGGGTGAATGCCAGGTACCACCTTGTTTTGGTACCGGTACCGCCTCGTAGTTTTTGCCCATAAATGCTAATTTTGCATCTTTTGGTATCAATTCTCTTCATACAACTTCTATATTCCATAATACCTCAAGAGTCAACATGGAATTCATCCAAAACCACTCCATAACACTTGAATTGGTGATTTAGAACCTCATATAACTGACCTAGTGAAAGAATCCTGGAATTCAACCTAGGTCCTGATTCTACAAAACCATATAAATAGGAGGATTCCATGTTTAATTTCACCAATTGGGGTTTTTACCCACATAACCTCGACAAATGCAGGGTTTGGGTGATCTCTTCCACAAAACCACTAGAAAAGACAATCTCAGACGAAACTATAAAATCCAAAATACCCATAGTTTAAAGATGAAGAAAACATACCTTGGTTTTGTCTTCTCCCACTTCTTCTCCCTCTTGTTACTCATCTTCCTTTTCTTCCAAGCGTGGGCTAGCCCCGAGGAGAACAAATGAAATTTTGTTTGTCTCATCTCTTATTTATATGTCCCCAATCTTTCTCTTAATTGAAAAGGGTCGTAATCACTTTAACAATGCGAAGATCGACTAATGTTATTTTCATTTTGGCATCTGATCTTCTTCAAATTATGGCTTTCATCTCCTTTTGGGAATTTACAAGTTTACCACATATTTCTAATCCAACATTCAGAGTTCATAAATTTATCATTTCTGATTTCATCTCCAAAGATACCACAATGTGACACTTGGTGCTCGTATACGCCCTTACAGTTTCATGTATTGTACACTCTCTCAGGACGGGGCGTTACATCAGCTCGGCGAGAGGTTAGCTCGGCCAGACTGACTCATGCGAGAACTCCAACTTTGGACGGCCATAACTTCTTCGTTCGAACTCCGTTTTGGGTGTTCTTGGACTCTATGGAAAGCCCATTGAGTCAAGATTCCATTCATATGCCTATGGAGGATAGTAGGTGTCAGGCCAAACTCAGACAGGTAAGGACAGCTCGGCCAAGTCAGGTCAGCTCGGCTAGGTTTGACTACGTATAACCTCCAACTTCGGAAGGTCATAACTCCTTCGTCGAACTGCATTTGGTGTTCTTGGACTCATGATTCGTTTTATGCAGTAGGTGTTCAGAATCAACAAAATTTATATCTAAGATTCCTCTTATTGACGTATAAGACTCACTATGATGTTCTCTTTCTAGGGTTGAACACGGGGATGGGTTTTCTTCGTGAGATAAGAGTTACAGTGTGTTGAAAATGGTGTTTTCTTGTTGGATCTTTTAGGGTTTGTGAAAAACAGTGTGGGTGAATGGTTGAAAACTTGAAATAACTTGAAGTAAAAAGTTAGAGAATTCATGAAGTCTCGAGCCCAGCCCAGGCTTAGGGTTATAAGTTAGCAGAGCATGTCCTCGAATGGCTTTTCCTCGCGTTGGGGGAGCAGCATGACATATAGTCATTTCCCGAGCGGATCTCATTTAGCTTTAAAACCTAAACCACTATAAGTTTCCTCTTGAAAGATGGCATTTAATGAGCATAAAACTCTCCCTGACAGTGAACACACACTCCACAAGCCTACCCTTCATTAGCAAATAGAGGCAAACTAACTGGGCATCGGTGGATCTAATGATAAGCATCCCTTGAACCCAAAACTTGCCAAATACACATTAGGGAGAGCATGCCTAGAGATTTAACTAAGGTGAGACGGGAACACAAATACTACGCCATCTGAACATGAAAGCATGAGAACATGCGGCACTTTCAAAACCAACGCAGTGGCCTTCCCCTTCAAGGATGAGGGGGTTATAGCTAAGCATCCCTTGATTTGTCATCATCGGGTGTTTGGCTATGAAAATGCAAGAAAGTGAAGGAAAGGGAGAGAAAATCCTGAGCCAGCGGAGGAGAGGAAGCCGTGCCAAAATTTTCCTGATTGATTGATGGAGTAAAGTTGATTGATTTACAGCTTAGTGAGCTTATAGGTGCTCGAGTACAGTAAGAATTACAAAAGTGTATAAAGGAACCAAAATTACATAAAGAGGTAGACTTGTATAAAACCACAGGCAGATTCAAAAGTAGATTCTTGAGGTGCACCAGGAAGCGGTGTTGCGAAATTTCGTAACATGAAATTTACCTCACTGGCTCTCCTTCTCTTGACATTTTGCTCCAAATTTCCTCTTGTTCGTCAGTCATCTTCGGTCGTTTCGGGTTCATCGTGTTTGAATCAAATTATGAAGATAATGAGGCATTTGATCTCTGAGAGCTACTAACGATAACTACAAAATGTGATCCATTAGCAAAATTTGGGACCCCCATTGTATCAATTGAGTTATTAAAGTCGATTGGTGAGTGTTTAAAACTGCGTTATACGAGTACCGAAATAGCATTTATTTGGGTCTTAATCCTCCCCAAACCGACACATTGCTAGTCCGCCTTAGCGATGATAAAGGAAGATCATCACGGGGCTATATGTATGCAAAAGGTTGTCTTTTCAAAAAGTGTGTATTAAAGCGAGGCCTTACCTTCGATTATGAAAACTTGGGACACTACATAAAGACCGGCTTGGAAAGAATGATTCCATGCAAGAAGTTTCGAGCGATGTTCATTCCAAAATCAACCTGAACTTCCCACGAAATCTAAAGTGTTTTGGTGATCGGTTATCACCAATAATTTGCTAGAAGCTGCACCTCTCCTGACCAAACTCAACGTGCCTTGAGAACATTGACCATCCTAAATAGATTCGGGTTCCCTCTTATTTTACGCACACATTGTATTGTTGTAGGGTGCGATGCTGAAAACTCGACTTCTTGAAGTCGGGTGTAGCGGATCCACCAAATGACTCCCGACCAACTAAGGTTTAGGGCATCGAGTCAAGAGATCTTTCAACCACGAACTCTGAGTTTGACCGGGACTTGAATGATTTGAGAATCCGAGCACCTCTGACTCGCTAAACTCCACCTATCCACCCACGTAGCGAGCATTAAGTCGTGGCTCATTAGTTGGCTTAGAGACCTTAGGGCTTTAAAGGCTTTCGCCATATACCCCTCGGGGTGGTGCTTTCGGGTTTGAGCGCGAAACACTTGCGGCTTTCTTACCTTCTCTTTTTCTTTTTCTTTTTCTTTATCCTTTTCTTTTCTTGGAAGACACATTGGCGCCTAATTTGCAGGGACTCTGTTAACCTTTACCTATTATGGGATCGTGAAACTAAGGTCGGTTTTGCGAAAGTAAAGGGGTATGCGACTTCGGCTATGGAATGTGAGTGTGCCTTGTGTGTATTGTCCTAGATAATGGTGGAAGCGAGGTTGATTGCAGGGTCTCTGAGCTGGCCAGCAACTCGATCATGCATGGAACTATTCTAGCATTGATTGTACCATACAGTACTTCAACTTTTCCAAATTACGAATAGCAAAACCCTTTAAAATATAGGGGCAAAAATTGAGATGCAAAAGTGTAGAAAAATATAGTTGTATTATTATATATATATATATAAAGGTGTGTTTCATAAAATTTTCATCTTTTGCAAAAAGAAGTAAACAGCAAGCCTCTAAATATACAAAAATGGGCTTTGCTAAACAAGTAGTGAAAAGCATGTCGGTTGTATGAACATCACTTCGACTAACTCCCCATTTAACAGCGAGTATGTCGTAATACCTTGATGGGGTGTGGAGTCAACGTTAGCGAAGGAAGTGGTACCTCCTCAGTCGGTGGCTGATGAAGAATCATCCTCGGCTGGGAATGAAATTTGGTCTTCTTGGAGGAATTAGAATATCTTTATTCTTTGCTTTGCCCCGATAAGGAAAGAAAACAAGTCCACCAAATGATCACGACCAATAACAATAACGAAAACTGAAATGTAAGCAAGACTGGCCCAATTAAATTGAACATACGAACCTTTGCAAGCCACTCCAAAATGTTTAACTTTGAGGGTCACCATGGAGGAGCCCGGGAGGAGAATCTCCTCCACATCTGCGGTTGAGTTCAGCTTCTACTCCTTGGTGTTAAGCATCTTGTTCCTGCGAAGTGGTGTTGGTGGGATGACATATCACGAAGGGTGGTGATGCGGGTTGATAACTCATTCTTGCTTCTTAGTTCATTGTTCTTCTGCGAGTTTTGAGTACTTGTGCTTTCCTACATACGTGCCACTCGAATTCAGACTTCTTAGATTTATGCTCCTCGTCCTCCTCTGCAGCTTTATCCTTGTTGCTCGAGGAAAAATGTTGAGCTCCAGTGTCATGTTGCCGAAGGTGAGGCTGCGTGACCCGATTCAAACAGTTGATTGCTTCATTACATGTGAAAGCCCAGAAGCGGCCTCCCAATGTGAGATGGGCACTTTGGTTGGTGCTCTACGCCGTGGCTCTGTATCGAAATTACAATATCCAGGATAGTAGGGTGTCTACATTCTGAATATCCTCAAGCTATTCCTTTGTTGTTTTCGATCGTCCCAGCTAAGGATAAATTGATGTAAGTAGGCTTCGACTCCCCAGACCTAGCGCTTATACACTAAGTATGGCGATAGGTTGCACCTTGACTCTGAGAAAGATCCGGCCGGGGTGCCTTGTCTGTCACGGATCCACTCGATGTTGATTGAGATGGTTAGGGATCTTGGATCTTTGTATTTCACCAAAGTTTTGCACTAGATGATAGAGCTTACTTGTTCATTCAGGAAGGCCTTCTTGTTAATGCCCAACCCTTTTGTAGTGTACCTGAGTCCTTGAAATTTAGCATAAGTCGAACTTTGTTTTATCATGTCGGCAGGTGGGATGTTCACCTTTTACACCACTTTTTCAGTACTTCCAGGATGCCCTCTTGCTTAGAGGCCTTCTTTTTGCCTCTTAGTGCTTGGGAAAATGGAGGAGGCATGCTTTTCTTCATCGAATCCTCTTTAATGAATATGTGTTCTGGCTCCACTTTCTCTTCTTCTCTGGTTTCTCTGATGGGTTTGGGCAGTTTGTAATTTAGCACCTCTCAGTGATAATGGCGCCTTCATCCATCTTTGATGCGGGCTCAGCGTAGCTTAGTTCATGCACTCCCCCAGGTTGGGTGCGATTATGCGGGGAAAGGAATCTCCCTTTCTTTACATTCTTGATTAGTGTTCTTGATGGATGTGCACAGGTATCGATTTTGATTTAGGCTTTTGTGGAGCCATCGATTCTTTTGTCCGTGAAGCTTTCCTGCATTTTTCTAATTCTTTGATTCACTGAGCATTAATAGTTTTCTGCTCCTCTACAAAATTCCCCACCACCTTACTCAAATTCATGATAGCTTGCTCAATAGGTGATGAGGTTGGTGGCTATTGATGCTGAGACGTGGACCCATACTGTTGTTGTTAATGTGCCCCTGGGGGAACATATATCGGAGGTTTAGGCTTCCATGCGAGGTTAGGGTGGTTCTTCCGGTTGGGATTACCGATTGCCATGCGGGCATCAATTGATGCTTTATTTTGTACATAATAACATTTGCATTTTCAACCATCACTACGAGAGAAATTGGACAATGTTCTCCTTGATGGCTGGTAGATTGACAGTATGAAACAGTTGTGACATAGATACCGATCCTTTGCCCAGTACCTCCTATTGATTTCTCTGTTCAAGTTCTTCCATCCTTCTTGTCAGGAGTGGACAACTGTTGTTCCCATCCTGGAATCGGTGAATAATGCCTCCCCTTTGGGTTCATGTTTATGTTCTCTTCACCTCTGCCGGTTCGGCTCATCCCATCCTTGGAGTCTGATGTATAGTTAGGCTTCATCTGGATTTTTGTTGAGAAGTCCTCCATACATGGTTTCAGTTGTTTCATAGCGAGGACATTCCATCGTAGAGAGTGGTTTACTGTATCCATGTGTCAAAACCATGGTGAGGGCATGCACTAATAGTTTCTAAGATACCTTTTCCGCGCATTAAAATCTCTCCCGCTGTAATGAGTGCATAAGTATAAATTTTCCTCTTCAAATTGTTGGTCTTATGACCTTTGAAGAACTTCTTCAAAATTACGCTGTGACTACGCAGTCCCGATGGTACTTAGCCTTAGTGAATTAAGCCAAATTTTGGCTTTGTCTTTAAGTCAAGGAAAACTTCAGCTTAGGCAAGTCCATATCAAATGCACCCTCCTTGAAAATGCGTGCCGACTTCCTCAAAATCCCAGGATGTATGTGTATGGATTTTCATTTTCCATACCATGAAAAGTTGAGAGCAGGGGCACCAAATAAGGCCTCACTGCCACATCCTCAGCAGGGGGTATAATACATGAGGGTGCACTCACCCTTGGTGGGTGTATGTGATCCCTCATTGACCTGTAGGCATTGGGCTCCTTTACAGACCCCCTGTTTAGCTCTCACGCTTTCTTCGGTGGAGTCTCCATCGATTGGTGTGCAGCGATTTCACACCCTTGTTCAAGTGGAAGCGCTTAGCCTTTCCAATGCACTGCTGATGTTTCTATCCCACTTTGCATAGCTACTATGAACACACAACAAGCAAAGAGGCTTCAAAACAAAAACAAGGCTACCAAAAGGGTTGATGTTAGTAAAAATCAAAATAGGGGAAAACAGTCTGCATAGTAAATTTTTCAAACTCCCCAGCAGTGAACTGGAAGTGGAGAAAAATGGTAAAATAAAAAAGAAATGAGACTTCACCAACACTTGTGATGTGGATCATAAGTTCTGACGACCTTTCTCACTGGGGCACCATCCCCGGCAACGGCGCCAATTGATTCATTTATCCTCTAAGTAGGTGTTGAATCAGCAAAATTTATATCCTGGGATTCCTGCGATGTAGCAGAGATCCTCGGTATAGTGGTTCTAGGGTCGAACACGGGGATGGGTTTTCTTCGTGAGAGAAGAGTTACAGTGCATTGAAAATGGTGTTTCTCGTTGGATCTTTTAGGGTTTGTGAAAAACAGTGTGGGTGAATGGTTAGGCAAGCCTTGAAGTAAAGTTAAGAGAGAATTCCTAGAAGTCTCAGGCCACTGGGCTTAGGGTTATAAGTTAACCGACATGTCCTCGGGTCTTTTTCCTCACGTTGGGGAGCATGACATATAGTCATTTCTCGAACCGGATCTTCATTTAGCTTTAAAACCTAAACCCTATAAGTTTTCCTCTTGAAAGATGGCATTTAATGAGCATAAATGCTCCCAAACGGTGAGAACACACCTCATAAACCTACCCTTCAGTAACTAATAGGAGACAACTAACTAGGCATGGAGGTAAGATCTAATGATAAGCATCTACTGAACCCAAAAATCTTGCCAAATACACATTAGGGAGAGCATGCCTAAGAGATTTAACCTAAGGTGAGAAGCATGAACACAAATACCCTTAAATACAAACATGAAAAGCACGAGAACATGCAGCTTGCCTCAAAACCAACACCCGGTGGCCTTCAAGGATGAGGGTTTAGCAAATCCCTTGATTTGTCATCATCAAGGGGTGTTTGGCTACCAAGAAAATGCAAGAAAGTGAAGGAAATGGAGAGAAAATCACAAACCAGCAGAGGGAGAGGAAGCTTCGTGCCAAATTTTCCTGATTGATTGATGGTGTGAAAGTTGATTGATTTACAAACATGACTGAGCTTATATAGGTGCTCAGTACCAAGGAAATTACAAAAGTGTATAAAGGAACCAAAATTACATAAAGGGTAGATTTGTATAAAACCGCAAAAGCGGGTCAAAAGCGGAGTCAACGGAGTGCGAGGAGCAATGTTGCGAATTTCTGCCAGTGAATTGCCAGCAGCCTCTGAGTTTTCCTTCAAATCTATCCTTATATTGACATTTTATCAATTTCTCTGAAGTTGATCATTGTCTTGAGTTGAAGCTCAGAGTTCATGTCGTTTTGAATCAGTTGAAGATAATGAAACCGTTGACATCTGAAACTACTAACAATAGCTACAAAAGTAACAGTGTTAACCAAGCGGGACCCAATCCATGGTCAGTTATTAAAAGATTAGTTAAATACACAAAATATGTTACATTGCGTTATCCTGGAGGCTCAAAAATACTTTGTTGGTGCTAATCATCTCATCAGTTATAATTCAGTCGATTTGTTAAATATTCTGTGGAGGATAGTGGTCATCAATTTGACTCCGACGAGATCCAGACAGATTAAATAATTGGGTTCGACTCGGTTAGAGTCAAACTGTTATGATACTCGACTTGGTCATAACTCATGATAAGAACTCCGTTTTGATTGTTCTTAAGACTCTATGACCCGGTGGTCAGATTCAGTTTGTGTTCCTGTCAGGACAATTGGGTTCCATCGCGGGAATCGGCGGGTCGAGTTCAAAACGACTGGATCCACAACTATCGTGTGACCTCCAGGCTTGCAGTGGTCATACAGCACACCTTTGATTCAGAACTCCATAAGAATTGTTTCTTGGACTCTATAAGAAATATTGAGTCAAAAATTCACAGCCCGCCTGGGCATTAAAATTTAAAATCAGAAAGGTCGTTCGGCAAGCCAGTTAGATCACCTGAGCGAGTAGAGTGAGCTGAGGTTAGTTGTGACTCATGTGACCCTCTTTCCGACTTGGAGGTCGCCAGCACCTTTGAACTCCGTTTGGTGCTTGAACTCTATGGAAGCCATTGAGTCAAAGATTCCGATAAATATTCATGTGGAGGACAGTAGGTATCATGCCGAGCTCATCTAGGTCCAGAACCCCGACTCCAGCCACGTCGATTCATTTCCATTTGAGTCGACCCACGTCGATCGAAATTTCCTTCTTCCAAGCAGGAAAACCTAATTTCCAAATCAATCTATAATATATATATATATATATATATATATATATATATATATATATATATATATATATATATATATATATATACTCTCTCTTTATATATATATATATATATATTAAAATATGTTTAGTTTCTAAAAAGTCCAGACGAACTATAATCAAAAAAATAAATAAATAAAAGAAAAAATAAATAAAAATTAAAATATATTTAAAAGTAATAAATTATTTTTTGTCATTTTAAACTTATTTCATTTATTTGATGATTAAATAATTTAAAAAATGTAGAGATTATTTTTTATATTTTAGAAATCAAATATAACACCTATTTAACTAATTTGAGTCTTTTATAACTATCACTATATTACAATTTTTATTTCAAAAAAATTTCAGGTATAAATAAACAGAAGCTTTTTATACGGTAGTAGAGCGAAGATCATCTGATTCTGATTAGTGCTCGAAAAGTGCAATTTGAACCACATATTAGATAGGTTTTGAGAGTACTTTGATCATTAATCATGTCATACTCATAAACCAATTGAAGTGCTCATGTTACGCCCAGTAACATGCCAATTGAGGTGTTTTTGGTTGTTTTGTAGACTTTTATACACATTTGAACTTCAACCTCAATGCAAATGATCGATCATGGGGTTGGAATTTTAGTCTCGACCATCAACAAGCCAAAAATCAGTATTGGAAAAACAGGAAAAGTGGAAGAAATAGAGATACGGTTGAAGACATGGCGAGAGGAATGCGAAACGACAAAGCAGGCAATTTACGCTGTTTGTAATCAATTCGCAATCCTAGGCAATTTCGCAAGCGGTCGCAATCTCGGCACACATTAAAAATTCGCTAGCCAACTGCAACGTGCAATTGCGAAATTAAGCTACTCCTTGACAATTTCGCTAGCTTAGCGAAATTTAGCTAGCTAAGCGAAGTCATAACCACTATAAGTCGCTACAACATTGCCAATTTCGCTAGACCCTTGCCAATTTAAATCTAAGCCATTTGCCAAATTAGCTAATTATTGCCAATTTCGCTAATTATTGAGAATTCTCATAATAGTAAGTGCCTCGTCATGCTTGTAATTAATACAACCTTCAAACTTGATGAATTACTCTCCTATCCTGTAACTTAGCTTAGTTATTAGGGTTTAGTATTTTATACCGGGGGTCTCCTGGAGGCTGCTCATGACAGCAAATAGAGAGGGAGGTGGAGAGGAGAAAGACAAGTTTTGGTGATTTATGGATTTCATTTCTTTGCTTTTGTAATAAATTGTTTTATTTTTAAGTTTTTATTTTCTCACTTACTCTCTCTTCTTTTCTCTCTTTTCTTTCTTTCTTTCACTTTCCATTGCAAACACCTCTTGAGGATGACAACTCAAGAGATGCCCGGCTAACCCTCCTTCCTTTGAAGAGGAAGGAAGCTAGCTTAGCGGTGGGAAACTAAACTATGTTGTCCTCATGTACTAAAAGCTACGGGTGAATTGTATTTATGGCCCATATCTTCCAAAGCTGGTTGCATAACATAGGATGTTATTGTCTTGGCCAATACTCTCCATGCTTTAGATCGGTCTTAGTAGCCGAATGCGCGTAGCTCTTTAGATAGTCCTTAACGCTATGAAATTAATATTCACATGTTAGGAGTTCTTCAGTGGGGTTAAATAACATTTGCTTTTATTGTTTGTGATACTCTCCATGCTTTGAGGTTCGAGTGCTCGGGTGAGAGATGCCTTTGTGATTCTTTAAGATGGTCTTTACTAGCCTAGGTCAATACTCTCCATGCTTTAGGGTTCGGTCTTTCCGGGTGAGAGATGCCTTTGTGATTCTTCCTAGTCTTTACAAGCCTCTAAAATGATAAAGAATGTTAGGAGTTTTCCCCAGTAAAGGGGCCATAACTACATCCTGTGTTGACTCACATAGGAGGATAAAACCTGAGACATGTGTTTGCCCTAGCTTGCCAAGTTAGTGACCTAAATCTTCCAAGTAAATTTCTTCATTGTTAATTTCGATTTAACTTTTCAGTTTACATTTCTGTTTCAAACCATTTGTTTTTGAATGAATTCCAAAGTCCAAATAGAAAGCCTTGCAACCCCATGCACCCTAATGCAAACCATTTTTATGAAGAAACCCATCCGTGTTGAGCCTAGACCACTATCTCTTTATGATAGCTTGACTACGCGGAGTTGTAGAAGCTTTTAGGTATATAAATATTGGTGATTTTAGCTCGACTCTTTGTAAGCCCACGAATCAAATGGCGCCGTTAAGGATGGTGCTGACTACTAATAGTAAGTTGAAGAGTACTTGTGATCCACATCACAAGTGAAGGTAACTCTCCCACCTCTTTTTGCATATCGATTAAACATTTGCCGGTTCTAACGCAGTGATGGCGCAGCGGTCGACGATTTTTATTTTATTGATCGTTTTACTTCTTTTTTGTTAGATTAGTTTTAATTCTTCTCTTAGCACTCTTTGTTATTCTAATTGTTGTCTCTACAATTGTGTAACAAGCGTACATGCAACGATGGGATAGAGACACTTGGTGAGCTGAATAAGTTAGTACACAACTGACCTAGCTAGTGAAGTTAGTGCTGGCGATACCATGGATCCCATGCACGAGGAACAAGCAGGCCAATAGGAACCCCTATGAATCCAAATGCATATAGAACCATGAGGGATCACATCCACCCTCCTAGAGAGTTAATTACTTACATCCTGTATCATTCCTCCCTCTCTTTTGAAGATGTAGCGGTGAGGCCATATTTGGTACCCTAGCTACATTACCATGGTATGGAAAATGAAAATCCATACGCTCCATATAGAGAGTTTTGAGGAGGTTTGCACTACCTTCAGGAGGTATGATGGACATGGTTGCTAAACTGAGAGCATTTCCATTGACTCTAAGGACAAGGCCAAGATATGGCTCAACTCAGTGAGGCTAGAACCATAAGAAATTGTGGCTGCAGCGGGAGTTCTGAAGAGGATTTTTAGTGCTCATAAGACAAACAATTTGAAAAGACAAATTTATACCTTTGCAGCTCATGAAGGTGAGAAGTTTTACCAGTGTTGGGAGAGGTTTTTAGAGACCATCAGTGCATGTCCACACCATGGCTTTGTACATGGATGTTAGTGAACCACTTCTATGGTGATGTCTCCTTGCCATGAGAGGCGCTTAAACCATGTGTGGGGGAGACTTTTTTGAATGAAGCATCCACGATGGAAGCCATGGATTTTTAAAATTACGTGGCTGAAACTGCAGAGGTTGGGATGAGCTTGGCCTGAAGAAGCGGATAGGATGAAACCACCAGTCAATCAAAGAGGTGGTATGTATGCACTGAATGATGAGATGGAAATGAGGGCTAGGTTATCAACTCTAGCTAGAAAGGTAGAGGAGCTGGAGGGAAAACAGCTCAATGAAGTGCAGGCAGTGACTGACAACACTGCACAACCTAATCCCTGCACAAATTTCCAATCCCCAGCACAACCAATAGAACACTGTTCCATGACCCCTGCAGTGAAGGATTTGATGTCAGAATGTGCACACACTGTAGGACAATTCAAGCCCCAACAACCGTGCTCCATGGAATCTTACAATCCCAATTGGAGGAATCATCCTAACCTTGCATGGAATGACCACAACATGTACCACCGGGGAGCAAGCCTAGGTTGGTTCCTCCTCACTGATCACAACAACCACCATCCTCTTCCTCCCGATTAGAACAAAATTTGTACTCCCGATTTGGATGGAGTGGTGGGCAATTTTGATGTGGCCAAAATGGAACCAATGTGCAATTGGCACAAGAATTGTCTTGTGAGAAAACCTTGAATAAAAAATTTGATGACCTACGGTATTCAATTACAAGCATTAACAAGATTTGCTTAGAGGGACCAAGAAAGAGGAAGGTTCCATCCGAACACTTCCAAATCCTAAGAGGATCCATAGGTAGAATTAGAATGGATGAGGTTAGAATCCATAATCACCTTGAGGAAATTGGAAAGAGGTTGATCAACCCCTGCATGAAACACTGTTGAAGAATCGGGCGGGGAGAAAAAATGCATTTAGACATATTCTTCTAGAGGATGACCTGATGAAATACTCGTATACCACCTCCTTTCCCACAAGCATTGAGAGGAAAGAAAAACTCCTTGGCGAGTATGCTTGAGGTCTTAAAACAAGTAAAGGTTAACATGCCTTTACTTGATCCCATCAACCAAGTACACCTTGCTTTCCAAAATTTTTAAGGATCATGCCCAGTAAGAGGATTAGGCATTGAGAAAGGCCTTTCTCCTTTGAAAAATATCGGTGCCCAATCAAGCAAATTACCACATTAAGTACAAGGACCTGGTTCTCCCACAATACCCGATTAATAATGGTGAGTGCATGGAAAAGGCATTGCTAGATTTGGAGGCCGATGTGAATCTTATCTTAATTTTAGTATCTAAGCAGTTAGGTTAGAGTGACTTAAACCTACCTCAATCACCTCTCATTGGCCGATAGACTCGTTGAAAATACAAGGATGATTTAAGGATGTCATAACAAATTGACAATTTCACCTACTCCGAGTAGATTTTGTGAGTCTAGACCTTGCGATCCCAGTAGACCGTCATGTACCAATCATTTTAGGAGACCATTTTACAGTCCATATAAATAATTATTAATTCTTGGAATGGAATCATGCAATTGACATTTTGGTGACTTGCTGATGTTAGGAATTGAACATTTTCAATTTGAATGACAACCCAAAATTATTAGAACACGAAATCTTGCGTTGATGAGGTTGACGGTTGTTGATGTCTGAAATATAGTAGTTTGAAAATACAAAGTGATCAGCCTGAGGCGATGAAGGAGAATTGGTCTTATAGCAACACCAATTGTAAGCCCGTTATCCAAATCCACAGCCGTTCGAAGGAGCAGTCCAACTTATGGCCTCTTGCTCAACATCATGGAGCGGTGAAGCCAGCATGGGTTGAGAGATCATCCTCCTTGACCCACCCCTTAGTATTTCGAACTCGAACTGGTTCGGTGTTTTCCAAAACCGAATAACGATTCTGGTACACTATTTTGTCATATATTAATTGAATTTTATCGAGTTGTAGTTATTTTAAAAATTTTAAACTTAGAATCTAATTTTATATAGTTTTATAATGCCATTGTGTAGATTTTAATATAAGTACCTATAAGTTAAAATTCATAATATATAATTTTAGTAATTAATGTTAAAATTTTTGATGTATTGCGAGGAGGCGAAATGACCCAGTCGGTAACAGCGAAAAATGGAGTGGAGAAACTTTGGCTGCCTCTCTTAGCTTATAGAAAAGCAGGAGGGTTTGCTATAAGCCTTGCATTCTACCTCCTCCCTTTGTTCCCTAGGCTAGCATTCCGGCCACGGGCCGTGCACGGAGCCCCCCCTTTGCCTCGCCTCCCATGCCTGGAGCCCCCACTTGCTTGCCGCCTTCGTGCCCTGGAGACCGGCCGGCACCGCCGCAGATCCATTCGATCCAACTGCATCAGTGGGCCAGGCCTCCACGGTCGGCTTGCACAGCTTGGTGCAAACGCCGCCCACACGCTTTTCATTAGGCACGGTAGTCGTCTGAAGTGACCAGTTCGATACGGTACCACGCCCGAGTCGCGTGTTCTATTGAGCCACGATTTATCTATTGGGGCCCATTTCGATTTGATCGGGCCACAGGTGGTGAAGGTGTCAAGTCGCGACGCCAGAGAGATTGGTATTGAGCTTGGATCGGAATGTGTTCCGTCTACGAGGGTGGGTCGGTGCTCGACCTCGGGTGAGTTAACACACGAAGCCCGGTGTGACTTCGATGCAAGCACTAGAGCCATCACGTCCCGAGCCCGTGCTGGCAGGCCTGCAGGATTGACGGTCTGGATGGATGGGACCGAGGCCTGAGTCGATACCTCGAGAGGGAGAGCTACAGGCCGGCCTTTGGCGGGGCGCGCCAGGCCCGGTGATCGCCATCTTCTGGGCCGCCACCGCATCACGGTCGCGTGCGCGTTTGAGGCGGCACCTTCACCTCGGCTATCAGCCTCGAGTTGACGGCCGCGTGTTTGGACGCGTGGGAATGCGGTTATCGTAGCGAGCCATTTCGGCGAGGAGTCATTCCTCACAGCGTTCACGGGCCCGATGGTAGGCCAGGTGCGGTGATAAATTGATCAAGAGGTGTTACGGCTCCTCCCATTCGCGGCTCCAGCCGGTTCCACTGCGGTGGTCGGCGGTTCTACCACTCCGTGGCATCTGGGATGGGCGATTGGAGATCCATTTCGGGATGGGTCAAAGTGCTTTTCAGTCAGTGGTTATTTGCGACCTTGAATTGCGCCTTCGCCATGTAATCATGAGGTTATAAGATTGGCCCACCTCACTTCAAGGCGATAGATTTAAACCGCGGCGAGATATTCTGTTGGCCGGTTCTTTATCGAACTTCCGCTCATATCTTGCTCATACGACCATCGCTGCCTTTTCTTTGTCCCTGCGACATTATGTGAAGGGGGCTATCTTGGAGGCATTGTCTGAATCTCGACGATTACGGTTGAGTGCTCAAGTGATGATTGCCGGCTCTTACGGGTTTGAGGAGGGTCCACGGAGGATACCTCATACGGCTTGAAGAAGCATACCACTACTTATTCCAGGGCTCTTTCCTATGTTCTTGGCGGATGGATTTCGGAGGAGCTGGGATAGAGATGCGAGGCGGTGCCTACGAGTAGTAAGCGATGGGCCGGTTTATGACTATCGTCCACGTTTCGCCATCATGGTGAGACCGGGAGGAGAGTCTCTGGGTGAGAAGAATTTGAGGATGCCTGACGATCCACTGCTCCTGCACGAGAGGAGTCTGGAAGGAGTCCATATGTTGGATCGTTCACACCCTCTACATCACGCGCTACTTGGTGCAGCCTGAGGTCTCAGGACCTCGTAGCCATTTTTGATCACGGAGTATACACATGTCAGCTCGAGGAGATGGCTGGAGTGATGGATGCGATCTGCACACTAAGCAGGCTCTGGGCGGCCCGATGCAACCGCGACGGAGATTGGCTCGGCGAAACCACTTTGGGGGCGGTGCCATTCCATACTTCATCGGATCATGACCAGGTCGCTTCCTCATGATCTGCCCGGAGGAGGAGCACGCCGGATCGCCTAATTTGAGTATCTGTGGCCCGGCTGCGATAACTTCACCACCACCACAATGATGGTGGTTAGTTTAGTTTATATACGATTTCATTTATCATTGCTGCTAATTTTGATTATGATTTTTGTATTAGCCATGGTAAGCGTTGATATGTTTTGTGTAACTTTGTTATGCATGTATTAAACCATTTGGCTATAATAAAACTACTGGATTATGTATATATATATTGACTTTTTGCATAATACATGTGCTGTATCCCTATGTATAAAATATGTGTTTCCCTAACTTTCAAACTATAATTAAATTGCTTCAAATTGAACAATAGAATTCTTCAAATTGAACAATTGAATTACTTTTAAGTGGATAATTGAATCATCATTTTGTCTGTATACTCAGCTTGAATGCCATGCTTGGAAACAATTACATTGATCAGCATTCAGCATACTCAACTTGGAAATTCCCCGCATGCTGTGTCTTCTTACTCTAGATTGCTTTAATAGGTTTATAGAATTGTATACCTCCTTCACTTTGCAAAACCAGGCCTTAGGCATGTTGACAACCACAGGATCAGAGTTTGGGTTATGATTGAGGATAATGTTGTACGAAAAGGAAAGAAAAAAGAAAAAGAAAAGAAGAAGAAAAAATATATGTCAATAAAATCGTGAAGTTTTGCTTTAGAAACCCAGGCGATCAGCGGGGTGGCATAAACCTTTGAAACTGATGCCCTAAGCCTTAATTAGTTTAGGAGTCATCGATTTTGTGTTAATTCTATGGGTGGATGGTAAATTTAGCGGTGCCGTTGCTTGATTTTGAAGTCGGTTGAAGTCGGGTGGAAACCTTTAGAGTTAGTGGTCTTTGATCCTTTTGGCTTGATGCCTAAACCTTAATTGGTTGAGAGTCATCGGTGGACCCCGTTACGGACACAGGTGAACTCAAATTTTTAACATTGCATTCACTCTGATATGATTAAAGAAAACAAAGTGTAACCGACCTATCTTAATTGTTCAACGGTTTAAGGCCATGTCAGTGATGCGGTTGGAAACAAAATTTGCATTTATCTAAACTCAATCTAGATAAAATGAACCATTAGACTTGGTGAAATCCAGGTAGAAAATCATGGAAGCAGTGTTATTCACAGAATTGTTCTCTTATGGATTTTATTCCTTGTATATAGGTTTTCAAATGTTGATTTCAATTGTTCACTTTAAAGTAATATTAGTTTGTATATAAATGCAGCTGACCTTTTTAAAAATACAACGCAGAAAATCACCACATCATCTTCCAATTCTGCTTATTTTTGCATTCTTGAGAATTTAACAACGTTTGATTGAGGGTGTGATTAGTGCTCAAAGTGCAATTTTGAACCCTATATTAGATAGGTTTTGGTACTTTTGATCATTAATCATATCGTATAAATAATTGAAGTGCTCATGTTACGCTAGTAACCTCCTTCTGATTGAGGTGTTTTGGTTGTTTTGCCCAGACTTTTATCGCGTTTGAAGCTTGACCTCGATGCAAATGACCGATCATGAGGTTGGAATTTTAGTCTCGACCATCGCAAGCCCAAAATCAATGGAAAAACAAAGGAAAAGTGGAAGAAATGAGATACGAGTTGAAGACATGTGAGAGGAATGCGAAACATTAAAACGAACAGATTATGACACAATTATGATCAGTCGCAATCCTAAGCGATTTACTTATTGTTCTTGTGATTCATAATCTCTGACACACATATTAAATTAACAATAGCACACTTAGCGTGTAATTCTTGAAATTAAACCTCCTTGACAATTTAAGCTGTAACATGAAATTTCGCTAATGCGAAGTCGCAACCTGCCAAATTAAGCTACAACACATTGCCAATTTAAATAGACCATATAATTTAAATAAGCCATTTGCCCAGTTCGTAATTATTGCCAATTTAGCTGATCAGTGAAATTCTCATAATGAAAATGCGTACTCGTCATGCTTTGTAATTCAATGTAGCGAACTTGGTGAATTACTCTCTATCCTGTAACTTGTAGTTATTAGGGTTTGGTATTTTATACCTTGAGAGTCTATAAATACCCTATGTTTCATAATAGAGAGAGGAGGTGGAGGAAGAAAGACAAGTTTTGGTGATTTGTAAAGTTTCATTTCTTTGCTTTTTGTAAATAAATTGTTTTATTTTTAAGTTTTTTTATTTTCTCTTCTCTCTTCTTTCCCTCTTCTTTCTTTTCTTTCTTTCCTTTCCCGGCTGCCAAACACCTCGCGAGGATGACAGCTCAAGAGATGCTTGGCTAAGCCTCCTTCCTTTGAAGAGGAGAAGGAAGGCCCGGCAGCGAGTGGGGCTTAACGTGTCTCATGTGCTGAGCTACGGGTAGTGTATTTATGGCCCCTTATCTTAAAACTGAGTTGCATAACATAGGATGTTATTGTCTTGTAATACTCTCCATGCTTCTAGATCGGTGTAGTGTGATCTTGTGGCTCTTTTAGATGGTCCTTGCCGCCTGTAGAGGTAATATTACCACATGTTAAGTTCTTCAAATTAGGGTTAAATAACATTTTGCTTTTATTGTTTTGTAGCCATACTCTCCATGCTTTGGAGTTCGGTGCTCGGGTAGAGATGCCGCTGTGATTCTTTAGATGATGCTTTACTAGCCTGAGTCAATACTCTCCATGCTTTAGGGTTCGATGCTAGGGTGAGAGATGTGCGCGATTCTTCAGATCTTTACGAAGCCTCAAAAATGATAAAGAATGTTAGGGTTTTAAACAAAGAGACCCATAACTACATCTGTGTTGACTCACATAGGAGGATAAAACACGAGGACATGTGTTTGCCACTGAGAAACGCAGGATTAGTATTTAAAATCTTCAAAGTAAATTTCTTCCATTTGTTAATTTCAGGTTTTAACTTTCGGTTTTACAATTTCACATTTTCAAACCATTCCCTGATTTTTGAATGTATTCCAAGAGTCCAAATAAAAAGCCTTACCTTCATGCCTAATGCAAACCATTTTTATGAAGAAAACCCATCCCAGTGTTCATTACAGACCACTATCTTTGCGGTAAAAGCTTGACTACAGCGATTTAGTAAGGAAACTTAGTATATAAATATTGTTGATTTTAGCTCGACTCTTGTAGTACGAATCAAATTCGTCTTATATGAATTCCTATCCGGTAAAAGCGGCGTCGTTTTATTACTATTATTTTACGTGGAAGGACTTTTTACTAACATTTTGTTGCATAACCACGAACAAAAATATCAAATCTAATCTGAACATATCTTTAAGCATCGGCGTGATTGTTCATATAAGGTTGCATTAGCCTTTGAATCAAACTCGATGAGATGATAGACTAAGGTAGCGTTTGTTATTTTTATTAATGTCGAATTAGATTTTTTAGCTTAGCATTAAATAATACTTAATATTAAGTATTAAAGTTGTTTTCAGTTTTAACATTGGGTGGCCAAATGGAGAGGGGATGTTATTTCGGGTTCTCATCTGCCCTTAATGAGATGAGTTTGGTTTAATTATGTCGGACATTTTAGTAGGTTTAGATTTATTTTTTCTCAAACTCGAGGTGGGTTGGGTATTGTTATTCATATGGATCATAGATTAAATTTTAAAAATATTTTTATTATTTATTTTATATTTTAATATAAATAATAATAATATTAATTTTAATGATAATTTATAAAAATTCATAATATTTTCTTTTTATGAAATATTGTTTAATATAACAAAATAGAAAACGAATATAAAAAAATAAAAACAAAATCAAGTAAGCAGGCGGGTTTAGGAAGTTTTCCATCCCTACCAACCCACCCATCACCTCATTTAATTTTTAAATAGGACCAGTGTAAATTGAAAAAAAATAGCAGTCAAAGAGTCGGGATGAAGTACCACATCTGAGCTCCTACGTTACCATCTCTAGTAGTAGAGTATTGCTAACCTCTCATTTGTTGGCTTGATAGTGATTTCTTATTTTAGTGGAAAATGACTTTTTCTCAATAGAGAAAAGCCAAATATTTAGTTTTTTTCTATTAAGAGAACTTTTTTAGAAATTTAGTAGTAAGATTTGTAATTTTAAAAAACAAACGACGATAAAAAGCTATTCAGATTGAGAGAAAAAGTAAAAAAACAAAACCGACCCCTAAGTAATTGTATCGTACCTACGTCCCCATATCAGTTTACAGCATCTCATTTTTCTCATCCATGAATATTCTAGTAAAGAACTTTGCCCCACATTCTCGTGATCTTAACAAGCATCCATATCTAGATAATGTTTAATTCTTACGAGACATCCTCTCCGCCCTTTCTCAGGAAGAGGATTCCGATGTGAGGGTGATCTTGTTCCTTTGATCACGGGGATGCAATGTCGGTGATGACAAAAAAAAATAAAAATTCATCGTTTTTGGGATTTATTGGATAATTATATAATGAGTACCTAAAAAGCATTGTATTCTTATTCATTATTTTTACTTGTCAATTGAAGCCACGGTTTGTTGGAACTAACACTAAAAAAGGTAAGCAGGAGACATAGAGAAGAAACTATGGGAGGAAGAAGGTGGGTTGACCTTGGCACATACCCACACCACATACTCCAAAGTGGATGAGTGGCTCGATCACACGGCTTACATTAGTGCGCGAAGTGTGCTGGCTGTCAGGCGCCAATTGATCCCTTATTTTGATGTTATATTTCCTAGTAAAATTTGGTAACGTCTGGGTTCTGTAGTGGTAGCGGTGATTTTAGTTCTTGGCTTGGAGCGCAGGCGCATGCAGCCTCGAATTTTGATGAAATTTATTTAATAAGTTCTTTATGTGGTGTTTTACTCTGTAAAAATTTGATGATCTGAGTTTTGTGCAAGATTGGTAGTTTCAGTGCTCGAGCTCTATGGAGACTAATTAAGGTTTTGTGTTTTAGGACTTAAAACCATAAGACCAATTCTAGCAGGTCCACACCTCAAAAAATTACAAGACTTTAAAAATAAGGATTAAGGGCTAGATATCAAGTTAGGTTTTCTTGTCTAATAATTTTCTTTTCTAAAGAAACGATGGATTCTTGACTCATTGTTTATTCTTACTTGCAGATTGTTTTATATAAATATAGCATATATGAAATATACCGTCATTTCATTAGAATAGATGGTGCCATATAATTTCATGTTTGATATATATCGTGTGCATAAGAGGGGTGCTTTATTTTTCGAACAATTCATGCAGATATTGATTCTTCAAGTATGATTTCCTTAGCCATCATGTGATTTGGATATTGCTTTCACCATGGGCACATGTGAAAGAGCTCCTATAAGATTCTTTGCTTGAAGTCATGATACAAATGGACTCTATATGAGTTTAACAAACCTGAATGCGTGATTCATCATTATCTGGATAAGATTACTAAGGCATATGCTAGATAGCCTGAGTCTTGAAAAACGTGAAGAAGCAAAGCAAACTTCACAGCGATTAAGTAAAGCTCAGGGATAATGTAACAACGTAATAATAATCAGAAGAAGAATATCGTCTCAATCTCAAATGGTTTTATACAGACCAAATAGAGAGGATTGATAAGTTCGATGTGATGTTCAAGGAAGATTCAGGAAAATGACTCTGACAAACCGTTGAGTAGACCATAGTGATATGAGACGATAGAAGTCATATTATTATTATTGCAAAAAATGCTTGTTATAGATGTTGTACCAATTGACATAGGCTGTCGTATTAGACGAGTTATGAACCATGCAGCAAAAGTAGTGTGACTTTATAAAAAATAAAGGCACCAGAATAAATCAGCATATATGCACATAACACAGGAAGTTGGTTATGTCGTTCGGTCAAGCCTACGTTCACAAGGTTGAGCCTAGATGTAAACGATTTCACTATTTTCAATCAGGTTACAACAGTTGGTCTTATATGAAACAAGGCTTCGCGTTTCTCTAACACATTCGTCACCTAATTCTCTCACACTGAAATATAGAATGAGATCCTCTCATTCCCCCAACAACAATCTAGACTCCCACAAGCCCATAAAACATCATTCAACTAGATGCATATAAACCCCCGACATTGGAAGAGGTGGGCAATACACCTGTAGTATTCGGCCACCCCTGACCACCTTCTTCTTCTTCTACATTTCGTTGTGTTCCTTTGCTTGAAAAATGTGTCCTCTATTAATAATATCCTCTTAGGGATCCTTCCTCAATATTCTAGATCTACATGTTTCTCATCTGTCCCAACATACCAGCTGGGAAGATTTTGATTTCATTCCATATTCATCAAAAAATGAAATATCTTCCGTCCCATAGAAAACTCATCAAACATGATCCAATCTTCTAGATTTGGTTTGCACAATATCACCCTCTAGTCTTCTTATTCATTTCGTAAGATATCATCTAATCTTAAAATATTATCTCTAAATAAATATCATTGGATGTAGTAAGACTTGTCATCCATCATGTCTACCAACAGTGCGCAACATGCTATAACTTCAAATTTTCTTTGTTGAAACACATGATTTAATTTTTGCCTAAGATCATGACAAGAAATATCTTAACTTAATTTTCATATTTCAACAACAAGAGGCCATATCGTCTTATGTTTCTAATTTGTTAAATCCATTCCATGAATAGTTGATTCTACTCGTGGTCATCAATTGTATTTACTTATTAAACGGCAAAGGAATACTATTTTAAATTGTCGAGGAATTAAGCTCATTGTGTTAAAACAATTATGAATTAAGACTAGTATGAAGTGTGATTGATGATAAAATTCTACTAATCATGGATATGTGATATTAAATCAACTTATTCCAATTGACCTTTCCAAGACATTTTTATATTTACATATGTTATTCTAAGTGATCATATAAAAACTTTGAATCTTAATCAAAGAGAACAATATCTAAAAAAATGTTGAGTTGAAATGAGCGAACAAAATTATAACCCAAAATATATACACGATGAAACTTTTAATCGGAACTAAGGGTGAGAAGTGTTGGAGTGCTGGTAGGTCCGGCGACTGGATGCACGGCTCCCCTGCTTGGGCTCATGAAACAAAAGGATCGACGGATGGCCTAGATTTGCCTTTCCGATGCTAAATTGATTATTTCGGTGGGAGAGATCAACATCTTGGGAATGGTACATGCGTACTTTTCAGGTAAGGGTGCTTTGGTATTTATAATGGGTGATCATGATAACTTTCCTAGTTGGATGATGATACGGAATGATACCTTTCCTTATTGGATGATGATACGATATTTCTCCCATTAGGTGAGGGATTTTCTTTCCTTATCGTTAACCGATTAATAAGGGATAATTGATGAGCAATTATTAGGAAATATCCTACTTTTCTAATTGGTGGAGAATTAATTAGGGAAATTGGGTATTTTCCTTTATCTGATTCTTTAGAGTGATTATGTGCTTGCCTTTTGAAGGGGTAGATTGGGTTCGTTTGGGCAACGTTTGGGGGATATCATCAGCGTAGAACGAATTGTACTAGGCCTACTCGTAATCTCCTCTTAAGCGACATTTGGGCTTGTGTTGGGTTCGTGCCTATTATTTCAAACCCAATCGATTTGCCCCGACCCTTGGCTATGAGTGTAAACGAGGCATGCAGTTTCTTGAATCTGGTATGATTTCCACGTGACTACTTATGGATGGTTTAATTAGGAGCTTTATCCAACATCAAGCGTCTTGTATTAATGATGACTTTTCGATTTTCGCGCTTAATTCGGCTACCGCTTCTATTGCCTTTAGGGAAATCCTCTGGTAGTTGCTAATGTTCCTTTATTCTTAAGTCCTTTTCCTCTGCGGGTTTGGATTTTCCCCCTTTCGAAACGTCTTTGTCTATTGCTCATAATCGCTTTTGTCGTCTTGCCTTTCTGAGGATCATTTTCTTTGCTTTCTTTCATAGCTCGGTATGTCTTCCTTCTTCTTCTTTTTAGCTTTCCCTGTCTTGACCTTCGGGCTTATTCGTCTTTTGTTAGTAATTGAGTGGTGGTGTGACTAGTTTAATTCTGCGTGGTTCAGTCAATCTGCTGCTTTAGGGTTTAATTTGCCAGCTCTGAGGTACATCTGGCCCCATTAAGCCCAAAAGCTGAATGTTTGGCTCTAAGTTTGTTATGCCTTCCTAATTTGTCGAGCTCCGGCCTGAATCTGGGGCTCCTGAGCTATTATGCCTTTTTGGGCTATTGGGCTCCTCGAACTAGGCTACTTTGGCCTTACAGGCTGTGGCCATACGAGCTCCCAAAACTATGTTTTTGGCTCTTGGTGATGCCTTTTTAGGCGGTCGAGCTCTGTCAGTTGCCAGCTCTTGGGGTGCATTGCGCTTTGGCCCCAGGCTACTTGGCTCTAGGCTGTTACGCACTCCGGCTATGTCGGATGCTCTTTTAGGCCAGGCTATTCGCTCTGGTACATTATGCCTTCTCGGCTGTGTGCCTTTTGACGATTAAGCTCTAAAAACTTAGTTGCTAGCTCCTGGGCTAATTTACCTTTTTGAGGTTAAGCTGCAGCGAGCCCTACTTGGGCTCTGGCGACAAGGTCGATCTGAGAAATTTATTAAGCTACAAATGAATTCACCTAGACTCTTGGGCTGCAAGGCTTTGGCTTCATTTGTTAAACTCTGGCTAGTCTTGGCTCCTGGCGACAAAGGCCGTCCCTGAGCTGTTAAGCTCACAAGGCCCGGGCTACTAGGCTCTGGGCGTGAGCCGTCTTTAGCACAAGCTCACGGCCAGGCTCTTGGGCTGTGCGCCTTTTGAGTCGTTTAACTCTTAAAAACTAAGCTATTTGGCTCTTTAATATCCCTTCCCTTAGGAAAGCGCGCAGCTTTAATGCGGGTTGTGGGGAATTGGAGCAGATTGTGTGAATTCCCCAAGTGTCCGGGCTTCTTTATAAATAACTACCTTTGTTTGATGGGGTGTGTTATATTATGCTCTCATTTTTTCTTCACGCGCCGATAGTGCACAGGTTCGTAGCGTGGGGCTTAGGGTTGATTGTTCTTGCGCGGTCAGTTTGGCGGTCATGGACCGGTGCTTGGTTTCTCTGCTCTACTATTTGTGGGAGTTGTGTTTCCTTGTTCCCCATTGGGGTTGTATTGTCCCTAGTCACGCCCGTTGATGGAACTAATTTGGAGCGTGTCGGAGCGGTATGCTTTAGAGGGAAAAATTTTAAGCCCTGCTTTCTCCATTATTCCTCCCTCCCCTATTTTCTCCCTATCCCCCCTTTTCTCTTTCTCTTTCTCCTTCTCCTTCCTTTTCTCTTTCTTCTTTTCTTTTGCTTTCTCTCTCTCTTTCTCTTTTTCCTTCTCTTTCTTGTGGTTTTTTCCTTGACTGGGTGTTGCCCAATGTGAAGAACGGCTTTGTTGATTGTAATTTTTTGAGATGTAAAGAAAGATTTTGTAATCCTCTGAGGTGATTGTAACTTCCTTGAAATGAAGTTTTGAATTTGTGTTATGTGACTTTTAAAGGCTTCCTGGCAAGCTCCTTGCTTTCTCTTTCTCTTTTTTCTTGTGGGTTTCTTTGCGAGGAGTAGAAAGCTGTTTGTGCCACTTGTCTCGAGGGATGCGGGGCTTGACCGTTGGCAAGTAATTCAATGTATTAAGCATAGCTTGAAATAAGAACAATCTTTTAATAAGCGTACCTTTTGCACCAGGCCGCGGTGAGGAGCTCCTTTATCATTATAGTTTACTTTTTATCCGTATTAAGTAGCCTAAGGAAATGAACATAGAAATTATTTATAATCAAGCGTTGGATAATTTATTAAAGACTGCATTCAGTCTTATTAGTGTAGTTTAAGGTGTTCATTCCGTAAGTGAGACGAGGGTTTTCCTTCTTATGTTTGGGTTAAGTAATTTTGCCGGATCGGACTATGCGAGGATATGATATAGGTGCTTTTGATTAGGTCCTGACTTCCCATATGTGTTCTTTATGAAGCTTTTAAAACCAGTCGCCCGGACTTGTAACTTCTAGAGTTTGACCTTGACCGCGAAGTATCTTGCTATCTTTACGCTGATAGTCCACCGGCAAAGCCGGGACTGCTCACACTTTTCTTCAAGAGGTCTAAGTTTGGGTGAGAGCTGCCGTTGTGTTCGGTGCTTTCGTGGAACTCAATCCTTGGCGACCTCCTCCGACCTTGGCGAGGCGCTAATTCTTGGTGCGAGGCGGGTGAATGGGGTCTCGAGTTCTTTGACTTGCGGCGTAGTTAAGCAGCCACCCGCCAGCACCTTGGGAGGTATTCTACTCGTTTTCCGTTTAGATCTTCTAACTTAGTCTTTAGCGCTGCCTTGAGAGTCCTTATAGTGACCTCTGCTTGCCCATTGGACTATGGATGAGCTGCGGATGAGTAGTATTTCTTGATTAGGGCTCGTTAGCGAAGTCACGAACCGGATTGTTGAGCTGTTTCTGGTTGTCCGACGCAGAGTTATCTGGATCGAACACGTATATTATAGAACACCATAGAAATTACGTACCTTCTGTTATGTGATTGTTGCTAAGGGTTTAGCCTCAGCCCCCTTAGTAAAGTAGTCCATGACCACAATGATAAACTTGCGTGGACCGCTTCCGGCTGGGTAGGGGTCCCAATGTCTAGCCCGATCGAGTCACCCTGTTGCCGGTGTCATTAAGCGGCCTTGTGAACATGTGATGCCAATGAAAGTGACCTACCATGTACTCATGTGACACATGTTGCATGATTAGGAGATGATGGAAATAGATAGCTTAGATTAAGCCAGTGTCAAAATCAGAGATAAGACACATGGATGGAATTTTGAAAAGTTAAATGAAAAGACAAAGATGAATAGTTTCTTCTTCCAAATTGAAGGAAGAAAACGTGCGAGAAAATAGGAGAATTTACGGTGAGTTAGGATTCGGTTGAAAGTGTACTTCCTTCTCTCTAGATTTCCCGCCCATTCGTCTCAAGTCGGTTCTTGACGAACAAAAGCAAGAAAAGTCGATCTGTGCGGCGAGAGCTATGCGTAGACACACCGATTTGTGGGTTAGACAACTCCTAAGAGTAAGGGTCTTCTCCTACTTGTGTTATTCTTTTGCTAAGAGCCATGTGTGAATGGTTAGGGATGATACGAGAGGCTTGACTTAAGCGAAGTGATTTCGATCTCAAAACATTTTGAGCCAGGAGTGGAAGAAAATCTATTGTGTGGCCGTGAACAATGCGGCAGGGGGTTTTTCCTATTAACGTGATTTTGTTGTGTGATTTTATGTGTTTTGGGTGATTCAAAATGAATTACTTGATTGGTCAATTAATATGTGAGCTAATTTTAAATGTTATTGGTTTCAAATTGAATAACATGATTTATGCCAGGGTTAATTATGTTAGTACATACATGTTTTATATATTAGCATGAGTTGTTGGAGTGGCATAATACATTTCCATACCTTGACACCCCTGAATGTTAGGAGTGAGTGCATGACATCAAAGAAAATAAAAAAGGAAAAATGTTTGTGAAGGAATTTAGATGGAAGATTTTCAGGAGGGGTGTGTTAGGAGATTGTTCAGCAATTCACGTCGGAGGGCCCATGAATTGTTTGAAGGGACATCAGCAGTTCGCCTCGGAGAAGGTTGTCAATGAATTTTCTTAGAACTTCATTAGTAAGTTCGAACAAAAAACTTTGTTTTGAAAGCCCATTTTTACTCGCATTTTGTAGGCATGTGTGAGAGTCGATGGGACTCGGATATGGGATTGGGCATGTAGACATTCAAGTAGGATCATGTATTTTGCTTGGTATGATTAGTTGCCACATGACATATGCACTTAGGTGGGGAAGCCCATGTGGAAATTATCACTCTGCGAGCATTGCACTCCTTACATCGAGGATTACTATTTGAAATTACGGGAGTGTACAGGAGAACGGTGCTCACTAGAGGCCGCGTTTTAGAAGAAAGCCAGGTTGTGGCTTTGGTATTCGTTTTGTAGAACATGTATTAAAATTGTAAATCTTGATATATGTTTTAGTTGAAGCATTGTAATAACTCTTGAACTATTGGTATATAGTTGATGTAATTTTGTAATTATTGATCATGGGCCAGTGGCCATTTTACTCGCCTGAGGACACAGTGTGGTCGTTGTTAATTGTTGGGATAGGTTTTGTACCTTAGGTAGAGCTCCCCATACAAAGAAGACTCTGCCCGATTTTCATGAGTGGTGTCGTGTTACCCAACATCCACGAATATTAGCGGAGTTGGCGGTGCGTCAACGAGACACCTGATTTTGAGGCGTCGAAAAATTCTCAAGTTCGGAGAAATTTTTTTCTCCTTCACATTCGGGATCCTTTTGTTTTTACATGCGTTGACTTTTTGATCTTCGATGGTTTGAGTTCTTTTCTACCCTTGATACTCTCCTCTGTTATCCCTCTTTCTTGCCTTTATTCTTCCTTAACCAAGAACCCCTAAATTTGATATAAGCTTTGATGGTGGTTCTCATTGCCTCCACGGTTCCTTGTTGTGCTTTTCTACCATATGAAAAGCTTTCATGGTTTCTTTAATGTTGGTACATGAGGTGTGTAGGCGGGTTAGGGTTAGGCTTAAAAGTACTTAACTCTTATGCATTTAGAATCTTGTGCCCTCCTCAACATTGGGCTCTTCTTCTCATACCCCTGGAAGCGTATTATCCTCCCTTCTCTGCATTGACTTCATGTGTGGTGTGCATCCTGTCTCATTGCTATTTCGGCTGTTCATACTTTGCATCAATCTTGGCTTCTATGGCGTAGTTATATCGATCAATCGAGACCATTTCCCTCATCCTGCTCTTTGCTCACGAAGATTAGGATGGAGTCTTGTAGTTGCATTTATAAGGTCTTCAATAACTTGCCTTGCCTCCTCTGCCCTTTTTCTTTAAAACCTCCATAGCGGGATGCATCAATTTTACTGTAAGGTATAATTTATGGCATGTTAGAAAATGACCATCGAGTTAATCGAGATCTATCCCATGCATGGGCACCATGGTAAATCTCTTGAACATCTCCCATGTAGTGTAGAGACTCTCATCCTCCCCATGCTTGAACACAATGATTTCTCCTCTTCTCTCGGTGAAACTGAAAATCGCTAATAGATACCTCCACCGGTTCTTCCCTAGTATTCATTGATCCCGCGGCGTGGAGTCAAACCGTAAACACCACGTCTGTCCAGTAGGAATGGAAGAGTGAGAGCTTGATTACATCGGTCTCACTCCATTCAGTTTCACGGTGTTGCCATCCTCATAAATCTCCTAGGTGCTCATTTGGATCTTGGATGGCCTGCGGGCGGTTGTTGCACCATTTGTAATCGGGCGCCGACTCAAGTTGTTTGCTTCAATGGGAGGTTGTCTCCTTTATGATGCCTCTTCTGAATGATAGGCCTCCAAAATTCCTCCATTGTGTTAGGCCTCAGCAATTGTCTCTACTTCTTCTTCTTTTGGAATAGTACCTGTAATCTTTCTATTTGATTATCCATACTTCTATCTCCAGTACTAGTAGCTTTCCTCATATTTTTCGAGGTTCTTTCCAATTTTTGTATCTAGGCGACAATTACTATGTCGATTTTCTATGCATTTAATATTTTCTGAAAGTGGAAACACCTTTGAGATCAAATAGAGTCGGTGATAACAAAAATTATATATTCAATAAGCTTCCCAGATCGGTAGCTTATTCGATTTCTGCTAAAATTGATTTTATTGATTTTGAATTTTTTTGTAAAACAAAGAAAATTTTCCAAATTAACATTTCTCTCTTTTGTCAGAATATTGATTTTTAAATTCTTTCGATTCCTCGGCAACGGCGCTAAAAACTTGTTGACCAAATTTGTAAATACAAATTTATGACACCGTTACCCAAGGAGTATTATCTAATCCCCGACAACAGTGCCAAAAACTTGTTGACCAAATTTGTAAATACAAATTTATGACATTGTTACCCAAGGAGTATTATCTAATCTCCGGCAACGGCGCCAAAAACTTATTGACCAAATATAACTTGTATGCTCATAAGAAGAATAATTTTGTCACTAAACTCAATTAAAGATTTAATTTGGTCTTAAAATCTGCAAGTGCACGGGTCGTACAAGTAATAAAAGTGGAACTACTGAATGGGATATCGTTCCCTTTTAAATTAAAAGAATTCAAACTTCAACTACCCCAACTACTCAAGTTCTACACTATTTGAACCTCCGAGTTTAAGAAGAAAATTTAGTAACCTAATAAAAATTTTAGCTGGGAATCCTACATTAAAATAAGGGAAAAAAATTTTAAATCCTAAATATAAAGTGGACTAAACAGTTATTCTTTGGAAATGTACTAGGATTTCTTTGTGAAATTGTAATTCCAGCATCATAAGCTAATTCTATTTTCTCCACGAGTTGGGATCCCGAATTTTCAAGAGCAAGGTAGTATAGTTTGGATTCCTCCTCTAACCATACCTTTCCTTTGGTAAGAGATTCATGTTCATTTATGAATCATGATTCTAATCAATTACTTGTAATTATAATTTCTCTATAAGATCTAAGTATTTTTCTTTTTCAATACTTCATACCCATTTCTTATGACTATAGATTTCTTGCTTCTTAAGACAGGGCAATTACTAGATTTCTACAAAATGAATGATGACTCATCCTTAAGATCTGAAAGAGTTTTCCCTTTCCTTGATTAGATCTCAGCTAACACGGGATCAAGATCATTCCTCCAGACTAAGGAGAGATCTCTAATTGATTAAATTGATATATCACTCAACCCTTCTCAAGCCGTGAGCAAATAGAGTATTTATCTAAGTAACCTTTTAGAGCTCATTAGTTCTTCAATATTAGTCTAGCATACCCCCAAGTAACTAATCTATGCTCTCAGGACTCTCCATCTCTATGTCATTAAGAGGGCCTCCTAAAAATTAGATCTAGACAATAGTCCTTTCATGGGTATTAGTTACTAAGATTTGGAACAATTAATTTCACAACATCATCATTAAATAAATTCAAAACCCTCAACTCAAAGTTTTATTCCCATTGTGTAGAAAAGACCATAACTAACATCAGATATTTCCCAGCAGAAGTTGTGTTCTCGAAAACTAGATTCTGATATACAACGAAATACGTCAGGAAAATTCCACTTTAACTGCAATCAATTGAAGAAATGAGTTCCAGCTTTTTTCTTGAGTTCATTGAATTCAAACAGTAATCATAAATGAATTTCAGGATTTAAATTCAACTTCAAAACTTCTTAACAATTTTCTTTGAGATCAATTAAAACAAATTAAGCGATCTTACTCTAAATCACAATATCTGAAAAATAAAAATAAGAAAAATAAAAGAAAAATAATAATACAAAAGAGTCATAACTCCGTTACTACGGTTCGTCCGGTCTTGATTGTTGCCTCGCTTTCCCTGATCGTTCTATTTATAGAGCCCTCGAAGTTTGGAGCCACAAATTGAGGCTATATGAATCCCTAAAATTTATGGCCCAAATTTGCCTTCTCTGTGCAACCAGTTGTGTCGCTGACGAGTTTGTCGCTCTTTTGTTGCAAGTATCGCGATGATGCATCGTGACTTGAAGATCTTGTGCTCCTTCTTGCTTGATTCTTTGACATACGTAGTTTTGTTGCGACATTCTTCTTTCTTTCGGTGTGATAACTGCATCGCGATAGAGTTTCGCTATTCGCGATAATATTTTGTGCATTCCTCAAATAGTTGTAATAGTAACATCGATAGTAATGTATGTACCGTTTGATCATAAATACGCAAGTTGGTGTACGACCCAAGTTTTCATGCCGCCTTGACATCTCATTCGGTTATATTATTACGTCTTTGTCTTGTATTATGCATTTATCGCGACCGAGAAAGTCTTTCGGGATGAGCTTGTTTCCAGGCTTGACTTCTTGTTGCGGCTTTGTTACGTCTTTGCAACGCGACTCTTAGTGTTGTCAATATTTTCTATCGCATCCCAAGTTTTCAGGTCGCGACAAGACTCTTCTATGTTTCGCTTACTCGTTCTGTCGCGACCCAGTTTACTATGTCGTGACAAAACTTCTTTGCATTATGTTGAAACCTTTATTACATGAAATTTAAAATTCCGTCGCGACACATTCGCCCTGCAATTGACTTATTTCTGTGTTGCGACATTAAGATCCATGTTGCAACATAGATTTATCTTCTCAGCTTCAAGTATGTTGCAACATTGTGTTCCTTTGTTGCGACCGAGCCCGGTCAATGACAAATAGCGTCACCGATGCGACCTCGATTTCTTATTCTGATTGAACTTCTTCTTTCAGTGCTCTTTTCTGTCTCAACCAGCTCCTCCATGTTGCAAGAAGTCAATGTCATGACATAATAGATTCTATCCGACCAAAATTAAATATACGATCATCTTTCATGATAGCCATGACATAAGCCAGTCTTTGTCTTAGTAGCCTCTTTCCCATTGCCTATCGAGCATCTTTTGCCTTTGTTGCGAACATAAGCTCATCTACCAATTTTAAGATCTTGTGTTGCAATAAAGAAAATATTGTTACCCAACACGACTCTCTAGCCATTTGCTTCAGATGTTTGTCGCGTACATGAACTCTGTAGCGGCCAGACACTGCGCAGTGCTTTTTTTTTCTCTTACTTTTGTTGGAAATCTCTCCTTTTTAATTAACTCACGCAAAACACAAAGTTTAGCCAAATATTCCATAATTTGGCATTAAAAGCGATAAAAACACTAAAAACAAGCCAAAAAATGGATTAAAAAATATGAGTTTAAGACTCATCGAGAAGCCAGTGAGGATTCAATAAGTTTTCTTTCATTTTTCTATTTCTTGATTAGTTTTGAGTTTGTTTTTAAATAAATTTTCTTGTTGGATCTTGTGTCTCTTATTTTTTATTTCAGGTTTTGGAGTTCAAAGTTGGCTATGGAGGTGAAACATCCTGAAAAGTGGAAGCTTATAGCATCTTAGAGGTTCAAAGAACAAATTAAGGCAAGAAAAATCAATTTAGACGACCTCCCATTCTTCGTATTCTTCTTTTTTTCAAGCATCCCTCATTTGGAACTATGGCACAATCCCCTGCAAACACCTTTATACACTCATTGAAATTTTCAAGGTTTATGGAGAAGAAGGCATAACTCGCATTTCAAAGCAAGTCATATTCATTAGAGCAACTTTTGAAGGCTTGATCACCCTTAGGGGAGTACTCATTATCCATTCTTACTTTTGTTTCACATTGAGGACAATGTTTAATTCAAGTTTAGGGAAGGGGCATGTGATTAAGAATTCAAAATTTACAAAAATCCAACTTTGTATATCATACTTGTTTTAGTTATTTGTTTTCAGTTGTTTAGTTATCGTTCTCATACTTTTTCTTTCTTTCTTTTGATTATTTTTGTGTCTCATATGAGTTAGGTTGGTGCCTAGTAATGGTTTGAGAATGCTTTTTGTATTGTGCTTCAAATTGTTTTCTTAGTCAAAATTTGGGATACCATTGCATTTATTAGATCTAGGACTTGAGTGTATCTTTTTAGTTTGTGGGAACTGGTTTGAATAACCCCACTTGTCTTTCAACAAATCATTTTTAATAGAACTCATACACACACACATATTAGATCTCATTGTACCTTAGTTTCCAACCTTTTTTCAGTTGAACTTACCATGAGAGACCTTAACTTCTATAGTGGTGGGACACCTCAATAAAAAGGATTGGCAATACGCCCCAACAAAAAAAAAAAAAAAAACCAAAAGAAAAAGAGAAAAAGAACAAAAAAATGTCAAAAAGAAAGATATAATTGAGTTTACTCACAGAGTGGTGCTAGGGTTTCTAGTTGATTGTTCGAATTGAAGTTTTAAGGGAACTTAATTCCTGGTGCCTAACAATTGGTGGGAGTACCAATGGATCCTCGCTACCACAGGACACTCTTCTAGTACTCTTTAGCATTCAACGTCCTGGCAACTAGTTTTATGTTGAATAAAATCTTGGGTTCTCGGCCTATTTTTAGTTCATTTTCTTTTTAAAAGTGTGAGTTGAGTTTGGTTGAAGTGTTGAGAATCTTTGTATACATTTGAGACCTTAAACATCATTATCACTAAGTTACTTTAGGAAAAGGTTTATTGAGAACTTGAAATGACCTACATGTGATCACCATGCCTTTAGATGCCTTGTCCTTTAGAGATCATAAATGTTTTGGGATCCCATTTTGGCTAACATGTTTTCTTAGAACTTTTCCATGCTTTCTCTTAACTTGTACTAGCACCATACTCATACTCATATCTATCTTAGTGTTTTTTTTTATGTTTGTGTTTCCTTTGCTTAGAGACGAAACAAATATTTAAGTTGGGGATGTGATTAATATTAAATAATCATTTTATCCTTATGTTTTGTATGTTATTTTTGTAGTTTTTGTTTGAATAAGTGTTCTAATGTTCTAAATGTTTATCTTTTATGTAGGTCATCCTTGGGAAAATGGAAAGCGGGACAAGAATCAAGCAATTTAGATAAGGAATGAAGAAGTTCTTGCAGAGATTCACGATCATGGTTGTGTACATCAAATTATGGTCATGACCACAATAGCGCTAACATTGTAATGAAGTTACGACGTCATAGCGTGACGAGAAAATCAAATTTTACAATAGCGATAGCGTCGCGACTATCAAGTTTTTGGTGCCATTGCCGAGGACTATCAAGTTTTTGGCGTTGTTGCCAGGGAGTTAGCGATTTGCATTAATATTGATACTAAGTGTCTTTCTTGTACTTCAAACAATTTTTTGTTTTTCCTTATTTGTTTGAGTTTTTATTCGGATTTTTGACATTTGTTTCCTCTTTTCTTATTGAATTTCTAGTACCATTATTTCATGCAAAAGGTTTAGTGATAAAGATCTAATTACTCTTGGACCGAATTAGAACAAATGTGGCTTGGAATTAGAAAAGGACAAAGAATAAATTGAATTTGGTAATCAATGGCGCATGTTGAAGGTTTAGGAAGAAGGGAGGATGACATTCAATCTACAAATAGGAAGATGTGCCTAAATTAGCCCCTCCATGGAGGATTGGAGAAGGCTGTGAGAGAGTATACTTTTCCTCAATCGGCGTACTCAAATGATTAGGTGACCGTGCTCTGAAACGAACAACTTTGAGCTTAAGCCTATCACTCTACAATTGATTCAAAATATTCAATTCATGGGATTACAGAATGAAGACCCCAACACACACATCTCTGATTTCTTAGAAGTGTGTGACACAGTGAAGTATAACAAGGTAAGTGACAAAGATATACGCAGAGACTTTTTCCATTCTCATCAAAGACAAAGTGAATCAAAGCTAAAGTCGAACCTCAGGACTCCTCACATTTGGCATAGCTTGGTGCATGAAAGTTTCTTTCGAATTTCTCCTCCAGCAAAACAACAGGTAGGGATTGAGATACAACTTTGCTCAATATGAGGAGGGCCTTTTATGGGCATGAGATTGTTATAAAGATCTTCTTAGAAAATTCCATACGTGCAAAGCCCTAACACTTAGAAATGGAAAAAGCGTAGAAACTTATCCCGAAGCAATGTTAAGAGACAATGAAGCCAATGCTAGAGTGAAAAAAGAAAGACAATGCTAGAAACTCGGGGATCAATGTTGAAACTATTGAAAAGAATAAGAATACGAAAGGCTAAGGCGTTCTTTGAAAATTCAGTAAGGGGCAAGAAAAGCGAGTTAAGGCCGCTTTCAAAGAGAGAAGATACTCTGGTTATCCAGTACCTCAAGATTGAAGAAGAACAAGTTGGATCCTTAAGTTCAGTAAGTTTATGAAATTTTCAGAAGCTCACATCAACATTCCATCACATAATGCATTCGAGCAAAATACGCCGTATTTCAAGTTCATGACAAACATCCTCGCAAACAAGAGGAAGCTTAGTGACTATGAAACGTTGCTGCTCCACGAGGAATGTAGCTATCCTCAAAGAAAATTTCCCCAAAACTAAGGATCAGGGAGTTTATACCTTATGCTATTGAAAATTCCATTTTTGAAAAGCCTTATGTGATCTTGGTGCTAGTATTAACTTGATGCCCTTATCTATTTTGAAGCTTAGTTTGGGAGAAGCTAATCCTACAACTATTACTCTTAAATTGGCAGATTGATCTCTCACTCATCCTCGGGGTATTATTAAGGATGTGCTAGTGAAGATAGATAAGTTCATATTTACGGTTGATTTCATAGTTCTTGACATGGCTGAGAAGATAAGAAAGGAAGTGTATTGTCTTTGGGAAGACCTTTCTTAGCCTCCGGTCGGGCCCTTATTAATATGCAAAAGGGAGAACTTAGACTAAGGGTGCAAGACTAAGAGGTGACTTTTAACATGTTCAACGCCATAAGGCACCCCATGGAGAATGAAAGTTGCTTAAGAGTGGACATTATGGAGGTTATAGTGTCTAGCCACAAGGGATCCACGCATACCCTTTGGAGACTAGCCTTTTCTGGAGGTTTGCAGATATTATTGGTGATGAAGCAGGGAATACGTATTGTGGATGGACTCTTTTAGGAAAAATAGACGAAAGTACTTTGACAACTTAGGATCTAGTCCTTCTCGCCCTATCCCTTCAATTGGGAAGCCCTCGGTTGTTGAAGAGAAACAACTTCTATCTCACCTTAGGTATGCTTACCTTGGTCAGTCTTCTACCCTATCGGTCACTATCTCGTCCTATCTCTCTCAAGTAGAAGAGGAAAAGCTGTTGAGAGTGCTTAGAGAGCACAAGGAGGCGATTGGATGGTCTTTGGCTGATATAAAAGGGATTAGGCCATCAATGTTCATGCATCAAATACTCTTGAAATATGACACTAGACCCTGGTGAAGCAAAAGAAGACTTGGCAACTGCGAGAAGTGGTGAGCAAGGAAGTCTTAAAATGGCTTGATGCAAGAATGATTTATCCTATTTTTGACAGTCCATGGGTGAGCTCAATCCAAATAGGGCCCAAGAAAGGTGGGATGACAGTCATTAAAAATGTAAATAATGAGTTAATTCCAACAAGAATAATAAGTGGCTAGAGAATCTGCATTGACTATAGGAAGCTGAGCAAAGAAAATAGGAAAGATCACTTTCCTTTGCCATTTATTGATCAAATGTTGAGATGGATTGGTGGGTCATAGGTTTTATTATAGATATTCTGGTTACAACCAGATTGCTATCGCTCTGAGACCAAGAGAGAAGACAACTTTCCATGCCCTATGGAACTTTTTGCATTTAGCGAATGCCATTTTAGGTTGTGCAATGCCCTAGTCACATTTCGGTGATGCATGATGGCTATATTTTTAGACATGGTGGAGAAGTCAATTGAAATTTTTATGGATGATTGTTCAGTGGTAGGAGACTCATTTGATGATTGCCTTGGAAGTTTAGAGTTGGTCTTGAAGAGATGCGAGAAACCCAGCCTTGTCCTCAATTGGGAGGAAATTCCACTTTATGGTAAGGAAGGCATTGTCTTGGGACATGAGTGTCACGATGGGATCGGAGTGGATAAAGCGAAAGTGAGACTATTGAGGAAGTTGCCACATTTCCCACTTAGGTGTAGATAGATTAGGAGTTTCCTAGGCCATGCGAGGGTTTTATAGGAGGTTCATTAAAGACTTCTCGACAATAGAAAAACCTCTTTCAAGCCTATTGATGCATGGAGTCCCATTTTTCTTTGATGAGAAATGCATAACCGCTTTTACCATGCTCAAAATTAAGCTCACCTCCGCACCTATTATGATAGCTCTGGATTGGGAACTCCCATTTGAGCTAATGTGTGATGCAAGTGACTATCTGATTAGGGTAGTTATGGGGCAGCAAAAGAACAGGGTGTTTCATGCCATATACTATGCTAGAAAAACTCTAAATGAAGCACAAATGAATTATGCCACCACTGAAAACTAGTTGTTAGCAATAGTCTTTCCTTTAGACAAATTTTGACCTTACTTGATTGGTAACAAGGTCGTTGTCTTCACGGACCCCTCGGTCGCCAAAATATCTAATGACAAATAAGGGTGTAAGCCTTGCCTCATAAGATTAGTCGCTTCTTTGCAAGAATTCGATATGGAGACAAAAGACAAGAAGGGATCATAAAATTTGGTAGTCGACCACCGTTCAAGACTAGATTTTGAGGATAATGAAGCCTCACAAGTTCACATCAATGATAGCTTCTCTGACGAGCAATTCCTAGTTGTTTCCCATGCTGATTAGACTCATAAGTTGCAAGAAATTATCACTTTGGACTTAACTTCTCAACAAAAGGTTCTTTCTTGAATTTGAAGTATTATTTCTGAGAGGATCCTATTCTCTATAAACACTATGTTGTCGGATGATTAAAGATATATCTATAAAATGAAATGTGAGTTTTCTTTCTCCATTTTCATTCTTTTAAAATGTGATACTTTGGTGGACAAAGGACAGAAACAAAGATGTTAAAATTAGGATTTGGATCGAGAATTTGGAACATAATGAAGAATATTTTGACCCGAGTGATATGTTTGAGAGTAGGTCATTTTTGAAGAGTAAATTGATTTGGGTACTAGAGGACATGTACAAAGTTGTTAGTGACTTGTGAAAATCAAGCAAAAGAGCATAAAATAAAAAAATTGTCCATGGTCGTGACCATTGAGACTATAGGTCGCAACCCGCAGCGTTGCTTTGGCCTATCAACACCTTGCCCTTAGTGTAGTCGCGACGAGGTCGACTGCAGGGAGACCTAGATTTTCACATTATGGTGTGGTCCCAACCAAGCAGTGATTTTCGAACAAAACAATCTTTCTTTCCCATTTTGCTCACTTCTCTCCTTTTCCAGAATGGCCATCAACTTCACCTCTAGCGGATCCATCTTAAAGTTCGAGACTTCTGAGTCTTTACAATCTGATGATCTTGGAGGGGTTATCATCCCCCTTTTAGCATTGAGGACGCACTTGTTTTGTGTTTAGGGCATATTAGACACCTTTGTTTTGCTCTCTTTTACCTTATCGTCTTCTCTTGCAGTATTTATGGAATCTTTTGGTGTTAGTTTGCTTTTCTTTTTAGTTTGTTTGGTGTGTCTTATGGGATCGGATACTCTTATAGCCATGCCTGGTTTGATTTTATTATGGATATTGTCGCAGAATCATTTGTTGAGCTTTATTGGTACGCCCACGTAGCTTGTTTGGACATGATCCTTGAAGCGATTTCAAAAATTTCAAAACATTCAAAACCCTAAAAATTGAAAATTTGTCAAAATCCAAAAAGATTTAAAAGTTTTGTTCGATTTGTTATTGAGACAAAAGTGATGTCTATGATGAATGTCAGATTGAACCTTCTTTCACATTAAGAAAATGAGAGATAGATGAACATAAAAACATAATGAGTCGGCTGTGTATGCACATGCCTTGATATTACTTTATTATCGTGTTTGGTAGGTATTTGAGTGATCACGGTCAAAGTCATTTAGGCGACTAAGAAAGTTTTGAGGTATCATCAAGCTACCAGGATCTCATGTTGACATATCATTACCAACGCTCTTTAGGTCACTTGGATCTAGTGATTTAGATTATCGAAATTTGTGTGGATGATAAGAAGTCCACTTCTTGTTTTATCTTTATGATGGTTGAAAGAGTTGTCTCATGGAGAAGTGTCAAGCAGAAACTTACATCTTCTTCTACTATGAAGGCGAGGTATATGGCATGTTATGAGGCTACTTGTCATGCAATATGGATGCAGAACTTCATTTTAACTTTTGGGATCGTTCATTGAGTTTCTAGACCGTTGAAAGTTAGTTATGGTAATTCCACAACTGTATCTTTCTCTAGGAACACTAGGAGCACTTCTCGCTCCAAGAACATTGATGTGAAGTTCTATTTTTTAAAAGAGAAAGTTACAAAGTCCCCAATTTAAGTTTAGCACATGCCTACTAGTTCGTGTCCTATCAGGTTGTTACATTTGAGACAAGAGAGATGCACAGATATTTACAAACCTAAAACCAACCCGGCTTAGACCGCAGCTACTGTAAGTATAGTGGCTCTAGGGTGGGATCCACTAGGATGGTTTTTCCTCTTTTAATTCTAATCCTAGGTTCCTAATTACTTTTTAATTGGATTTCTTTGTAAACATAATGTAAGAGAAGTGATTTTGAGTGCTTTGAAAGGTGTTGATTCTTGATTTTAGGAAAAATAATATAAAAGGTCTCAAGCTTAGTTTCACCCGGGTGGCCTCACCATAGTGATTCGAGAGGGCCTTCTGTTCCAGTTAATTTGCCTAATAAACCAGCCTATAGTTTATCCCTTAAACTGCCTAGGTTCCTCTTGAATATAAGTGAAGCCAATGAGTGTAGGCGTAGAGTAATTCACTCATACCTGATTTTAAAGGCATTTAACATGTTCTCAAGTGGTTTTCGGAAATAGACAATCTATTATGCATGTTGGGTCAAAGGAGGCGCGCCTGGCACCTAACATCGATTCGGTTTTGATATCGAGAAGACTAGTTGAAAAAGAGATTCTATCACGGATAATTAGGGGGAACTAGGACTACTACCTCCTATCACGAGAGAGTCCACACCAGTGTGTGCACCAAACCTTAAGACCACTAAATAATGTTGATGTCGTTACTCTTAGTATGAAGCACGAGTTACGTTGTCCCCTTTGGTCATGCATGGTGGGAGGAATTGGATCCTAGTACCTCACTTCGAAAGTTGACTACTCACTCATGGTGAGTCTTAAAACAAACCATAAAAAATGAAAGAAAGCTAAAAAGTAGAAGGAAATTGTGCTAAAAAGCTTTATTAAAGAAAAGATAATTCCCCTAAAGTACAACTAACTATTTTTATATCAAAGAAGTTCCTTTTTACTTTGATCCTTCCATCTCTATTTATAATGCCTCTCTAGAGGTTGCCAGGTACTTAAAACAATTAGTTTCATACAAATCAAATTTTGAAGGTGGAACTCAAAAACATGTTATTTTCTATATGTACATAACTTTCGCTTTCATGTAAGTATTGATATGATTTCGCACCCTATGCGAGTTAGTAGGAAATCAGTTACGGCCCGCAAGTGAGAGCGATTATAGCAAATTTCACAATCCTCTCTGAAGTCATTGAAATCACGTTGTTGTAGGAAAATCCTCTATAATGGCCCGATTCCTCCATCTTCTTGCACGATCATTTCTTCCTTAGTCCCAACTTCAGTTAAGATTATTTCCACAGGCTTTAAGCTCATGCGATAGATCATCAGATTTCCTCATTGCTTTGACCTCATGATTCAAAGATCACATAAAAGCGCCTAAAAGGTCATTATTCATACCTATACTCAATAAAAACATTATTAATGGGTTTCAAGGCTAACAACGCACAAAGTCAGTAACATATGATTTTCCAATACACAGACGTTTTTAAAATTGGAAAACTAAGTATGTAAAAAAGCCCTTTTGATTATTATCACCTATAACTGCATGCTGGCATACCTAGGTTTCCTATTTGTGTGTGTTTCAAGGAATCGTGCTCACATGGGATTATTGGAGCCTAGACTCGTGTTTTGGTGGGGTTAGCATTTTCATGTATTTTGTAAGAAAACTCATGCATTTATGTTATTACGTACACATTTTGACATTGCCATTATCTGGTGATTTTTGTGTCATTTTGATGAGATGAATGACATAATGATGTTTTCCATTCCATTGAATCAAGACTCTTGTCATTAAAATGCTTCTTTATTAGTAGTGCCTAATTATGTATGATTTATGCATCCTCTCGATGTAGCGATTATATATGATTTATTTTATTATAAATCTATTGTAAAATCATTTGAGTTATGATTATGTCGTCAAGTGGAAGAATGTTATATTAACATTATTAACTATGGACTAAACATAATCATGTGACAATCCCCCATTATGTAATTTTGTATGTTAATTATAAGGTCATTTATGGGATGATTTAATATTAACTAGCTACGAGTCATAACATCTTCTTCCTTGCTTTAAATTATTTAATGGATCAAAAGTCCAATTGTTCCCTTGTGGTCTTATATAAATAAATAGAGCCCTAAAAATTCATGGGTATATTGTGAATACATGAAAGAAATAGAGAAGGAAAGAGTCATCTTAAACCCTAGCTCTTCTTTGATCTTGTCCATTGTAGATTTTCGAGACAAATGGCGACCAATAATTCTGGATCCTTATCAGGTTTTTTTTTATACACTATGAGTTGATATGCTTCTTCGTACAATTAAAGTTATTATTTTTTAATACATTTATTGGGTTTTTTTTATTGTTAATCAATTGTTTTTGAATTAATAAATGCTTTTCGTTTCTACAAATAATCAATCATTTATTTTATACAAAATACTTTTCAATTCAGCTTATTTTCTCTTAATCTAATACCTTCATGCACTACCATCATACGCATCTTATAAATGCCCAGATTCAACAAGTTTTCAATTTTAGGGAAACGAAGGTAAGTAAGGGGGTGGCTTGACAAGATCGTTACTATCTTCACTTCTAGTTGAGCTTAGGGACTCATTGTCATTGGATTCAAACAATTACTTCATTAAATATTTATTTATTTATTTAATTTGATGGGGTTATTTGCAACAAATATTCTTGCTACATAACAAGAGTTCAAACATTCAACAGATTTAAAGGAGCTCTTTTTCTTAATTTTTTCTTGGAGAAATATTTGTTCCCTTTCTTTGAGTCATTTTATTTTCATAAAAACTTACCAATTTTTATTTTTTAATACATGTTAAGAATTTATAATTGAATTAAAAATATATATATATTCTCATCATCAAATTCATTATTCTTTTGAGTTCTTGATATCTCCTTAGAGACAAAGTAATCTCATAGGTCAGTAAATGTCAAAATATGATGAAGACACTGTCAATAATTTAATTTTTTGAAATTGTGAAACCTGATATTCGCATTAAACCCAAATCCACCTGGCATGAGCTTTAGGAGAGTTGAGTTATTGTAGGTATGAGAGCTTGGTCACAGCATGAGGTCATGTATTGAGACCTCATGCCTCTCTCTCAATTTGAATATTTAATTATTGTTTGTGTATTTGAAAGTCCATAACAGACTTCGTTTGATTTGTTTTACTCTCCACGTGCAGGTATGGGATGCAACGTTGAAATACCAAAAGGAACCAATATTTAAATTAAAATCATCTTATTAAATTATAATTAACTTTCCTTAGACTTGAAGAGGCTTTTGAACAACATTCAGCTTATTGTTATTCATTTTATTGTTCAACGTCTAAAATATCAAGATCTAATGGGCACATCTTCAGGCATGGAGCTCTTGTTTCATATGGATTTGCATTGGCGAACTAGTCTCGAGATAACGGTCATTGATAGTATCCCTGGCACTCCTCTCCCATATCCACTAGTTTTTGGCAGCAACTAGTAGGGATCTCATTTTTCTTATCCATGAATATTCTAGTAAAGAACATTGGCCCGCATTCTTGACCGAGCTTCTCGAGGCATTCATCCAAATATTGGCGTAATTCTAATGGAATAATGTCTTCGCCATTGTCAGAAGAGGGTTCCAATGCAAGGTCGAAGTCTTGTTCACTGGTGCGGAATGCTTGAGTAGGTGATGACAAGAAAACCCCACCAGCTAAGAGAAAGAATGCCATGATAGGACCTTGAAGAAAGCTTGCCATAATCGATGTTTAGTAATAGTAACTATGTACATGTTGTTGGAAAAGTATGTCTCTTTTGATGGAGATAAATTAGATGAAGTAAAGATTTATATAGATGTCTTGTGTGAAAATAAATAAATAAGGTGAGAAAGCTAGCTATTAAAATGGAGTGATTTATACATTAATTTTGGTGCATAAATTAATAAACTAATTAAACGTCTATATAGAATTCATTTCAAATTAATAACTAGTAATGTTACCTCCCTCGTGATTACATCTTCTATTAAAATCCAACTCTTATTAATTTACTAGTGTAACTCTTGTGGTCCCTCTTTGCAGATTGTAATGAAAAGGAAAATAAAAAATCTCCCCACATTGTTCATATGCTCTATTGAAAGCGAGTCATTGATTTGGTCCTTTAGGATAGGACATTATTTGCTTGACTCCTCAAAATTGATTATAAAAGGCGAGATATGATTTAAAATATCATATGGTGCCAGGAATTTTTATTTTTATTTTCATAAATATATGAATATATATATTCACTAGCATAAAGGGAATATTAAACATAGACATCATACATCAAACACGATATGCATAAGTGTCATGATGAAATGAACTTCTTGCTATTGCTTTCCATCTTTAATATTGAACAACACATAAAAGTTAGTTGATAAGGCTTATAAAATATACATGCACATAAAGTATCTCACTATATATATATATATATATATATATATATATATATATATATATATATATATATATATATATAGAATAAGAAAAACAATTTATACTCTTATGCTAGAAACATAAATAAAATTGTAATTCATCTTCACCCACTACTCCCATACAATGGGTTGTAATTTAGTTCCCTTTCAAAATATCATTCTAATCTAAAAGCTCCTTCTTTTCTTTTCTTTTCCATCCATTATTAGTAACATCTTAAATATTCAATCATAAGTCTAGGGTTGTGTTTGGTCTTGGAATACTATAAGAGTTTTTTTTTTTTCCATCAGTGTGGTAATATCTATGTAATTTTTTTAAAGTCTAGGGTTGTGTTTAGTCTTGGAATACTTTAAGGATAAAAAATGTGAAAATGAATTTCTCTATATATTTTGTTGTGTAATAAAAATAAAATAAAAATCAAATATTAATAAAATTCATTAGAAACTTAATTGTTTAAAATAGAAATGATAATATATGTTAGGTTAAACTTTATTTTATTTTCTTCATTTTTTATTTTCCTCTTTGTATTTCTTTTCCTTGCATTTTCCTCATATTTTCTAATTACCAAACATAGCCAAGATACCTATGCAAATTGTAACACGTCGACATCTTTTTGTTCCTTTCATTATCCTTCTCATGGATCCATTAATCCATTAATGCTTTTAGTGAAATTTATTGGAGTAAGGAAGCTTTTGATACTGATTTGTTCAAGTAATAAGGTTTTCTAAAACATGTTACAAAATAAGATGAATTAAAGAAATTAAAATTTTATTTAATTTACCTTTATTTTCTCTTTTTCATATGTTACATATAATCTATTATTTGTAAAATCTTAAAATAAATAAAATAGAAATACCTAAGATCAATCAAAGAAACATTTTTTTATTAGCATCAATGAGTAAATCCCTTTGATTTCTATGATATGAATCATGGAAAAAATTTATTTTTAATTCGATTGACATTAATGGCGTAGAGGAATATCGATTTCTAGAAATCATTGTTTTTTATTTTTTTATTTTTTGTAGATTATTATATATATGGCAGTGTATATTTTCCATTTTAGATTTGTATATCTTAGCTTATAAGCTTTAAGCCTTGTATGTTATATACTTTGATATATACAAAGACTGAGTATTTCTTAATGGTATCGAGTAGCGGGTTCTACGTATTTTTCTTCTCTTCACTTCTCTACGGTCTAGAGCATTCTGATCCTTTGTATAGCTCATTTTTCCGATGAACAACACTGTTTGCTCTTTATTTCCTACCTTCACAAGCCTAAAACTGAAGTTACAGGTCATTCAGAGGTAGATCTTGTCAAGACGATCAGCTGCTGATTTGTCGTAGTGGCGAAAACTGCTCACGCACCGTCACATGCCACTAGAAGTCCTCGATTTTTCCCACGTGCCATCTATTCCAGAGCGTGTCAAATCCACGCCCGTGCATGAACTTCATGCATCTTCAACTTGTAGGGCTTACATCAGCGCCAAATCAGCATGCACACCACGACCGTGCTGACCCTTCACAAACGCTGCGAACCGCGATCCACGGCCGTTGACTATGCCCGCCGGCGTTGTCGTTAGCGAAAATTTAACGGCGCATTCCTTATTTTCACGTCCTAGCTCCATTTTGTTGTCTAATATTTTCCCTTTGGAATTTAGATATATGCAGTGATGAGATTTCGTCCGATTCATGTTATTTTTATGGAAATAATTTTGCTCGATTGGTCTCGAGCCATTGCATAGTTATCTCGAAGGCCGCCAAGTTGTGGCTTTACGTCTCTGATCAACGTCTATTCAAGAAGTTGGACAAAGAACTTGTGCGCTATGCCATTTGGATTGAGGATTGGGAATGTACTAATCATCTATCATCACTTGGTTTAGTATTACATCCTATTTCATCCATTGTTGATGAGTTTGGCAACCTTGATGTTGCCAAAGAAGTTTAGGACTTACTTGTTACTAGGTATGTTGGACCGAGTGGTGCTCGCAACTTCAAGTTCACACGAAAACTTTATCATATTAAAGTAAAGAACCGAGGTAAAGCGGATTCGCGTATCACAACACGTAAACAAGGGCGATTTGCGAGGGCGAATTGGTTTATGTTCACTTTGTGAACAAGAACTGATTATTTCGAGTTTCTAATGGGGCTTCGTGATGAGTTTGAATAAGCTAGAAGTCATATTCTACATCAAAATCCTTTACCAACACTTGATCTCACAAGCTATTCATAAGTTAGTTGATGATGAGACACGTCTTCAGCTCTAAATCTAGCTATACTTAGACCATGGATTCTTACTACTCGACCATTATTCATGTTTGCTACTCTGTTTTGCTACGAGTTCATCTACCTATGTTTCCAAGGCAAAGGGAATAATGTCATAAGCGTAACAATAAAAACCTGCTCTTCTTATCTACGGTTTGTAAGAACAAAGTCGATACATTGAAGCACATTACTTTCGTCGTATTCTTGACGATTGTTGCCTTGACTGATCCCGAATTATCGACTATGGAATCTTATTCCAAGTCTAGTCCTACCTCACTATCTCGTCTGGCAAATCTACGGGATATATGGTTAATCAAGTTCATCTTCCATGTGCAATGCATCAAACACTACTCTTTCTCTGATATCAAATTACTTCTCTTGTGGCTTCTTAGTGCATTTGCTGCGATCATATGACTCTTCTGCGATGTTGTCTCTTCACCAGCCCACTTCTCTCCCTACCATATATACTACAAATGGTTCTCCTATGCATGTCTCTCATCTTGGCAATGTCTCTACCGTGACCTTGTCTGTTTCCAATGTTTATCGATTTCCCTAACTCCTCATAATCTTCTATCTATTGGAAGGCGACTCAGACTTGGTTTCTTTAACCTTTCTTACACTAATTATTGGTTGTAGGATTCTTGAGCCGGGACAGTTGTTAGGACCAGCCCGTAAGGTTAGTGAGACTATTTGAGCTCATCTTTCTTCATCTACCTTCCTCTCATCTCTCTGCTTCTACTGTCTTAGGACAAAGCACCTCTTCTCTTACTTTATAGCATTCTCGCCTTGGTCATGCATCTATCTCTAGGTTTAAACAACTAGTTTCTAGGGGTTTGTTAGGCTCAATTTCAAATAAGAGTTTTGATTATATGCCTTATCAATTTGTATTCAAGCCTTTACCATTTAATAACGGTGTTTCTCATGTTCTCTCTCCCTTTTGATCTTATTCATTACGATGTATGGGACTATTCTCCATTACTACTCCAAGGTAGGTCACGTTATTTTTTTATTTTGTGGATGATTTTTCCCGATATACTTGGATTTATCTCTTCAATCTAAACTTTATCAAATATATTGTGACTTTACCAAAATAATTGACACAGTTTTCTAAACCTATCAAACTTTTCAGATCTAATAATTCCCAAGAATATAAAGCCATCGAATTTACTTCTATTATACATTAATTTGGTATTGTTCATCATTTCTCTTATGCTGGCACTTCTCGGCAAAATGTTGACTGATATAAACTCGTCATATTCTTGTGTTGTTACGTTGCTACTACTATTGCAGCTTCTCTCCTTCTCTCAATTTTGAAGTTGCTCTTAATTCGTTTACCATCAATCGGTGTCCTTATACATTGTTAAATCAAACTCCTTTTGATATGTTGTTTAGTTCTTCTCCCTCTTATATTTTACTTAGAATCTTTGAATGTGTATGTTTTGTTCTTCTTCAGATCATAAGTAACAAACTTCCAATCTAAAATTTACCGTTCCATTGTTTTCTTGGGTATGGAATTGGTAAAGGTTATAGATGTTACGTCCATTGTAAACTTCTTGTGTTTCTCGGCATGTGGTCTTTTGGGAACACAAAATGTTTTACCAACTACCTCATGTTCCTGTTTCACCTATTTCCTCTATCGATCCTCTCCCTGACCTTTTTCCTAAGGAGTCTCCCACTTCTATATCTGAGCATCCCCCCTTGGTATTTGAGTTTCCCCCTTCTATTTCTAATGTCCCTTCTCATGCATCTAATGAGCCTCTCACACCGATCATCAACATGCCCATTGATACTGCTCCAGCCGTGGATCTTGCCGGTCCTTCTGACTCTCATGCACTTCGTCGTTCCCATCGGATAACTACTCTTCCTTCTCACTTGAATTACTTCCATTCTTTTCTTGCCTCTTTCAGGGAACCTCGGACTTTTAAATGAGCTACCCCTCTAACCCTTTATGGCGAAGCAAGCTATGAAATAAAGTTAGATGCACTACATGAAACCCGGAACATATTAGGATGCAGTTTGACTTCCTACGGAAAATCTGCTATCGATTTGTAAATGGGTTTATAAGATCGAGGCTTCCGGTCGAGATGGTATTGTTGATTGCTATAAGGCTCGCCTTATTGCCAGGGTTTTACTTAGGAGTATGGGATTGATTATGAGGAGACTTTTGCTCAAGTGGCTCGACTTTCTTCTATCAGGACTCTTATTGCCATTTATGTGGCTCGCAAATGGTCGCTCTTTCAGATGGATGTCAAAAATGATTTTCTTAATGGTGAACTCATAGAAGTCTATGAGCCTCCTCTGATTATTCTCACCCACTCTGGGGTTCCCTCACAGTATATATGAATACGATGGGCACTTTGTAGTCTTAAACAAACCATAGAGCATGTTTGCATAGTTCAGTTCTACTATTTCTTAGCATGGTTTTTCAGGCAGTTCTTTTGATACAGCTCTTTTTCTGACACGGTCTGATCATGGTATTACTATTCTACTCTTGTATGTCGATGATATGATTATAACAGGGGATGCTATGTAGGGTATTCAAGATCTAAAGCACTTTCTTGGTCGTCAATTTGAAATGAAAGATCTCGGCCCTCTTAATTACTTTCTTAGTCTAGAAGTTTCTTCTTTTGTAGATGGTTATTATCTTACTTAGGCCAAGTATACTTCCGATCTGATTTCTCGAGCCAGTATCACTGATAACAAGATCGTCGACACACCTATTAAGTATAACTGTCGCCTCAATTCTCATGATGGCGAATCACCATCTGATGCTACTCTCTACAGACAGCTTGTTGGGAGTGTGGACCCTACCCGATCCACGGGTCGGCGCGACTCGCTTTTAAATGAAAGGAAAACGTGGGTTGATTTTCGAGTGTTGGAAAATTCGTCCTCGAGGAGGACAGTTTTTCTTTGGAGTAGCCACTTACTTTTTGTTGTTATTTTATAAAGGGGAAAACCAAGTAAGAACAAAAAACCCCAATGACTCCAGTATGGAAAAAAGCGATGCTGCGAAACTAGTTTCTAGGTCAGATTCGGATTACCTATCGGGAGGTACCTCATATGAGGGTGGCACCCCCCTCTAGGCGAACTAGGTCTGCCCAGTGAATTGGGTATGTAGGAGCATATGGGTCACGAATCGAAAAGAGTTTCCTAGGATAAACACACAACAGATCAGACCAACCTAGTGGTATCTAGCATGCTTAAAACACTCAACCAAAGGGCAAATAGCGTGTACTGTGGTCCACACAGCCTACCTTTACATCAAGCGTTAGCCAACAAACATATGGCATACCTGACACCCCAGGCTCAAGCATCCATGTGAAATTCATTACCCAAACATTAAGCACATACCGTGGTTCTAGCCATGTTGCATAGAGTCGATCAAAGGCTCAAATGCATCACAAATGTCGAAATCAAACACCATGTACGCATATGAATACAAATACCAATGCCTAAGGAAATGTGCGAGGTCCACAGCCATGCCGCAGCGAGAATAGATAGAGGCGAATAATACATCACCATCATGTATTTAAAACCAAATATTGGAACCCATACCAAAGAAAGGAAGCCGAAGCTTAAAGGAGGTAAGTGGTTTGCTTACTTTACTTACACAATCCCTTCAAATCCCTAAACCAAACCATACATACCAATCCCACATTTGCCCTGCTTTGTTCAAACGAGCCCGAACTTCCGGATACAAAAGGCAGCCTACAGGTTCCTTGGGGCAACTAAGAGCACGCCATGATAGATTCGAAATTTGAAACATGCTAAAATAGAGTGCCGCGAGTTTGTCTTGCACATGGTTGAATCGGTTCTCAACAAGTCAAGCGATTGAAAGAATTTTGAACCTTTGTCAAAAAATTCCTCACAGAGTCAAGTCAACAAAACAAAAGGAATGCAATTCCGATTTGAATAACCAAGAACTACTTAAACAAAGAAAAGTACCCAAACTATCATTCTGGAAAACCTAACCCAATGAACTGGCTGGTTCGGTTTCTCAATCAGTCCAGATGGTTGAGAAAAGATTTCAAAAAAATTCAGAACCTTCCTTACAAAGTCAGGAATTCAAAAAGACAAACAGAGTGCAATTCCGACTCCGAATGACCAAGAATCAACACAAATAAGCAAACTACCCAAACTGCCGTTCTTGCAAACCTAACCTAAATGAACCGACTAATCTGGTTTCCCAACAGTCCATCTAGTTGAAGGCTCTCAAAATTCTCAGAACCTTCTAAAGAGTCAGGAATCCTAACAAAACAACGGTGTCCGATTCTCAGTTCGGATGAGTGAGAACCAACCAAAAGAAACCAAACTACCCAAACTGCAATTCCTACAAACCTAACCTAATGAACAGACTGATCTGGTTTCCCAACCAGTCCATCCCGTTGAGAGAGGCTCTCAAAAATTTTCAGAACCTTCCTAAAAGAGTCATAAATCTAACAAAACAAACGGTGATCGATTCTCAGCTCGGATGAGTGAGAACAAACCAAAACAAACCAAACTACCCAAACTGCCATCCCTGCAAACCTAACCTAAATGAACCGACTGATCTGGTTTCCCAACCAGTCCATCTTGTTGAAAGAGGCTCTCAAAATTTTCCAGAACCTTCCTAAAAGATTCAGGAATCTAAAAAAACAAACGGTGATCGATTCTCAGCTCGGATGAGTAAGAACCAACCAAAACAAACCAAACTACCCAAGCGCGCTCACTGCAAAACTAACCTAAATGAACCCGACTGATCTAGTTTCCCAGCAGTCCATCTCGTTGAAGAGGCTCACAAAATTTTCCAAACCTTCCTAAAGATTCAGAATCTAACTCAAACAAACGGTGATTGATTCTCGGCTTGGATGAGTGAGGAACCAATCCAAAACAAACCGTTGTTCTCTGAAACCCTGAAGCACTTGGCCAGAGCGTGAACGGCTCTCACGTATAGGCGTGAAAACCGGCTCAAATGGTTGAGGAGAAACCTCAAATTTGATCAGAATGTAAAGAATAGAGTGGAGCCAGGGGTCTATTTCTTACCTCTTCCACAAAAGCAGCAGGAAAAGAAACCAAGCTAAGCTTCCAGTGGAATCGATGGCGATGCGTTTGGAGCCGGAAGAGTGTCCCTCCCGAGGAGTCCCTTCCACTTTGATCTTTCTCCTTTTGTGCTGATTCCCCACCTCAGCGGCTACAGGCCTACCTGGTGTTTTCCACGCTGGCTTTGAAAGATTGTCAGTCTAAGGCTCACTTCCCCGTTAACTCCCTCTCCTCATTTCCATTTAAGTGAATATCTTAAGTTTTAAACTTGCTTCACCCTCCAAGTATCCATATGGACCCACACAATGCCTGCCCATGGTCGAGGCTGGGCTTATGGGCCCGAACCATATAGGATTTGGGCTCCAAAATAACAAAAACAGCGCTCCACACAAGCTGGCCCGACTAACCGGTTGAACCAGATGCCAACCAGTCGAGCCGGTTGAGAAAAATTATGAAATTTTGACAGAATGTTCCCTGAAGAATAAGGAGACCAACAAAAAAAACGGTGAACCATTCCAAGTCGGATGAGGAAGTATGAGTCGAAACAAGGAGGAGTGCTCACCAAAATCGCCCAAAGAAACAATGTTGTATACGTATTTATACTGATAGACAGTCAACTGATTAGTCAAGCGGTTGAAAAAAATTATGAATTTTTTTATGAATTTTACAAACAAGAAACCTCCTTAAGCGAGCCAAGGAATCAACAAACAAAGAATGATACGCGATTCTGAGTTTGGACCAGGAGAGATGCGGTAGAGCAGCTCAGTGCTCCGAATTTGACATACTCTAGTAACTTGGGTTGACTAAAACATGAGGGGCCCCACTTGCTTCCTATGGCACGATGCCAATAACTAAAAAAAAAAGAAGTCATGATGACACTCTAAAAGTGGAACTTCCATACGCACTCAACCGGACCACATACAAGCCCACGGGGAGCTCGAAGCAGGACTAGCTAAAGGGCCCTAATGGTGTTATATGAGAACGATGGGTGAGTGTGTTTCCCTTAGGATAAATGCAAGTGTTGAGGAAAAATTGAGGGTCTCTGGGGGTCTAATCTATCTCACTTTGTTACTCATCTGATATTTCCTATGCGGAGTTCATGTAGTTAATTAGGTTCTCTGTAGCCCTTAGATCTTCCTCATTATGTTGTTGTTCTCGGGATTCTTGATATTAAAGGAACCATGTTGATGGTCTTCATTTTCTTCCATTCCTCATTAACTCTTACAAGCATATTCGGATATGAATTCAGGCGGGTGATCCCACTGATCGTCGATCTACTACAGGATATTGTTTTCTTCTGAGTGATTCTCTTATCTCTTAGAGAAGCATGAAACAAACAGTTGTTGCTCGTTCTAATACTGAAGCAGAATATAGAGCATTGGCAGCTACTACAGCTGAACTTATTTGGTTATGTTGGTTACTGCAAGATCTTGGTGTTGATTGTTCCACTGCAACTAAACTTCATTGTGATAATCGAAGTGCTATTCAAATTGCTCATAATGATGTCTTCCATGAACATACGAAACATATTGAGATTGATTGTCGTTTCATTGATAATCGCCTACCTTTCGGTACACTCACACTTGAAGTATTTTTCTCGAGATCGGTTAGGCGATATCTTCACCAAACCCAGCACCTCCCCAGGAACTTTGAGGGCTTTAGCTTCCAGAGCTCAAAATGGTTTCTCGCCGAAGCTACCATGAGTTTAGGGGATATTAGATTATTATATATTTGCAATTGTATATTTTCATTTTAGATTTGTATAAGCAACATAAGCATTAGTCGTGTACATGCTTAATATACTTTTGATATATACAAAGACTTCAGAGTCTTTCTTCAAAGTGGATATATTGTTTTCGACTCGGCGCGAGTATTTGCGTAATACATCCCAAAGGAAATAAGGAGGTTAGAATCCACCTCCGTTAGGACATAGAGGCGACTACTGCCATGTAAGCATGTGCTACATGGTTGTTGATTGTTTAACAAACACTAAAAGCGTTTGACGACTCCAGCTGGGAGGATCTTACGATCTTGTAGGACTAATCCCACTAGATAAATATTGGTTTTGAGTCCTTAATAGGCACATTTTCGCAGGAAGGCAATCCGACTCAATGATAACATTGCGAGAAGTTATTTTCCATGGCAATCGAACAAGTACTCTACAGGTTAGGGATTCTCAGCCACAAGCGGGTCCTAATATTCCTTGGAATCTTTGACTTTCCCATTACCATTTCACTTTGCGTTGAAGGAGCGACCGCCTCAATATAAGGGCTATCATTTGGAATAATCTTTGCATCAATGTTAGTACTTTGGGAAATTGAGGTGGCCTAATCCACTTACCCTCATTATTGGAAGTTGATCCGGGTAAAATTCCATGTGTTACTTGTGCTATACGCCATTCTAAAAGTATTTGGGCGAGAAAACCTGCAATTCCATGATTGACTTACACAATGGCGTCTCCGAACATGGTTGTTATTCATATTCCAGTTCGGTTATCTGACCACGATGCAGTAAGCTTCATATACTCGCTCCACCGCGTAGCTTACATAATGTCAACACCACTTTCGGCCAAAATTTGATGGGCAATTATTCAATCGGCCCACATATCCTCCGCCAGGTCGTATTTAATATTTTGATGACCCGCAGCGCATGTAAGACAGCCTTACGTAGCTCTACGAAAAAAATGGACAACTTGCTGAGCGAAACAATGAGGTTGAGGCTTTGTAAGCCCGCGGCTCGCTTCGGATACTCACTTTGTGTCCGGTACCAATTCTCCATCCTAGCTCCCTTATGTATTAGCGAGTTTTTGTCACCAGGCTTCTCCATATAAAGAGCTAGGATTAGCTGCGATTCCGCCTCAGTAAACGTGAAATTGGAAGATAATCAACTTTATACAATCGTGCAATTAGGAGTCAGGAGTTTTGTAGGATACGCCAACCTTTGTTTAGCCCACTAAAGATATATTAGATTTGTGCAATTTCGAAACCAAAGGCCACTTCTGGTTGTGCTTACAAGAGCACTCAGGATGTCCGGCCAAACTCCTTTCTATCTTCCGCAGAAGACTTAGGAATAGGAAGACACTCATTATATAGTGAATATTTGCTTGGATACTTTATTTTTCAATCAAATTTCCTTTCTATCTCGGGGAAAGTATTTTCTATTCACATCCTCTAGTACATTTCAAAATCTTTATTCCTTGCAATATAATTAAAAACGATGATTTGTTTATTGTGATGGCAGGTAGGCCCGGATATTGTCACTCATTGCAATTTTGAATCCGCTGTCAAGCACATCACAACTCTTACCAGTCCTCGAAACGTGGGGTGAATGTGATGGAAGATTTATCAAAATTAACTTCTTGCCCTGAAGCCCTTTCATAGACTTGTAATATATCCCTAGCTTGCATGCATTGCTGCTGAGATGCATTGAAAAAAATATAACAATCATTTGCAAAAAGCAAATGAGATATAGTGGGAGCCCCCCTTGCTATTTTATGTCCGCATATGGACTATTACTCTAGTTTCGAGATCATGAATTAGGGCTAAGAGACCTTCCCGCACAAATCGAAGCAAATATGGAAGCCAAGGTCACCATACTTGTAAAGTCCCTTGTTCAGGAATGTTTGATGTTTGATAAATGCTAATGCAAACAGCCTTGGAGAGAGGTTTTCAGGAGAACTTCTTAATCTAATGGAATGGCTTTGTTTGCCACAGCGAATGTTCTGAGAACATATTAGATCTGAAGACTTCGACGGGTTGGCTACATTTCTTGAAGCAACTGGACATCTCACTTGAAGTTAACATGTGAATTTTTATGCCATCGTAGGCCCCCTCGAAGCAACATATAATCATTCATGGTAGCTTGTGACTGGCATCTGAATAGTTCCGCAGGTGCCTTGGTGGTAAATACGGGTTGAGATTCGGGGTAAAGACCTCAACGCACCACAAGCGTGTTGAGAAACTAAATTTGTTCAAAATGCATCCTATCTCTTTATGTTTTGTTATGGCATGATAGACGAGTTACATGCTAAAGCTTGGAGCCCCAAAGATTGTCACGAAAACGAGATGTTTGAAAAGATTAACACCGAATTCGATCAGTCAATGTTTGAATCCAAACCAAAGTCAATAGCTGGCAGATAAGCCACAGCCGGCCGACCTCGGTGTGGATTTTGCCCACCCTACCTTTTGTTTTATGGGCTCCATGCTATAAGATTGCCTCAGAAAATGCACACACTTCCACTCACCGAGTTTCCTATCATCCAAGTTGCTTGCCAGTCTACGTATATCCCTCAAGAACCAAGAAAGGAGCGTTTAAAGAACAAGTCATGTGACAAAGTGCCTTACATATCCGGTATCATGCTTACAAACCGAGCAACAAAGTAAGAGCTGGTAAAATCAAGCTAACTTGTTAATCGAAATGCCAAATCTTGACATGTCATCGCGAGGTATTGGAGAGCACCAATGGTGCTTCTATATAGAGAAGGTTGAGAAAAGAGTTCACTATCTGTGGTAGAGAAGTTGTTGCTTAAGCACATAGGTGTAAGACATGGTTTTGCTTCAGCCATGTTGTTTTTTTTGTAACAAGTCTCATAAGATACCATCGACCTACGCAGTACCCCCTTCTCTGTAAGGTCTGACCACCTGCAAGTGAGAAAACAAATGACAGTAACTGCGTCTTGAGTGCAAACTGAATTTGCATATCTTTAATAATTTGTTGCACATCATCTTGACTCTCGCCAATAATAAGAACATCATCTTGACTCTCGCCAATAATAAGAATATCATCAACATAAACAAGAAGAAGCAACATCCTTCCATGTCAAGCCAATGGAACAACGGCTATCTAAAATTGCTATGAAAGCCCTAGTATATTAGTGCCTCACAAATTTCTCAAACTGAGGTCCTAGGGAGATTATTTGTATTGCTATATACTTTTATGAACATGGTTTATTGATTACTTATTGAAAGCATATAGTCTAAATCTGATGAAATCATTATTGATGTCAATTTGCTAAATGCCCCAACCTCTTGAAACAGCTAAGGTAAAAACAATACGAATTGTGGAGGCTTTAATCACTGGACTGAAAGTTTCAGAGAAACCAACACCAGGTGTTTGTTGAAATCCTTTTGCAACTAATTTGGCTTTATACTTGTCCAAGGACCCATCAACCTTGAGTTTAGTTCGAAAGACCCATTTACATTGAACTACACGTGTAGCATTGGAGTTAGGAACAAGATCCTGTGTATGACACATTTGACAAGAGCCTAATACTCATCATTCATGGCTTTTTCCAATTAGGCTCGGTGAAGAGCAAGAGATACATTTGGCCGGTTCTACAAGCAACATGTAAGAAGCTTCGGGCTCGAATATACTAGATTTTGATTTGGTCCGCATTGCATGTGTAGATGGTATTAGGAAAGGCATAAACAGTTGTTTCTGCTTAGAGCAGCAAACAAAGACACATAAGAAGGGGACTAAGCCAGTGGGAAGAAGAAGAGATGAAGGGTACCGAATCCTGCGTACATCGTATCTATGTTCGAAATGAGCAGAAGAACAATTAAAATTCGCATGATGGGCGGATGCGTAAGAATTATTAAGGTGTTGACCTAAAAGGGTTTGATTAATTTGTTGATTTGGGGAGAGAGCATAGGAGGATTTGAAGTAATAGAAGAACACTTAGAAGAATGAACCATGACTGTCTTTGAAGATAAAGGAGGAAACACAAAGTCGAGCTCCATATTTTTTAGCAAGAAAAATATGTCAAGGAAGCAGCTTCTAAACAAAACAAGACTGTAAGGGAATGAATTTTCATCAAAAAAGATCACTTGGCAACATATATACGTCTAGTTAGATAAAGTATTACGTATCCCTTATGAAAGGGACTATAACCCAAGAACAAGCACTTGGATGTCTTAAAGGCCAACTTATGTTTGTTATAAGGTTGGAGATACGAAAAACAAGCACAATTGAATACCTTGAGAGAAATTTATAATATGGTTTTCACCCATAGAGAACTTCAAAAGGAGAGAGCTTCTTCTCAACAACAGCAGTAGGAAGATGATTTTTATAAGTAAGTTGCTGAAATAAACGCTTCCCACCAAAACTTCAAATCCATGGAAGAAATTGAGCAAGTAAAGTGAGACCAATTTCAACTATACTCCTATGTTTTTTCTTTCTCTGCCTTGTTTTTTATGTGCATGTGACAAGACAACCAAACATTCCCAATTCAAGTAATATTATCGTCGTATTCTCCCTAACTGCTTAAAGACATTTGATTTCGTAATCAAATTTCCTTTCAATCGTGTTGTCAAGTAAACAGCAACATGCAATGCCTCTGCATTTAATGGAAGAGAAGATCCATGTACGCATCAGAGTCATCCAAAAATTGATATAATATCTATATCCGTCAATAGAGAGAAGGAGCAGGACCCCAAACATCTGTTGAATTATTTGAAATGGTGTCAGAGTAAGAAATAAGAGTAGGTGAAAAGAAGCTTGATGCGCCAACATACTAACAAGCATCACAAACTTAATAAAGAAGATAAGAGGAAACATCAATATTCAATGTAGATACTTTGTTTAAGACCGCTTATTTGGATGACCGCCTACCGTACAAAGTGTCATTAGAGACCGTGACATAAGGCAAATCCGAAATCAGAGTATCAACATTACAAGACATAGCTAAAGCTGAATTATTGTCTTCTATAGAAGGAAAAACTGTATGGAAACTAGAGCATTGTTGAGAGAACAGTGATGTAACACCCAAAAAATATACCCTCGCAGTTTTTTAACATGTTTAAGTTATAAAATAAGTTAAATTTTTATTTTTCCGGAATTTATATTGCTAAGAATGAAAAATGATAAAACCGAAATTAATACAAGAGTCAAGAGTAAAATAGTAAAATGTCACATTACACTCAAGTGGGTCATAAGATAATAAGTTTACATTCTAAAATACAATATTGAGAAGTTGAATTGCAAAAGAAAGAAAAATGAAGGACTAAAAATGCAAAAAGGGAAATAGGCATTGTGAAGGAAAATAGATAAGACCAAATTTTGGTCTTGAATGAGATATTTTCTCATTTGTGAAAGAGAGGAGCTAGGGCTAGAGAAGTTTCGATGGAGGAGGAAAGGAGGTCATTTGGCTTTTGTGTAATCCATTTGTTTTTGCCTTCGTTCAAGCTTGTAGTTAAGTGAAGAAGAGGAAGTTTGTTTCAAAGAAGAAAACAAGATTTGGAAACTCCTCAAACTCCTTCCTTGTTTATGCTCGAAGTTAGGAAACCCTAACTCGCCTAAATGTGTTATATGGTTGCTCGAGTCGGGTCAGGATCCTCAATTAAGGAATGTCCTCAGGATAAAGGAAATGTCGGGTTTGGGGGATGTTGCAGAAATTTTTTCCAAAACCCACGTTTTTGCCATAGCCATAACTTCACATCACTCATCGAAATTGAGTGATTCAAATTTTGAGTAAACTATACTTCTAGGAGAAATCTCCTTAAATAAATGTATTCAACCAACCCCACCGACCTTAAAATTCACAAAGTGAGGCTCGCTGGGTCAATTATGATTCAGTTTTGATATAGTTTTGGTGTTTGCAACAGCTTTGGTATTTAGGGTCATAAGTTGAGTTTCGCCATTCAAATTATGGATTAAAATTCTTTTAAAATTTGACTTCTAGAAAATAAATCTCCTAAATGGCGTATTCAAATTCTCGTCCCCATCAGTCCGTAAATTAAAATGAAGCGCGTTGTTTATAAGAAATACTTCATGTAAAGTATTTCAAGTAATAAAGAAAGGGATTTGATATATGAAATATGAACACATTTAACAAAGAATACAAACATGTAAATGACTAGTATGATATCCCTAACTTGTATAAAACCAATAAGCTCGATTTCCTACATATATCCCAAAAGTGGACGGACAAGAGGCATTTATTCCACAGGGATTACATGTTATAAGTTGGGCCCCGTGGTCAATAAAGCGTCTGCTTGGTCACATACAAGCTATTAGGTCATCGTTTCAGATAGTGATGATAATTTCGTATACACAAATATCTCTCAGATCCACGTCTCTTTGAATATAAGGTGCATTCAAAAAAAAAAATATTGATACAAGTGATTTAAGATAATATGAAACATGACACATGAAAAAGGCATTCCACATCCACCAAGGCCTACAGAGCAATAGAAGCCCACCCTAAGTAGGTTTTAGATTTGCTTTTGTATATGTAAATGTACAGTTTTGTAATAGTGAAATTGTATAAGAACTAGTAAATGGACTCAAATATATGTAATAAAATATTATGAACACTACCACGGTGGTTGTTTTATATGTATATGTTATAAGTTTTATTCGTATGAAAATATATATATAAATTAAATTACCCAATGACAGAAAATAATCTAATCCCGCAATGTATGTAGAAATATTTAAAGAGTCCCATCTCGTGTCAAGGCCCCCACTCTTCCCTTGTGCGAGGTCAGCGACAATTATGGTATTGAGTCTGGTTTCAGCGCCGCATATATAGGATAGAAAAGCATGTCTAGTAATATGTCAAATTAAGATGTCCTGGGGTCTGTTTCATGGATCATCCTTCCACTTAGTCAAGGCAAAGGGAGAGGTTAACCCTGTGAGATCGGCAATCGCCTTATGAGCCCTCTCGAGCACCTCACGAGCCAAACAGTTCTGCCGAGGATATCTCAAGACATGCACTCGGGTATCGGGAAAGATCGACACCTCCGAAAGCCCTAATAGATGCATGGTAAGAAACATGGATGAAGGGACCCAACTCCGTATTTTTCCCAACCAGGACCCTTCAAATTCTCACTGATTGAGAAACATTTCTTTAAACTCCTTTTAAGATGAATCCGTGGAGCAAACCCATTTATACAGTGATGCTTTCCATTAAAACTTTATTAATATGGTGGAATTTTTATTTTTATTTTTCTTTTCTTTAAACATTAACCCGTTTTATACGAAAATACTTTGTTAAAATCGGTAGAGTTTCTCCATTTTCAGATTTCCACTATACAACACTCTTTAATAAAACATTTTACACTTCCAAAATGTTCTTTACTCCACATCCAACTACGGACATCAAGTCCACCACGAAATTTCAAATCAAAATTTAAAACCATTTTCTCGAACACTATAGAAATATAAACAATATTTTTATAAATCAAGCTTAGCCTCGAGTCGAGGATTACACCTAACCGTCTACGCACCTCTACCATACAGAGGATCGAGCTCGTAGTTCATTTTCATACAACATATATACATTACAAAACAAAGGTGCACAAGTAGTTATTAGCTAAATAAGGTCACATTTTCAAAAAGTGGCTGGCTGCAGGAGGCTAAGTGTCATCGTGCCCCAGGATGCTCAAACTGCTTGTTAGTCTCTGCCCCTAAAAACATTTTATAAGACATTTGGAAACAGGGTGAGCTAAAGGAGCTCTGTGAGAGTACAATTCATAGGAAAATAATGTTTCCAGATATAGTTCAAATACAATGTGTAAAACCGTTGTATAAAGATCTCATTTCAATAAACATTTACTTTATTTCTTCTTTTGAACTGGGCTATATCCAATGGAACCCACCTACTGCTAACAACCGTTGACCCATGACAGTAACCTCCGATGAAATTAAATTTTACGATCACCATGCTCAGGAACCTCCGACATTAATCGTGCCTTTCTTGACACTACACTATGAAATAAATCACATCCTCGCGCTGCAACCTTTCGCATTTTCATGTGCATATGATATGCATCACTCTTCCTCTATAAAAAAATCTGGTCCCTTCCATGTTCCATGCACGTAAACACTTTTAGTCGACTTTCCTTAACTTCTTTATCTTTGTAACATAGGTAAATCAAGGGATCAATCATAAACATTATATATATATATATATATATAATACATATTAATAAACATTTCATTTAATATGGAAACCATAAATCATGCTTTATAAAACTATGGAAACCATAATCATTCCAGATTTTCTCCACATAAATAAAGTCAAGAAAACCATATTTCTTTTTTTCTTTTAAACATTTATACATAGATATGAAAACATATATATTTTTAAACATTAATACATATGTATTTCCATAAACATTTACATTTTCCCTCACCTTGGTTATTTAAGCCCCTTTTCCCTCCTTTAAAAACTTTCCACCTCCACCTTGTCCTTAATCACTTTCCTACTACAAGCTTCATATTATCCATAAAATCCACTAACATTCATACCTTTAATCATGTTCAATTAAACCATTAACTATAATATACTTTCTATTAAATTAGAAAGCAACCCTTACATTTTCTTATTCAACTTAATCTCAACTTGTCCAATTCACTTCCTATTAAATCTATCAAGGCCTATGACAACATCATTCAAGCCTTAAAATCAGCTTCTCATTAGCATGCTTAAAGTGAAAAACCCATAATGCCCTTCACCTTAGTAAAATTTCATTTATACCTAAACCAATTTCTTCTTCTGTAAACTTTAATTCAATACATTCTATTAGGTTAATCATTCAATTTATTAAAATCACTGAAACTCCAACTTTATGTTTTCCTGGGTAATAAACCTATGATAACCCAGATCATCATTATCTCTTCAATTTCTTCCCCATTTTCTTTCAACAATTACATTTAATAATTCATCCAATGCCATTGATTCAATTAAACTAAATCAAACCAATGGATTTCCAATTAAACCTCGCCTAACCTCCATGCTATATCTCATTTTCTTTAAACTTTCAATTCCATTAATTCTTCAAGTATTCAAGTAATGTCATTAAATCAATTAAAATCAATCAAACAACATTACTCCATTAACATCCAAGGTCGACCTAAACCCTACAATCCTTATAATCTCATTCTTCTTTCAATTTTTAGCAAAATCAACCTATAATCATGTCAATTTAATAGCTAAAGCCTTAACATAACTCATTTGAAGGTTTAGATAAATAATCCATAAAACCATAATTGCTACCTAAGAGTTTTGATGTCTTGATGTTAACTTAGTTCCAATGAAATCTCTTGTTCAAATCTACATAAAGCACATGCCAAGAAATTCATTTACACCATCATATAACCATTCTCCATTAACCTTCAAATTCACATATACTAGTAAGTGATTCACCTTAAAACTTGCTTTTCACTAAGGTTTGATCTAGTACTTCATGGACATGATGAACACTTGAAATGGACTATAAAATGGCATGAGAATCACTTGAATCCTTGGAAAGGCCAGAATTTTCTCCCTTGCTTTGCTTCCTTTTCGCTCCACTTTTGCCTCTAAAATTGGTTTCACCCGTATTCACCCCCAAAGGCAAGTCCAATGCACTTAAATGATCTTTTTTCATGCCTAATTTGCCCTCCAATTATCCTTAAATTAACCCCATTCCATTGGTTAGCATCCTTGCATTCTCATTGGTCCATATAAACCATATAGTCCAAAAGCAACTAATTCCACTTTTTATGCTCCATAAAAATCCCACTAACTTGAACCATATAGTTGCTTAACTAATCCTCAAGGCTCATAACACAAATATCCTTAACTTTAGTTAACTTAACTAACCAAAGTTGTTTGACTTTAGTTATTCAAACTCCATCCACTAACCGTAGTTAAGTTAACTAATCATGATAAATATCAAAATTTATGAAAGCTCCTCATAGGTCCATTTTTAATCACAAGATCACCAAACTTACATGGCACTATCTCTATCTGGCTCTTTTCTTTGCTTAGTTGGGATTAGGCTTACTCATTAAATGACTTAAATGCCCTCCTCTTGAAAATAATACTCCTATACCGATAAAACTCAAAATGTTCCATGATCGTCCAATCATAAAATTGACCACGTAATGCTCTAATTAAACTTATCTCCTATCATGAACATGCTTTAAAAATTCTAGGTTACAATGGATATTTTTAAATTATTTCAGAAAAGGGGAATTTTCATTATAAATCGCCGGATCGCCTAAAACCCCAACAAATTCCGCTTAATCATTCGCTTTAGACTCGATACATTATTCTAAACACATTTTATATTTGTTTTTCAAAAATTACTATTCATTTGACAGTTTCCAGTCAAATACATAACTTATCGAAAACGAAATTTACTATTCATGGAAATAGTAAATTCAGGGTCTTACAATGGAAGAGTCCGATAAAGCGGAATTCTGGTTAGAAAAGCTACAAAGAATATTGGAGGAAGTTAGATGCCCTCCCGATCAGAGAGTATCATGTGTAGTCTCACTATCAAGTAACGAGGCATATGATTGCAGCTAGTGTTGTTAGTCCAAGGATCTCCAAATCCTATGCCATGGGAATTCTTGCTCAAGAGTTCAGGGCTAAATATGTTTCTGATATGTATTGGGAAACTAAGTGGAAATGGGTCCTAAATTTAAAGCAAAGGAACTTATCGGTGGCTGAATATGAGAAAGAATTTAGCCATCTCGTTATATGCACCTGAGTCAATTTCACGAAATACTTGATGTAGATGCCTAAAAGACTACATGAGTCCATAAAAAGATATCTAGCACCTATCACAATATTTTAGCAAGTAAATTTCTATCAGGTGGTGCAGGCGACAATGAAAGTAGAGAGATTTGAAGCAAGTAGTAAAGAAAGGTTTCAAAAGAAGAAGTTTTCTAGAGGAATTTCTTCTTCCTCGGGTAAAAGAGCTAAAGAGTCCCAAGCTGAGTCAGTACAAGCTCCGGCTACAAGAGGTAGAAGACAAGGAAGTACAGTGGTACCTAATTCTGTTAGAGGTGCTTCAACTAGACAAGGAGAAGTCCCAGAGTGCCCTCATTGCCATAGATGGCATTTGGGCGTGTGTAGATTATTGACAGGAGGATGATTCAGATGTGGAAGCACTGAACCCTTGATAGAGAATTGTCCTCTCGAGTCGTAGGGGCAATAGAATTGCAGGGCAGTGGCAGAGGGAGATTCGTTGTACGACCTTGACTCCTGGATCGAGGCAGTGGACTACAAGTGCTCGATTCAGCATAAGGAACGTGGAGGTACATTGTTAAAGATAGTGGATCATCCTATGCCTATAGCCCCAACACGAGCTTATGCTATGAAGGCTCGTGAGGATCAAGATGCTCTTGAAGTGGTTGTTGGTATTTTCTCTCTTTATGATATTAAGATGCATGTATCGACAGACCCTAAATTTACTCATTCGTGATATCCGTACGAACATGTGTTCGATAGATTGCCACGTAGAGAAATTCACTATATGATATGCTTATTACTAGTCCCTAGAGTCAAGCGAGTGTATAAGAACTGTCACCTAATGACTCATGATAGAGAGTTTTCTATTGATCTACTTGTTTTGCCGTTTCATGAGTTTGATTTAATTTTGGGAATGGATTAGTTATCCAAACATCAGGCTATAGTTGATTGTGATAAGAAAACAGTAAGGCTTAAATGTTCTTACTTGTTAGAGGTAATAATACATGGTATCCAATCTGGAGCCGTGTCAAATGTAATTTCAAATGGCGAAAGCCCGACGCATTGGCCGTAGGAAAGGTCAGGAAGCCTGGCTTTCGTGTCGACTCTAAAAGAGGTCATGACGCGGAAAAATCTAAATAGTAAAGGAATTTCCCGATGTGCTCTCGAGGAATCATCGAATACCACCTGAAAGAGAAGTAGATCTGTCTATTGAAGTTGTACATGGAACAACTCCAATTTCTAAGGCACCCTATCGTATGGCTCTAACTTAACTAAAATAGTTTAAGACTCAACTACAGGAGCTATTGCACAAGGGTTTCATCCGACCTAGTGTTTCACCTTGGGGTGCGTTGGTTTTATTTTTCAAAAACAAAGATGGCACTCTCCGGATGTGCATTGATTATTGGAAAATAAACAAAGTGACAGTGAAGAATAAATATTCGTTGCCGAGAATAGAAGATCTTTTTTATCAGTTGAAAGGAGCGGGCGTCTTTTCAAAGATAGACTTGCCATCGGAATATTATCAACTTCAAGTGAAAGATATTGATGTTCGAAACAAATTTAGGTACTAGTGATCGGGTGAAAGATCTAGATACCATTTGGGTCGACTAATGCACCACGTATTCATGGATCGATGAATTAAAGTATTCCAATCTTATCCGGGACCAGTTTGTAGTGGTATTCATTGATGACATCCCGTGAATTCTAAAGATGCAATGTGAACATGAACAACATTTAAGGATAGTGTTATAGATTCTGAGAGAGAAACAGTCGTTTGCAAAGTTCAGAAAATGTGATTTTGGCTTAAGGAAGTGTCATTCCTAGGCCCTATTGTATATGCAAAGGGTATTAAAGTTGACCCTGCAAAGATTAAAGTAATTATGAGTTGGAAACCGCCTCGAACTATAACCGAGGTGAGGAGTTTCTTGGGTTTAGCAAGATACTATTGACGGTTTGTAAAGGGATTTTTCCGTCATAGCATCTTCACTTACAAAGTTACTTCGGAAAGGGGTAAAGTTCGAGTGTGATGACAAGGCCAATCAAGGCTCAAATAAAGGAAGAAAATACTAGTTAAAGCACCTGTTAACTCAAATTTACTCGAAAGAGAATATGCCATGTATAGTGATGCTCGCTGATATTTGGGATGTATCTTGATGCAAGATGGAAAAAGTGGTGGCTATGCCTCCGCATGCATTGAAAACCACATGAGCATAATTATCCCACAAATGGTTTAGAGTCAAGCAGCCGGTAGTTTCCCCCTTTTGAAAATATGATGACACTATTTATATGGTGAAAAATGAGAATCTTTACATATGATAAGAGTCTTGGCATCTCGTTAACTCGCAATACATTGAACTTGAGGCAATGTCAGTGGCTGTGAGTTGTTTAAGCGGACTATGATTGCATAATTGATTACCACTAAGGAAAAGCTAATGTGGTGGATGGATGCTTAAGTAGAAAAAATGATTACGCCCGTCCCCGAATCAGATCGAGATTTCACCTAATGAGCCTTTGTTGGCTCAACCGAGAGTTACTCCGACTTGAATGATGCTAAAAGATGCTCACACGATGTCAAGCTACAAGAAGTAGTATAGTTAGTCAGAAACGGAGACAAGACTAGTTATTTTATATATGAAATGGAGGTTTGTTTTACAAAAGCAGATTATGTGTACTAAATGACATTGAGTTGAGAAAGAAGTTGATGTATGAAAGCCACAATACCATATTTACTAGCAACTTGAGGTAAATAAGACAAAATTCAGATTTGAACAAAGACTATTAGTGGTGAGGGATGAAAAGGATGTGACAACAGGTCTAAACGTTCGACTCTATCATCAAGCAAAGGCTGACACCGCGTGTAACGCTCGACTTGTTAAATCATCTTCCACCCCAACGGAATCGTGGACAACATTACTATGGACTTTGTATCTGATTTTCCTCACCCAAAAAAGAAACATGACTCGTCGTACTCAGGAACAGACTGACAAAGTTTGCTCTCACTTCTTACTACTCCGACTTGACTATTCCATGGATCAGTTAGCGGAACTGTATGTGAATGAAATTGTCAAGTTACATGGTATTCCGATATCTATAGCGCCTAATCACTTCCATCCACTGGCCACGCTGGTTTTGGAAGGAATTAAGGCCACTCTAGGTACCAGTCAATTTTAGTACAACTTTCCATCCACAAACAGATGGACAGTTACAGAGAGTGATTCAAGTGTTAGAAGACATGCTTCGGAGTTGTGCACTATATTTTTCCTGAAGTTGAGATAAGTATATTCCTATTATGGAATTTTCTTATAAATGTGCTTATCATCCTAAGATTTGTATGGCCCCTATGAAGCTAGATGGAAAGAGATGTGTAACTCCCCAGATGTGGACAAAATTGAACGAAAGATAAAGTTATTGGTCAGTGATATATCGAAAGAAGGTAAAAGAAAGTTCAGTTATTCAACAAAGGTTAAAGGTCGCTAGTGATCGACAAAATCATATGTCGATTCAAGAGGAAAGATATTAACATAAGCCCGAGATAAAGTATTTGAAAGTATCAACGTGGGGAAGATTCTACGGTTTGGAAAGAAGGAAAGCCGAGTCCAAAATCTATTAAGCCTTTATGAAACTTGTGGAAAGAATCGGGCCATGTTGCTTTTATCTACTAATTCCTCCTCGAGTCAAGCAACTACATAATGATGTTTTTCACGTGTCCGGTCGAGAAATACGATCGCACGACTCGTATATCCCGGTGATGTGTGCAAGAGGTGCAAGGTAATACGATTTCTCCTATGATGAAGAGCCAAAGCTATATTAGCCGAGAAGTGAAACAGTTACTTTTTAATAAGCAAGTATCATTAGGTGAAAGTACTGGCAAACACCATGGCAAGGAGGAAGCTAATGCGGTGAGACAAAAGAAACTACGAGGGCACAAAGCATCTACTAATCCACCTTCTCGTGTAATAATTTCGAGGACAAGATTTTGGTTGGGCAAGAGTTGTAACACCCTCAAAATATACTCCTCAGCTTTTATAACATGTTTAGAGTATAAAATAAATTAAATTTTTATTTTCCGAAATTTATCAAGTAAGAACTAAAATGATAAACTCAAATTAATACAATAGTCAAGGGTAAAATAGTAAAATGTTACATTAAGGACTCAAGGGTCATAAGACAATAAGTTTACATGCCAAAATATAATATTGAGAAGTTAAATTGAAAAAAAGAAAGAAAAATGGAAGGACTAAAATGCAAAGGGGAAAAAGCCAAAATGGCTTGCTAAACAAGGCCTTAGAAGGAAAAGAGCAAGACCAAATTTTAAAATAATGATATTTTCTCATTTAGAAAGAGAGGAGCTAGGGTTAGAGAAATTCCTGAGGGAGGAAAGGAGGTCATCTCGGATTTTGTGCAATCCATGGTTTTGGTCTTCTCGTTCAAGCTAGAAGAAAGCAAGAAGAGGAAAGTTTATTTCAGTTAAGAAAACAAGATTTGGAAACCTCAACCCTTTCCAGCTTATGCTCGAGTTAGAAAACCCTAACTCTTCTAAATGTGTTGTATGGTTGTTCGAGTTGGTCAGGATCCCCAATCGTGGAATGCTCAGATAAAGGAAATGCAGTTTTAAGGAGATATTGTCAAAAAAATTTCCAAAATCCATGTTTTTCCATAGTTACACTTGGCCATCACTCATCCAAATTGAGGATTCAAATTTCTGGGTAACCATACTCTACTAGAACAAATCTCCTGAAATAAGTGTATTCAAATTTGGACCAAGAAAATTGCCAGCGAGGCTGTTGGGTCAATTTCGGTTCCGCCTAATACGCTTTGGTGTTTCAAAATAGTTTTGGTATTTAGGTCATAAGTCAGTTTAATCATCCAAATTGAGTAATTCAAATTTATGGGTAAACTAGACATCTAGGAAAACAAATCTCCTTGAAATAAGTGTATTCAAATTTTGACCCAATTAGGTTTAGAAAATTGGTTAAAGTGAGTCTGACAGCAACCTGCAGTGCAGTTATCCAAAATTCTTTACCAAAGAAAATGCAGGATCCAAGCAACTTCACTATACCTTGCAAACTTAGGAATCTTGACAGGGGAAAAGTACTATGCGATTCTAGAGCCAGCATCAACTTGATGCCTTTATCTGTGGTTAAAAGATTCCGCCTGTGTGGGAGCTGACCCCACAAATCATGACCCTTGTGATGGCAGACAAAACCTCGCCCAACTTGAGGGCATTCTAAAGATGTGTCGATCAAAGTCATAAAGTTCATTTTCCCGCTTGATTTCAGAAGTTATTGATATAAGAAGACAAACAAGTCTTATTATTGTTGGGGATGGCCTTTCTTAGCAACAGGAGTGCCTTTTATCGATGTGGAAGAAAGGAGAATCAATCACTCAAGGTCGAGAGAGGCAAGCACTTCAATCTCAATCACAAGCCGAAACAAATATAACTTATTAATGCCGACAGAGATTATAGAAACAAAATTTATTAGTTCGAACTCGACATAAATGATTGTAATTTTCAGAGTTTAATGAATGAGAATGAGATGAATTTCCAAAGATCTTGAGCATTATGAAGTTGAATTTCGAACTCCAATTTTAAATTGAAAGAGGCAATACTGTCAAGAACATAATACGTAAAAATCCAAATAGCTATTAAAATAAAGCCATTAGCGAATACATGCTTGTGAGGGTTTTGATTCTAAAAGAATTGCCTGAACATTTGAAGTATGCTTTTTTGCAAGCAGAAAAAGCAGAGCCAGTCATTATTTCAACTGGATTGACTGAGCTTGAAGAACAAAAGCTGTTGGAGATTCTCAGAAAATACAAGGAAGCAAATGCTTCGTCTATAGATGATCTAAAAGGAATCAGTCCTTCTATCTGTATGCACAAGATCCTTTTAGAGGAGAATACTAAAACCTCTATAGAACATCAAAGAAGGTTGAATCTAATAATGAAAAAAGTAGTCAGAAAAGAAGTACTTAAATAGTTGAAAGCAAGCTTCATATATGCAATCTTAGACAGCCCTTGTACTTCTCGTGAACCCAACCATGTGGTTCCCAAGAAAGGAGGATTCACTGTGATCAGAAATAAGAAAAATGAATTTATTCCTACAAGAACTATGACAAGATGGAGAGTGTGTATAGACTACATAAAAATAAACACTGCTACCAGAAAGGACCATTATCATCTACCTTTAATTGACCAAATGTTGGACAAGTTAGCAGGACACTCCCATTACTATTTTCTTTATGGATATTCAGGTTATAACAAGATTGCTATAGCCCCAAAGGATCACGATAAAACTACATTTACATGTCCTTATGGAACCTTTGCTTTTAGAAGGATGCTATTTGGATTATGTAATGCCCTACTTTCCAAAGATGCATGATGTCTATGTTTTCGTACTGTGGAAGAGGGCTATGTAAATCTTTATAGATGACTTCTCAAAGATATGGATCCAGCTGAGATTTGCTTGGAAAATTTAATAACAATACTTTTGGGAGGTGTAAAGACAAGAATTTGGCCTTAAATTGGGAAAAATGTCATTTCATGGTAACAGAGGGTATTTTCTTGGGACACAAGATTTTTCCAGTTGGATTGGAAGTAGACCAAGAAAAAGTTGTTATCATAAAAACTCTCTTGCCACCTACAACAATCAAGGATAGCTTCAGACATGCCGGCTTTTTATAGAAGATTCATAAAGGACTTATCAAAAATCTCCAAACCATTATGTAGACCGTTGGAAAAAGATGCAAAATTTAATTTTGATGAATCATGCAGATTTGTATTTGACGAAATTAAATCAAAATTAGTGACAGCTCCCATCTTGGTGATACCTGACTGGAACAATGATTTCGAAATTATGTGTGTTAAGCAGTGATTTGCAATGGAGCCGTATTGGGACAAAGAACTGGAAAGATATTCTAGGCCATATACTATGTCAGAAAAACCTTCATTGAGGCATAAGAGAAAAATCACTCACCATTAAAATGAGATGCCGTACAAGTATTTACTTGTGAAAAATTCAGGCCTTACATATTAGGGTCCCATGTTATAATACACACTGATCATGCTGTAATTAGATATCTGATGGCAAAGAAAGATGCTAAGCCAAGACTGATCAGATGGGTATTATTACTGTAAGAGTTTGATCTAGAGATCAAAGACAGAAAGGGTAGTGACAATGTGATAGTTGATCACTGTCTAGATTGGAAAAGACTGCTGAAAATGAAAAGGAAACTGAAATAGCAGAAAATTTTCCTAATAAGCAGTTGTTTTGTTATCAGTCCAAACACCCTGGTATGCTGATATTGTGAATTACTTAGCTTGTGGAGTTATGCCACCTGAGTTCACCCACAGCGTAAAAGAAAATCGAGAACCGTTAGCGTGATTTTATATTCAATGCACTCCACTACTTAAGACGAAAGGATATGATCATAAGGAGATGTTCCGTGAATAATATGGTATTATGGAGAAATGTCATGCATCACCATATGAGGACACTTTGTAGGAGACAAAACAGCCCAGAAAATTCTCCAATCAGGTTTTTATTGGCTTACCCTATTCAAAGACTGTTTTGAATGGGTAAAACATTGTGATAATTGTCAGAGAATGGGCAATATAAGAAGATGAAATGAAATGCCCCTACAAGGAATCCTAGTAGTGCAGATTTTTTATGTATGGAGGATAGACTTCATGACCTTTCCCATCATCATTTGAAATCTATACATTCTCCTAGTTACATTATGTATCCAAATGAGTGGAAGCAATAGTCATTCCATAAATGATGCCAACACGTTGGTTGGGTTTATACAAAGCAAGATTTTACAAATTGAGTATCCAGAATAACTATTAGTGATGAGGGAAGCCATTTTGCAAATAAAGTTTTGCAAACCGTATAGATATGGAATCAAACATGAAGGGATTTACTTATCACCCTCAGTCAATGGGCGAGTTAAAATTTTCAATAAGGAGATAAAGAAAATTTTGGAGAAAACAATGAATACAAGCAGAAAAGACTAGTCTATAAAGCTAGATGATGCACTGTGGGCTTATAGAACTACTTACAAAACTTCCATTGGAATGTCCCCATACAGAATTGTATTTGGAAAACCTTGTCATCTCCCTTTAGAACTGGAATACAAAGCTATGTGGGCCATCAAGAAATTGAATTGTGACTTCCAAGCTCCGAAAGAAGAAAGATTACTTCAATTGAATGAACTGCAAGAGTTGAGGAATGAAGCTTATGATAATGCTGCACCTACAAAGAGCAAGACAAAGAAGGGCATGATCAAAAGATTTTGAGGAAGGAATTCAAAGCAGAGGAACAAGTCCTATTATATAATTCTAGGCTCAAGCTGTTTCCAGGAAAGCTGAAATCAAGATGGAGTGGTCCTACACAAAGAGTAAAGAAGTACAATCTTTCGAGCAAGAATAATTCAAAACCGAAAATATGGATGAATTTAAAGTGAATGGTTAGAGATTGAAGCATTACCTTGGAGGGAACATAAATGAACAATTAACCATATTTGAAAAAGAAGGAAGAATTTTGTTGAACTGGAGACATTTTGCAGTAAATGTCTAGCTAGAGACATTAAACCGAGCAGCTTCTTAGGATGCAACCCAAGCAAATTTTAATTTTTATAGTTAATTTGCTTTGTTAAAATTGGCGTGTTCGAAGTTTAGTTTAAATTTTATATGAAATTTTAAGAGTTGTTTTTGCTGATTTTCGTGACAATGAAGCCGAATCGTAAATGATGTTATTAGGAAGCACACTTTCTCAAACTGAAATATGCAGAAAATTTCTACAAGGGGAAGTATTTCCATTTCCCTCACTTTGTCTTTAATGATAATGCATAGTTAAAGTTTGGGGGAATGTAATTTTATTTAGAGCAAAAAATAAATAGTAGTTTTGTTTGTTCTCATTATTTGAATACTCTATATATCATCATGTTGAAGAAATGAAATATGATAGTACATACTTGAATTGAGGTTCTTTGATGATTTGATGAGTTTTCACGAGTATGTTCCCATTTCTGGTAAGAGTTTAATAACCTGGTTGAATGTGGCTTGATTGAAAATGGATTGTGTACTATGGGAAAATTTTAGTTCAATGTCGTGACATGCTTTCCCTCTATCGCGACATTATTGCCAAACTCTACGCAAATATCGTTTCTTTATGTCGCGATGTAATCTGTAAATAACCTCTGTTTCTGGAAGAAAAATATTATCGCGACAATATTTTTTGTATGTCATGACATAGGTTTACTTGAGAATCAAATTTTTGTGTCGCGACATTCTTTCTCTGTGTTGCGACATAATTGACTTTAGATTCAGATATTGCAAGGAAAATTTTTGTCACGACAATATTTCTCATTGTCACGACATAAGTAAACTTTAACATATAATTTGATGTCGCGACAATTTTTGCTCTATCGCAACAAAGGACTGACCTAATTTTAATTAATTTCAAAATATGTCGCGACATTACCATTCTATGTCGCGACATAAAATTAAAAAGGGATTAAACCCTAGCCTAGTTTTTGTCGCGACATTTATTGAAGGTACAACCAATAGTGAGCCTATAAATAGATCATGTTTGAAACCTGAAAAGTCACTTGCATTATTAAACCATTTCTTCACCAAATCTCTCCTCATCCTTTTGAAAACCCTAGATCCCTAAAAGCCCTTTTTCTGACAATGTTTGAGTCGTTGAACCTTATTCCTAACCTGAACGAAATTATGGAGGAGCATACGAACTAGGAGGAAGAAGGAAATCTAAACGACTCAAAGGCTATGATGTGAAGGAGAAAGAGTTGAATCTAGTGGCAGAGAGGTGGAACAACTAGTTGAAACTAGAAAGAGGAAGAGAGGAACCGAAGAAGCCGGGAGAGAAAGCAATGAGAAAAGAAATGACTGGTTTCTGTGAGTGTGCTTATGTCATTGAGGGATAAATTGCAAAGAAAAGAGACTTCATAAGAGAAAGGGGTTTAGCAAGTGGATTTCCCCCTTCCAATAAGTCATTGAGAGCAAGGATGGCACTGCTCTACGAGCACAAGGCTCTGGGATTCGTGGACGTGGTGAAAGAGTTCTATGCTAATACTGGAATGGCTGATAAGATAAGGTACGTAAGGGGCACATGGATTTCCTTCAACAGAGAGAAAATAGACCAAACTTACAATCTTCATGAGAGGAAGAATGGGTCGCAGTTCAAGAAACTGGTGAAGGAACCCGACTTCCAGAAGATTGTAGACTTGCTGATTGATGGCAAGGGAAAGTGAAATGCCACCAGGAAAAACCCACATGAGTCCATCGCCATAGGAACATTGACTGAACAAGAAAAGGTGTGGTTTTATTTCCGATGTTCGGTCATTTTACCATCCAAGCTATTGTGTACAGTTAGGGAGAATGAAACAATGTTGTTGTATGCCATCCTAAAAGGCTACAAGTTAAGTGTTGGAAAAATTATAGAAAACTCAATTCCAGTTATACCAGAGCAAAGTTATGCATGGACCGATTCCATACCCAAAGACTAATCACTAGGCTTTGTGGTTCGGGTGGTAGAAGGAGACTAGAGGAAGAAGAAAATTGTCCTAGGACCTCACCCCTAACACTGACAGGAATCACCAAGGGGCCTAAGAACAAAGGTAGGGAAAGAGAGGCAGAAGATTCAAGAGATGAGGAAGAGAACATTGAAATCAATCAAATACAACTTGAAAGTGAAGCTTCAGAGCAACAATAGAGTCGAAAAGTGTGTTCACTCGAATCTCTCTCCCATATGTGAGACAAGCCCATCAAGAGCAAGCTCAAAGCTCAAAGCATCAAAATAACAATGTTGAATTAATAGATATGCTGAAAACAATGAGGTAAGAAACGCAAGATATGAACAAACATCCGCAGATCCAAGCAACTCCAACCGAGAGATGAATATGGATGCCCTGCTTCCGTAATAAGTGGAACAAAACTGAAGAAGACCTAAAGAAAGAGATGAAGAGGAAGAAAGGTATTGAAACAAGAGAAAGAGAACCGGAGCGAAGAATCCGTGGCAAGAGAGAAGATGCCTCATCTCATACTCACCAGAGGATAGCGAGCTAATAAAAATCAAGAAGTAAAAAGGAAGATACCATGAGAAGAACTTGCCGAGGCGTATGCTTTTGCATCTCAGACAAGGAACATAAAAAATAAATAAGACTTCTGATAAAGAAAAAGGACAAGGAAATGGAGGGCACCCTAAACTATAGGGAAAAGTGTTTGACTGAAAGCTTAGATTTGATCAACAACAACCTGATAAAAATGTACTCTACCCAGGGTGAGTTTGAGGGAACCCTCTCTATTGGGCAAAGACAAAATTATCTTATCAAGGAAATGGCCTTATCCATGGAGGTCTCGTGATCTCACCGGTGCTGAAGAAGCGCAGAGGTCTAAGGTACCCACAAGTCCAGACCCGAGCTCTCACCTCTCGCAGCTAGCGTTACAAGTTTGAACCATCGACCGCATTCCTCCCATAAATGAGCAGCCAAGAAAATGTACACCGCTCTTCCTTCCCATTTTCCCTCTCTGTACCTAATATCTCATACTTGAAAATTTTAATTAAAAAAAAATTCCCTTTGCAGAAATTGGTGTTCACTCTCATTTTTCCTTTCTTGTGTGTCTTATTTGTATTTTCTTTCTTTGACTTTAAATAATTGAAATTTGATGACTTTCTTTAAAGGAATGGTTCGTTGAATGTAGAAACCAGATTTCCCGGTTCGAATTGGGCTTCGAATAAGTCAGGAATTGTTTGGTGAAATTGAAATATTGATGGAATTTATTAGTTGTTGTGTTAAACATCTCTACAATGAATGATTGATTTAAATGAACTTTTAATTGGTCAAATAGCATGGAAAATTCATTCAGTGGACCAACAAGACTCAATAGATGAATTGGGGTATGAGGAAATGAACTGAAGAAGATAGTTGTGAAGATATTGATGAATATGTTGAACTTCAAGAATAAGGAAGATTGTAACAAATTGATAGAACAAATAAGACTTGTAATTCTATTTTTGTAAACCGTTCAGTTATTATGAATCCTGATAAACACTGCACTTGGTCAAAAGCATCTCTGAATCAAATTGTGCTTAAGATTATGGACATTTTCTGGGATATATCACAATTAAATCTCCAAATGTCATAGAACTTGTTATATTATTAGTCAAGGAGAAATCCTAAGCAATACCACCAACAGGAAATGATATAGGCCATTTTTGAAAGATTGAACCTTTCAAAGCCTACCCTTATAATATGCATAAGCATACACACTAGTTTCTTATTTGAGCCAAAAGCCAATTTCATCATCAAACCAGCATATAAAACCCTACTCCTCTTTTCCTTAGACAAATATCTTATAGCAAAGAACCCTTATTTGCCGTTACCTGACCATTACATCAAGGATAGAAGAGGACAAGTTTGGGAGAATATTATTTCAAATTGTGAAATGAGGATAAGAAGGGTTGAGACAGAAAAATCAATTGAGATGAAAATTAAATAATGAAGAAAAGAAGTTGTGTAAAGAAAAGTGTCAAGATAGATGAGTTTGGTTCTTTTTGGCCTTTGCTGCTAACGATCTAAGTCCTTAGGGGTTGTTTCTTCTAGTACCCTAATGCCAACTGGTATGGGAGTTACTGACTCAAAGTTCGTTAAGGTTGGTAGAAAGCTTAAAAATAAACATTCCACTATTCTAAAACCTTGATGGAAAATGAAAGGTAAAAGCTTCAAAGATAAGGATGAGGTTATAGTTTTGAATGTGGTCGAGAGAAAAGTACCACCAGAGATAGTATACGAAGGATGTAAACCAAATAGGAGGTTAGATAGATGACATGAATGAAAAGGTCAAGAATGCATATGAAGGCAAGTATGTCAGTGAGTGAAATGCAGGTAAAGAATTAAGTAGCCCAATTATCTATTTTCTACTTGATTACCTAAGCCTCACATTATAAGCCTAAAAGACCTAATTGATTTTGAAGGAGGCATATACTTACATTTGTGGAGATAAATATGAATAAACAAGCATATAGGGACTTTAAAGAATAAGGAGAAAAATTGTTATACGTAGCATCCTGAGATTAATAATACAATCAAGGAAAGAGAAGACACACACACTCACAAATCGAGTTGAATAGTTGAATTGTTTTACACACTATGGCAATTCATTGGTTGTTTAGTGAACTTAATTGAAAATCTTTATGATTCTAGATTGGAAACATGTTTAGAAAAAATTTTACAACTAAAATATGTTTCCTGCCCAATTGTAGATTTAACAGAAAAATGTCATTAATAATAAAAGCTAAATTGTTTGAGGACACACAAAATTTTCTTTTATTTGCTTATGGACAAGCAAAACGTTAAGTTTCGGGGAATTTGATGAGTCCTAAACTCATCTATTTTTAATCCATTTTTCTGGCATATTTTTTTAGTAGTTAAAAGATATATTTAATGCTAATTATAGAATATTCCACCAACTTTGTGTTTCATAGGTTTTATTGAAAAAGAGATAATTCCAGTAAGAAAAGAAAAAAGAAAGTTGCCAAGGCAGAACTCTCTGTCGCGACATAGTTTATGAATGGCACGACAAAATCTCGAGAGCCATGAGCTATGTACTTAATAGAGAAGATTTATCTTCGCAACAAAGTCTAAAATTTAGGAGCACAGGAAGAAATGAACTTCCATTGGCGACCTTTGTGTGAAAGTGTGTAAAGAAGAATGTGCGACACTCTTGACTGCATCGCGACATTAGTAAAATGATAGCGGTGGGGAACTTTGCCGTTACTCTACTACTGTCACAACATAAAAGAATGAGAGAGATAAATAAGTGCAGTAGCCTGAACTGACTCTGTCACATTTATATGCTGTAGGTTATAACCTGAGTCGGTTTGGCGACAGTGTTTTGCTTATGTTGCGACAAAGTTTCAGCTGATAAGCTGAGAAGATTTTGTCACGACAAGGAAAAATTTGTCGCGACATAAAATTCAGAGTTCACAATAAAGGGCAACAAGCCTTTGTCACGACAAACAAAACATGAGGTTGAGGTGAACTCTGTCGCGACAAATAAATCTCTGTCGCAGTAAGAAGTAAAAATCAATACAAAGAATACTAGACAATGAGGTTTTATATTCAGTGTAATGAAGAACTAAGGTAGAATCTCTATAGTGACAAAGAAGTTTTATGTCATGACAATAAAAGCTGCGATTAAAATTCTGTCACTACAAAGAAAATTATGTGTGACAGAAAAATGAAGAGAACTAAGATAAGTCAAAGACAGTTTGTTCGCGACCAAAGGTTTCTGTATTTATAACAAACGTTCAATAACGACAAGGATCGGAGAATAGAATTACATGTGACGAGAGAGCAATCTGCGACAAAGTTGTTGGTAACCATAGAAAGAATGTCATGAAATAGAAAACTTTGGCAGTGGTAACTTAAAGTAAAAAATGTTTGTTGTGGCATGTGCCGAGTCTATCGTGACACATAATTAGTCTCAATAGGTCACGAAGCCAACCAAATTGTGTCGGTAACTTGACTTTATGTCGGGATAAAGGGCAAAGAGGAGAGAATAGAAGATTAGTTTGTGACAGAAAATATCATGCAATGGGTTTCGAAGCACTTAAAAGTATAAAGAAGTTGGGTTTCCGCGATAAATTTTGTGCGTGAAACAAAGACACTCTGTTGCGACAGAATAAGGCTGGCTGCATCAAAGCCATATCTGACATTTAATCAAATTATCTGGCAAAATCCAAGAAAAAGCTCATAAAATATTTCGCGACAGAAACTACAGGCTACAACATAAGTTAAGGGACATAAACTAAAACTCTATCACGACATAATTTTCTATTTCGCAACAAAGAGACCATTTTGAGCCATAATTTTTGGAATCCACAGTTTATTACCCTTGAAGTCATTATGTTTAAAGCTATATAAATAGATGCATCTAGGGCACTATGCAGCACGCAAATCAGGACTTTACAGGTGATTAGAGACTCTTTGTATATTATTTTTTCTTTTTCTTTTTTCTTTGATTTCCTTTTAAATGGAATTTTAGGCTAAAGCGAAAGTTTTTAGTTAGTTTTCTATTTATTTTTTTGGGTTGGTAGCCGTGAGTATGCGGCTTGGTTGAATCTATTATGAAATTTTCTCTCTCACTCTTGTTTTGCTTTAGATGGTTTTAGAAATTTATAGGTTCATTTTGTTTGTATGTTTCATTTATTGAATTTTCTGACGATTGATGCTCAATATGTGGCCAGACAATTTTATGAAGATTATTCCCATGGAATGAATTGATGTAGTAGATTGTGATACACCACCAAGCGGAAGGCGGCATAGATTAAATCTTTGAATTTGTGATTGGTATTATTCTTGAACTTAAGCTGTTCAGTGCTAGTGCAGTGTACCCATAAACAAGGGATTGTATCTTACGTTCAGGAGGCCTGTGACACATAGATGGAGAATCCACGAGGGTATAAACGGAGTTCTTTGTGGGTATAGTAGACTATGCTGGAACTAATGAGCTCGAAAAATTACTCTAGTTGGTCTTCTTACACTCTGTGTGAGGTGTTGGATGAAGTAGTCTGTCGATCAAAGGTTTCTCCTCTTTACGATGAAATAGGTTTGATCTAAAGTGTTAGTATAGATCTAATCAAGGAGATGGAGAATTTCATCGACATTGAAGAATGAGGTGCCATTTAAGTGCAGGCTTGCAATATCTACATGCATGGGGCAAGAATTCTTCGAGTCTTAAGATTTAGGTGTGAAATGCGAAAAGGAAAAATACCGAGATCTTAGAAAGAGAGGATTATATCTTACAAATGGCGATTAGACCATTAGTCCGAAGGAACATGAATCTCTAATTAGTGAAATGAAATATAACATAATGCATATTTGACAATTTCATCTTTCTAATGATGGCAGCTATGACACAAAATGATCTGAGAAATTGACGGTATTTCATTGGTATATTTCCAGTGTTGTCTCACTGTTGATTCTCGAAATCACTTTTATTAAATTCTTTATGTATACTAATTGAAATTATTTTAGTATTACTTTGTTAGTTCTCTCGTAATTTTAACATTGGAGTTCAAATAGTAAGAATCTTGATTAGTTAAAAAAATTGATTATCTTTGATTCATCATCAATCCTTATGGGAACGTCAATAAGACTTAAGAATCACTTTATTACTTGTATGACTATTGCTTGCGAGTGATTTACACGAACTCAATTTTTAATGAATCCATTTTACAAAAAAGGACAAACACATATTTTAATAAAAATCAGTTAACAAGTTTTAGCCTTTACATTGCGGGGATTTTAGTTGGTAAACTGTGTCATTCTGCGGTTAAGCAGTGCATACGAAAATTGGTCAACAATGGCTAAGGGTTTCAATCAATGATAAGCTATTAATTTCAAGGAAACTTTCTCTCATGTGTCCACTAAAGACTCTCTACGCATTATTATGACTGTAGTGACTCATTTTGACTTGGAGTTGCATCAGATAGTTGTGAGGACATCTTTCTTAAGTGGAGACTTAGCTGGGAATGTTTACATGTCTAAACCTACTGGTTTTGAGGAAGTTGGTAAGGAACACATGGTGTGTAAACTCAGAAAATCCATTTATGTTCTAAAGCAGGCTACTAGGCCAGTATCTCAAGTTTGATGAAGTTGTCACAACTGATGGCTACTGGGTAATATCTCGACAAACATATATATTCAGCACATTCTAAAAGGTTGATATGTGATCATGTTTTTCTATTGAAACATGATTGTAAAGGGTGGCTGATTTTCCAAAAGGCCAATGTCCTTAGAATGAGATTGAGAATCATATGAAAGTAGACCCTTATTCTTTAGTGGTGGAGCAGCTAATGTATGCTCAAGAGTATGCACATACCACATATTGCTTTGTTCTTCGGCGTGTTGAAGCAGTGTTGAGTGATCTTTGTCAAAGCCATGTGGTTTGTTATGAGACTGCTGTAATGCAATATAGTTTGTGGAACTTCATATCAGCTTTGGGGTCGTTACTCCATTTCCCACTAAAATTGTTCTGCTGATAGTGCGCAACTATATCTTTCCCTAAGGGCTAAGGAGCCTTCTCGCTCTAAGCACATTGTTGTGAAGTTGTCAAAGAAAAAGTTGCAAAGTCCCTCATTTTAATTGAGCACATGCCTAAAACTAGCATGCTGGTAGTCCCCCTAACCAAAGGATTACCTTTGTGTGTTTCAAGAATACTTCACCTGTATGGGATTGTTAGGAGCCTAGACTCATTGTTTTTATTAGGAGTTTGGCGCTGTGTATTTTGTTAGGAAAACTAATGCATTTCGTTTATTACATGCACATTTTGATGTTTGCTCATTATCTGGTGATTTGTGTCATTTGACGGGATGAATGACATAATGATGTTTTCATTCCAGTGAATCAATACTCTTGTCATTACAATGCTTCTTTATTTGGTTCCTATTATGTATAGTTATGCATCCCCTCTCGGTGTGATGATTATATATGATTTGTTTTGATTATGTAAATCTATTGTGAAATAATTATAGTTATTATTATGTCGTCCAAGTGGAATAATGTTAGATTAATATTACTATGAAGTAAGCATAATCATGTGACAATTTAATTGAGTAATTGTCCATGTTAATTATAGCCATTTATGAAGGATGGTTTAGTATTGACTAGTATGGGCCGTGGTTCCTATCTCTCCTCCTTTGTTTGGATTTAACCTTGGATCAAGCCCAATTGTTCTCTAGTGCCACTTATATAAATAAATAGAGCCCTAAAAATTTCATGGGATTGTGACACATGAAAGAAGGAGAAGGAAAGAGTCATCATGAACCTAAACTCTTCTCGGTCTCTTGTCCCTTATTAGTTTCCCGAGACAAATGGCAACCAACAATTCTAGATTCACATCAAGTTAGTTTTCTATATACACTATAAATTAATATGTTTCTTTGTACAATTTAAGTTATCGTTGTGTAATGCATTTATTTGTTGTTGATCAATTGTTTTTTAATTAATAAATGCTTTCATTTCTACAAATAATCTATCATTTTATTCATACAAAATACTTTTTAAATAAACATTTTCACTCATAATCTAATACCTTCATTTGCACTACCCATCATCTACATCTTATAAATACTTGAATTTAGCAAGTTTTTTCAATTTTAGGGAATAAAGATAATAAGGGGGTGAAGCCAGTAAGATCATTATTATCTTCACTTCTAGTTGAGCTTGGGGACTCATTGTCATTAGATTCAAACGATTCCAAGTCATTTTAATTAAGTTTTTATTTATTATTTATTTCGATGGGCCGGTAATTTGCAACAAAATATTTTTTTATAACAATAGTTTAAACATTCAACTTTTGATTTAAAGGAGCTCTTTTTCTTTTCTTTTTTTTCTTGGAGAAATATTTGTTCCCTTTCTTTGAGTCTTTTTTTTTTCATAAAAAAACTTACCAATTTTTTATTTTTTTATATTTATATAATTAAAAATATTTATTCTCATCATCAAATTCATTCATTTCTTTTGAGTTCTTTATATCTCCTTAGAGACAAAGTAATCTCGTAGGTCTATAAATGTCAAAAATATGATGAAGACATAATCAACCAATTTAATTTTGAAATTGTGAAGCATGATATGCACATTAAACCCAAATCCTACAAGCAGGCTTGTGAGAGTTGATTATTTAACTTGTAGGTATGAGGTTGATGCAGCATGAGGTCATATGTTGGGACCTCCATGTCTCTCTACTATAATTTGAATGATATTTAATTCTTTGTTTGTGTATTTGAAAGTGTGCCAGACTTTGTTTGGTTTGTTTGACTCTCACGTAGAAGGTATTAAGGATGCAACATTTGAAAGACCAATGAAGCCAATAAGCCAAACTAAGTCATCTCTTCAAAATTATAATTAAACTTTCCTTAGACTTGGAGGCTTTAGCAGACAATATTTTAAAGTTATTGCTATCATATTTATTATAACATTTAAACAAAATATCAAATCTAATCTGAACATATCTTCCAACATAGCGGCTTTTGTTTCATATAAGGTTGTATTGTACGACCAGGCCTCGAGAAAGCAGGCCAGGTGATAGTATCATGTCATTCTCACATATCCACTAGTTTTGAAAACCTTCATGGGGATCTCATTTTTCTTATATGAATATTCTAGTAAAGAACATTGGCTTGCGTTCTTGAGGCTTTATCGATAATGGTGTAATTTGTAGGAATTAATCGGCGGAAGCTAGAATCATCATGTGATTTAGAATATTAATTTAATTACTGACTAATATAGTGATCAGATCGTACCTTGTGGATTTGTCAGAAGTATCCACACACAAACCTTAGGATCTTCAAAGCTATCTCAATTGATGGAGCATCGTGTAGGCGCTTGAATCACTAAGAAAATATTTCTTTTTCTCTGGCTATTCTCTATAATCAATTCATATTCAAATTTAGGGTGGTATTATCTTTCTCTATTTATAGTACAAGCCTTAGAATATATGCCATTGGGCTTTGCACCTTGAGACCCAATCCATGTGTGAACTCATGTAGTGTTTTAAACAACTTGGACTTGCTTGTATAACAAAAATCCAACAATCTCCCACTTGCTATAAAAACAAGTCCGAGTTCTTTCTTGTAAACTATGATATCATGCTCCACTATTTATCTTGAGCTAGTTTGGGGATCCTACGGTTATCATTAATCAAGGCTCCTCTTAATTGCCAAGCAATTATCTAATCAGAGTGCTATTCAACAAAAACTGAATTGAACTCCAAGATTAATAATATTAAATATAATATTATTTCTGCCTGTAAAATATCAATAATTAATTGATAAGATTTTCTATCAATCAACCAATTATTTATTTTCTTGATTTATTAGTTTCTCTAATGGATAAAATGCACTGGCCAGAGACTTCATAACATCCAAGTACTGAAACATATTGAGAGGATATTTCATACAAATTCTATATTGTTTATTTCATAAATACCGGAAATTAAATAATCTTGCTCCCAAATCATCAAGATATTGGTCGTTTAAATAGACCTCACTTTATTGACAACTCGAAACGATAATCATTTAAATACTATCTATAATAAACTGAGATTGAAGAATAATAACGAAATATTGCAGAGATTTATTTCCTTTTCTGAAATTTAACTTTAAATAAAATCTCACTTTGATCCTATCATTCAAACATAATTTGCACCAATATTTTATAATAACCAAGACATATTATTTCATAAAATATTACGATCCCAAATAAAGCGCCCTGACTTTGTTTAATCAGTGTGATCTTGTTATTAATTATGAGAACCTATGATCATGTCTTCTATGAGCGTATTCATATGATCATATACTCTACAATTAATCCCGGACCTTCGCCCAAAATATTAGTGTGCACAATAATATGAAGAATACCTCATATTGTATTAAAATTAAACTCAGAAAATATATTAACACATCTGTCTTGTTCTCCTTAGATATTTGAGAATATGCTTCACTGCAATCCAATGTTCTTCCCCTAGATCGGATTGATACCGACTAACTATTCCTACTGCATAGTAGATATCCTACTCATACGTTCTTTCTGCTCAAGAGTTTTTGGTGATTGCTCCTTAGAAGATGAACTCCATGCACGAAGGGTAAGAGTTCCCTTCTTGGAATTTCCATCTTCGAACCTAGCTAATTTATCTATATATAAAGCTTGAGATATTTACCAACACCTTATTCTTCAGGTCGTAGAAGTTTGATTCCAAGAATATAGTTGGTTTCTCCCAAATCTTTCATATCAAATTGCTTTTGCAGCCATCCTTTTACACTTGATAACACCTCTATGTCGTTTCGATTAGTAAAATGTCATCTACGTAAAGGACTAGGAAAACTACTTTTGTACATTGGATCCTTTTGTAAACACAAGGTTCATCAGGACTTTTCTCAAAACTGTATAAAGTTATGGCTTGATCAAACCTAATGTTCCATGTTCTGGATGCTTGCTTTAGTCGTAAATAGACGCTGCGACTTACATGCCATGTGTTCTTGCCCTCTAGCTATGAACCCTTATGGTTCTTGCATGTAGATGTCCTCTTCTAAAGCGCCATTTAAAAATGTTGTTTTGACATCCATCGCCAAATCTAAATGCTTAACTTCACATTTCTGACTAAAGAATCCAGATATAGTTTAAGCATGGCTATTAGTAGAAAGGTTTCTTCATAATCTATCCCTCTTTGGGTATAACCACTTTTTGCCACCAATCAGCTTTCCAAGGTTCTACCTTCCCATCTGGTCATCTTTTTCTCTTGTACATCCACTTACACCCTATAGGTTTTACCCCTTTGGGTATCTACAGAGACGGACTGATCACAGAATATGGAGCTCCATCTGCGATTGGCTTTGAGCCATAAGTATCAACATCCTCTAGTTCTTCTTTGTAATTTAAGTCTCTTCGCTATCAATGGTTATAGCTTGGTATAATTGACCCAACGAATATCTCGATGGCTGCGTGACGTTCTCCCCCTTCTGTAGAAGCTCAGTTTGTTGGTTCTACGGGAAGATCCTCTTGATCGTTTTGAATTTGATTTTTTAGTTTTAGTTCCACTTGTATATACTGTTGTTTCTACTATTGGTTCCGCCCGTATTACCTTAATTACTGTTTCAATTTCCCTATTGAACCACCCTTACTTTGGATACAATGACCTGATAAGTTGAGTGTGGGAGACAGTTCAGCGATTCTTGAGCTAAGTCAGCTCCTCGAAATTACCTTACTCTTGGCTTGAAATTGTTTACATAGTCTTCCTCTAAGAATTTTTGCATTGTGCTCACCTGCTTTCTTCTACGAGGAACTATAAAGTTCACCTCTCGTTTCTTTAGAATTTATCAATAAGCAGGCATACTTCGATGTAAATTCCAAACATGTGGTTCCTTTCTCAAGACAGACATCGCGAGCACGGATATGAATATGGTTTAAACTGAAGCACACGCCCGTTCCTGATCGGTGGGTGTCTTAGAAAGCAGAGCTTAGAAGGAATCAAGTTCAGCTAAAATGCAGTCTCTAAGGCGCATCCCAAAAGATATAGGTAGATGAATGCTTAAGCATCGATCTCACCATATATACAGGAGAGTTACATTTCTCTTTTACGCAACCTCATTTTCTTTGAGGTGTTCACAGGGGCTCACGGTTATTGAAAACTATCCTCTTAAGTTAAGTAAAAAATAAACTCTGCGGATAGGTATTCACCTTCTCGGTCGAGATGTTTGATATGGACACACAGTAGCTTACACCTGACATATATTCTCAAAATTTATCTAAAGTTTCAGACTTTTGGCGCATTAAGTAAACAAAACCATATCTTTGAGTAGTCATACGTAAAAGTGACAAAATACTCATACCCACTACGGCTTGTTTGCAGTGTGATTTGCATACATCGGTATGCACCCATTCAATGGTTTTGTTTGCGATATCCTTTTTGGCGCCAAGAGGAGCCTCTTGGTGAATTTACCTTCGAACATGATTCACACATTAATTTATGGGTTCAAATGCTGAGAATTTAAAATCCCTTTTCACCAAACCATGTATCCTATTATGATTAATATGATTTAATCGCAAATTCAAAGGTAAGTTCGTTTGATACTTTCCTTTTCTTAGCTTAGGTAGTGTGTTCATTTTCACTTGATTTCAATGGCATTTATATCATAGGACAAGGGACTTAAAAGTAATATTATTCATAAGATCACCAAACAAATAAATAATATTTACTTCTTATTGAAACTAAGAATTAAACTGTAATGTCAAGCGTGTTCAACTAAACAACTGACATAAACCAATTCCTCTTGATCGAGGAACAAATAAACAATCTTCTAAACATAAAAGTCTATTATTCTCAAAAATAAAACAATTGGTCTATGTGTATAGAATTAAGCTCCCAGTTTCCCAGTTTCAGACATCTGTCAGCCTTTCTTCAACATGTTTGAACCGACACAAAGTATGAAACATGATTAGTGGCTCCCTGAATCAATGCTGATCCATTTATCATTAAAATTCTCCACTAAACAAGCCTCAAACAACGAGCTAAATCACCCATACACAGCTTGTTGGTGGCCTTTGGGCAATTCTATTTCGGTGTCCTTTATCAGCACTTAAAGCACCTTTAGGCTTCTTCGCATTGTGTGTTGATTTGGTAAGCGAACATCAACCCTTTTTCTTGTTCTTGTTTCCACCCTTAGGTTCCCTTTAGGTTTAACATAACCCTCGAAGTGAATTGATCTTTGTACATGAGAGGCGTTCGACGCCTCTGCCTCATGCATCAATTGAATAGAGTGAATCCATACTTATGCATAGCGCGGTGACTTTTGAGCTGATTGAAAATGTTTGAGCGTTGATTGCAAGATGAGATCTATCTTCATCTCCTTTTGAAGTTTTTCCCCCCCATCACTTAAAGCTCGCGATATGTAAATCATTGCGAGCTGTGATCCTTCACACGCCATGATGTCGTGTGTTAATCAAATCGGTGATAGCAACTTGTCTCTCGACGTACTTTTAGTAAACATCCTTCGAGAGTCTAGAGCATTTCTACTCCCTTTGTCGAGAGGTGTTATTTGCTTCCCTCAAGGACCCCTGACAGCATGAATATAACATCGAAGTGAAGTGTTTGCATTCTCCAAGTCGCATGTTACGCACCCATTCTTATCATTAGCACCGACTTAGGGATAGCGAGCAGGGTATCCGGGACAAACTTGATTTTCTCATAATCCGAACAATGTATAAGTTCGTTTTCAAAATCTTCAAAAGTTATTTCCATCCATGGTTTTGATTCAAATCATAGCTAAGGGTTGAAAGATGTACATTTTACGAAGAAAAATCTATGAATTGTGCACACTAATATTAACTTCATTATATTATACAATAAACATATATTTAGTAAATCGAAAAAAAATATATTTGTTGTTTATTATTAACAATAATTTAGTTTCCATAATAAATGCTCACGATTAGAGCGAAGACATTTATAACAAACTAAAACTTGATCATAAAATGAATAGTATCCAACTAAGTCAGGTCCCAAAAAAAAAAAATTGGGGGTCACATACCGGACTACTTACATCCCAATCTTCTTAGATAGAACCTTCCTAGATAATACACTTTCATTTCAATCATTGTTCATATGGCCCATGTGTGGAACGGTTAATAAAATTATCGTGGTTTTTTGAATCCTTGTTTAATTAAAATCTCTTAATCTCTAAGAGTTTCCGGTGGTGGACCCGGTCCCGATCTAATTAAGGAACTACAGAGTATTTAGGTCAATTAAAACAGATCATGATTATCTAATGGGGCTTCCGCTGACTCATTTTATTATTTGGACCCTGAAAAATTAAAGGATTTTCATAATTATATTTATCTAGATTTTAAAAAACAAATTTTATTATGCACATGTTTATCATTAGTGTATACCCAAGATGTGTAAGCACCACCTAGTCTATGTCATGTTATCACAACTAAAGCATGTTACCAAATATAATTTAATCATCCATGAATACAAAAAATAATATAAGATTTAACGAAAAAAAAAAAAGAGCCCCAATCCATGGCTTTCCTAAGAAAAGAAAAGGAAAAAAATCACAAGCCCACGATAACGCTTGAGCGATGTTATTAATCCCATCCGGCTTTGGTCTGACCCGTCCATTTTGGTTCCAGTTACGGGCTTGGAGGCGAGGAGTGAAGAGATTTGAGATTAAAAACACAGCGGCCCCGGCACAACATGAAACCACCCCAGCTGTTAAAGCCATCGTTATACGTGCCGCCCATAGAAACCGCGGCGTGTACGGAGGAAGTCACGAGAAATCCGATGGCCAAAACCTCTCCGCACTCCGCGCGTGGCTGAAATAGGCGTGACCAGCGCGCCCGACGCCCCGTGAGGTGCGTGGGGGGCTGCGTCCGGCGATGGTTCGGCTGAAATTTTTAGAGCGGCGTCGGTCTCTTCCTTGCGCTTCTAACCCGTGGCAAGACTTATGTTGGATGTGCGTGGCCTCAGCGACAATGCAAACGGTCTTGCGTGTATAGTGTTCTCCTGATTTCTTCATCTTCTTAAGCTTATGTTCTTCATTAGTCTGCTTGAAATTTTATAAAAAATAATCCTATATACTAATAAAATGGTGTCAGGAATTCTAGATGATTGAGAAAATAAATCAAGGAAGGAAACCTAATCTTATGATTAGCCCCCTTGTTCTGGCTTGGAGTGAAATACACAGAAAACTCTACCATGGATTGAAGGGTGACCCGCAGTGTCATTAACATCCGTAGATTATAAAAAATCATATTAAACATGAGAACTGCGAATCAACAAATATAGAAACTCTAGGTGCCATATTGCTAATCAAACCTGCCATGAAATTGTTTAGATCAAATTGAAAATTTAATCACACGAAGATGCTCGATACCAATTCTGCCGGAATAATCGTGAGAAATAGAATCATCATGTGATTTAGAATATTCAATTTAATTACTAAGCATATATTAGTCCGAGATCGTACCTTGTGGATTTGCAGAGAAGTATGCACACAAGAACCGCAGATCTTCCAAACTATCCTCGAGGTGATAGGGCAGCGTGTGGGCGCTTGAATCACTAAGAAAAGATTTATTTTTCTCTGGCTATTCTCTATAATCAATTAGGATTCAGTTAGGGTTGCTTATTATCTTTCTGTTATAGAGTACAAACCTAGAATACTTAATGGCCGTTTTAGGGCCTCAGCACCTTAGAACTTCATGAGTCCATGTGAACCCATTTAGTGTTTTTAAACAATGACTTGCTTGTATAGAAAAAAATTCAACATAATTGATGGAATAATGTCTTCTCCATTGTCAAGGGTTCAATGCAAAGGCCAAAAAGTCTTGATCAGCGATGCGAAGATACTTTGTGTAGTTGGTGGCGAGAAAGGCGCTAGCTAAAAGAAAGAGTGCCATTATAGAGACCTTGCAAAAACTTGTCATTATCAATGTTTAAGAATAGTAAATCTATCTATATTTGTTGGAAAATATGTCTTTTTTGATGATGATAATTAGATAGGGTGAAAGGTTCATATAGATTTTTTTGTGCAAAGTAATAAATAAAATTGAAAACTAACTATTAAATGGAATGATTAGTACATTAATTTGAAGACATAAATTAAAAGCGATTCAAGTAGGCTATATGATAATTCATTCAAATTAATAACTAAAAAGAAATATATTTACCTCCCTAAGAATCACATGGGAGAGAAGAAGGGAATGATTCTTTCCTTAATAACAGGTGGGTCCCATGAGTCAACTCATAAAATGATAATTTAGGGTTTAATGAAGATTTCTTCAAAAAATGCATATTTTTATTAATTTTATGGAGATAGTGCATTTCAAGGTGATATCCATTCTTAGAGGTGCTATTTTCCTTCTGATTTGTGCACAATAATTACACCTTAACATAAAATTTCCCCTAAAATGTACATACATGAAGGTATATATCATATGAAAAAAAAACAATTTATATACTCTTATACTAAGCTCTTTTCTATAAATAAAATTGTAATTCATCTTCACTACTACTCACAGGTAATGGGTTATGAATTTAGTTAGAGCCCCTTTCAAAATATCTGTTCTTCAATTTATTATATGTTACTATTTCCTTTCTTTTTCCTTTTTATTGAAATGTTAAGGGGTTTAGTTCAAAAGAAATGTGTGAAAGTTTCATTTATTGTTTCGAAATGATATTTTATAGTTAGAGTTAGTTTCATATTCTATTTCTTAGGGAAGTTCTCATTTTCTTTTGCAAAAGGGTACTTTCTAATGATGTCTTCAATCATATCACGATGCTCATGTTCATGAAGTTCTCTTTTTTAAATTATTTTTTGAGGATATTTCTATGGTTATATATATATATATATATATATATATATATATACCTATATATATATATATATATATATATATATATATATATATATATATACAGAGACTATTTACAATGTAGTACCTTTTTTTTTTTAAACACTATTGTTTCTACGGTACCCTATTTGGTAGTTACCCCATTTCGACCAGGACCATTGGTAGAAGTAAAATCATAATCCGTTTTTGAAAGTAGGGTTGGAAATCAATCATAAATCCTCCATCTCCAACGCCAGAATTGTGTCATTCTTTGTATTTAGAGAGATAATGGGCCCGATTTTTTAGAGTCCAGCGCAACCAATAATCTCTATTTTTAACTCAAAACCACTATTCATTCTTTAAATATTTGTTTTATCAAATTAAAATATTTTTAGGAATATGATATATGATTTTTTTTATTTAAACATAAATATGAAATTATATTAAATAAAAAAAAACTCTAATAAAAAATATATATTATAAACCTAAAAATGCATTTTAAACTAATAAATATTATATTATAGAGCATCATATTACATTAGAAAATAAAACAACATTAATAAAAGCTACATAATAAAATTACATTAATCAAATGATAATAATACAATATAAAAACTAATATGGTGGTATATAACCTTCATAATTTACACCGTCATATTCATTAAAATTACTAAAATTACCATCATTATGACCACTTGATTACTTGGATTTACAAGTCATTTTTTCAATCATCTCCATTTTTTTCACCTTTAAATACCCATGCTCGAATGGATCAATATAGAATCAAGATTCTTTTTGCATAGTTTATTTTTCTTATCTTTAACGTTCCAACTCATATTTGTTGCATTCATTTTCAGCTTGTAGCATCATAAACTGGTAGCGTTTCTTAGACTCCTTGGTCATTTCACTAAACTGTTCATCTCTTTTCTTTTCTTTTTTTTTTTTTTTTGAATATTTCATTGATTTCATTATTTCTCTTGTACATTTTGGCAATGATATGACTCTTCTCAACTTCTAACCATTTTGACAAGAAAATTATTGAATTAGTTATTTAAAATCTTAATACCATATATTAAAATATAAATAAAAATGTATTATATCACTATATAAAATAATTTTAATAAAAATTTAAATTATTCAAAATTATTAAAATCATTTTACTGTATTGTATGTAGAAAATAATTCAAAATTAATAAAATAACAAATAATAAATATAAATGTCTCTTAAAAAATAAAATATGTTATATAAATATTATTAAAATAATTTTTATTATTATAAATAAAGTAATGAGATAATAATAGTATAATATTAAATAATATGGGAATGGTAGTTACTATTCACATATCCAATTCAAGATGCTACATTCACATCTACAAATATGAAGATGATAATAAGGATGGGAGGGGTGCATTTTTTTTGGGTCTAAATCTTCAAATATGGAATGAAGTCAAAAATGGAGAATGGTTGGAGATGCTCTAAGAGCATGCTTGAAATGACAGGTATAAATATTTGTCTTGTAAGAATTTTTGTAAAACCCGAGGCTGTTTTTACGAAAAATTGCAAAAATAATGAAATTGCCATAACATTTGGAAGCTGGAGAATATCCACAATTCTCGGATGAAGAAATGTTTCATAGGTTGGTTACGTCTAGTGGAAATCAAGTGACCAGAAAAGTTTGGTAGAATTCACAGAATCGATCATAATTTTACAATTTTTCTGGAAGATTGGTGAGTCACGGTGACTCCTAGGGACGGAGTGCTTGGGAAAATCGAATTAAATGACGCGAGCAGGATGTAGATTATAATTTGAACTTGAACTATGGTGGAATGAGTAGCCACGGGCTAGAATAGGACTCGGGTAGGGGTGGACACGTGGCATGGCATGACAAGCCACAAGGGAGGTCTCTGCAAGAAAATGAAGTTGCAACTAGTTTTTAAATGAAGGGCTCCATTTGAGGTCGTGACGTACCATTGAGGTCGCGACAGTGAAACGGAACTGGAGTCTCAGCGAGTTGCAACCAAATTCAGAGTTGAAAACGGAGTCGCGGCACGAAGGCGAGAAGCCAACGAAAGTCCTTGCGGCGAAAGTTGTGACCATTTATTAATCAAGGACCCGCAAGCGATGCTTGGCGACCACTTATTCGGTCGCCACCTGAAACGGGCATAAAATCGGGTTGCAAATTCTTTTGAGCAATTGAGACTACATGCAACCAGAAAAAAAGCAACATGAGGTAGCGACATCACCTTGAGGTCGCAACACATAGGGACGGAAGAAGCGGCGGATTGCAACAAAGTTGAGGTTGCGACCAGAAGAAGGGAAATGAACATCAAAGAGGTCACAACATCAACTTAAGGTCGCACCTTAAATTCGACACTTGTGAAGGCAGAAGACCTGACAAGGTGGCGACCCGGAAGAGGGATCTCGACTACGAGCGTGTGGGCGGTGAAACATAAACATGTGGTCGCGACCTAAAGCGAGGTCGCCACGTGCGGTGCAACAAGAAGAGTCCTAACAAGAATGAGGTCGTGACTCGGAATGCGATGAAAGGGAAGACAATAAGTGTAGTGCAAAACCATGGTGGCGACATCAACTCTTGTGAAGCAACGAACCCGAGCGATGTCGGGACCACTAATCAAAACTTATATTGCAAAGGGGAACACAGTGCGACAGGAAGTAACAAGGTCGCGGCTGAGCAATGACGAAACAAGGGAAATCCATGTCTCCGACATCATCAACCGGGTGAGCAGGACGATGGCGGGCTTTTTCTTTTGGAGACCACACACAGGAGGATTTTTGCATTTAGGACCAATTTCTTTTGACAGTTATAAATGAAACCGGTGTTAGAATAGTAAAGTAACCCCAAAGTCTTATTACCACAAAAAGGGAATGAAGAGGAACTCAGTCAATATAAGCAGAGTAAAATTTTATTTTCTTTATTTTTAGTTTTTTTCTTTCTTCTTGAATTCTTTTTGGATCTGAATCTACGAATTGTGTAGAAAGCTTAGTGAAATTTGGATTTCTATTTCTATTAAGCCTCTATTCTAACCCAAAATTACGCCTTGAGGTATAAAATCTAGGCAAATTTATGGAATTCATTTATTCTCAATTTCATTGTGATTATAGTGGTTGTATGTGATCGACACTCCATTTCTTTAATCGTAATGCAATAATTGGAGCCTTGACTCTATTGGTTGAATTAGGGTTTACTGATCTTTTAAAAATCTGAAGAAAGAAAATTATTTGGGTTGGGATTTGCCTTACTTGGTGTCATTTTTAATCGATACAGTTGCCAATAGTAGTCTTAGAATACCGGTTAAAGATGTATCTTGCTCCCGATTTCTAGGATGCCCTTTGCGTGACATAGAGATGGAGATTCCTGAGAGCTAAGGGCATTCTCTTATGGGTATGTTAGACTACCATTGATGAACTGTTGAGCTCTGAAAGTTAATTTTGATAAATACCCCATTCGCTCATAATTGAAGTTAGAGGGGAACATTTAACAATATAAACAATCAGTGAGTTCACCTCATCTAAAGAGAGAAGTGCGAATACATTGTTAGTTGAAGGATCTAATCAAAGGAAAGGATGAATCAATAGATCGAGGTTGAGCCACCAATTAAGTGGTAAGAACTTTGCAAAGTACAGAAGAAGCAAAAAGATCTACGGTCATCAAATGGTATGAAGTATTGAGAAAGAAAATACCCCGGATCTTACAAGCGAGCTTCGAACATACAAGTAGCGGTTCGATCTTGACTTGAGAGAAGCAAGAGCTTCTAACCGATGAATGTGGAGAAATCCGGCGCAACATTTAGGCAGCTGGACAAATCCATATACGTAATACAATAGAGCAATGTACTTTCATGCGGGGAATCAACTGTTTCATTATAATGATTCAACCCAATAGTTTCGTTTCTCCACGGGGAACATATTAGCTTCGATGACTAGTTCTTTACCATATTTTAGTTGGATTTGTATTTATTCAATTTCTATTTTTAGTTAATAGTCTAGGATATATCATTTTAGACAAATTTTCACTATCAAATTCTTTTAGTCTAAATAGCATAGAACTTCAGTAGTTTGGGTACTCGATCTCTAATTCATGTCAATCTACGTGGGAGGTGATACACGGACATTCGGATTTTACTACTTGTATGACATGTGCGCAGTAGTGTCATGGGCTATTGATTTTAAAATTGAAACATCGAGCTGATTATTTAATTAAGAAAATTTATCCCAGAAGTGACATGGGTGCAAGAGAAGTGTAGGTTCTTGTAACTATGTACATTTGAGGGTTTTAGTCTATATAGAAAAAGGCAAGCAAAGTTTTATGCTTAAGCTTCTTGTGCGACTCTCGTGACTTTGATTCTGACTTAGAAGCTACCTTTCTATATTTGTCTCTGCTTACAGTTTTTCTTTGGGTTTACTCCCTTCCCATTTATATTTTTAAAATTAAAATTGAGTAAAATATCCACATTTGCGCATCACAATCAGACTATCTTGCAACATTAACCGGAAAAAATGGATTAAAATCGAGCTTTTGGACTCATCACATAGTCCCGGCGTGAAAGGCCGTAAAGTGTTTGGGTTTGTAGAGCCCTTGATTAATGACACTAAATCATTTTCTTTCCTGAAGTATGATTGTGGAAAATGAGACTTAATAAAATGATCATTGTATGTCATTACAGAAATGATGGTTTGCATCACACATAGGCTTAGGCATTATGTGAGAGAGTCGGTGAGGACTCGGGTGCATGGTACATGGTGAGTCGCGTCTCATTCATGGAATGTCATATAGCTATTCTATATAGAATTGGCATGTTCTTGTTGGAATGTGAATTGTGATTGTGCATGAAAGGGCATTGCATGTGCACTAAGGTGGGGAGTAGCCCTTGAGGCTTCTCTGCGGGCATCGCTCGCCTTCGTGGAGACCCCCTTTAGTGCGGGGTTCGCGGGAACGGCAGCTCGACGAGGCGGTGATTGTGAAGGAGACTTGTGACCTTGGTATTACTGTCAAAAAGTATGTTATGTAAAATTGTAATTAAGTTCTTTTGGACTCTTGTGTAGTGTAGTCGAATATGTGATTATGGTAAGAGAGTCGTGACCGAACTCTTATGAATTTTGTAACAATTAACTATTTCATTTCATATTTTAGATTTAAATATGGATTAATGGGTCTGGTAAAAAGGGCGTATTGAGTGGTGCTCCGGTAACTCGGTGTCCACAGGTAGTTGGTACCGATCCGGTACCAAGGACTTTGACGCCAAATGACTAAAGACTAGAAATTATGCGGGTTGGCCAGGGTTGTCAGCGGGACCCACGAGGTGAGCGCTAAAATTTCCTTCTTGAAAGCGAGGGGAAAACCTCATTTCCAAATCAATCTATATATATATATATATATATTCTGAATATTTGTGAGTTCATGGTTTCTATTCTAACTTTCTTAAGCAATAAAAAATTTTCAACATTTTTTGTTAGAAATGAAAAAGATTGACAAATAGATTACGATATTAAAAATGTGTTTTTATTTGGCTAGCAATTAAGACATTCAATAAGAAATGCAAGAAAATTAGATATTAAATATGTTTGGTTCCTACAAAATTTGAGGGGAACTATAATGAAAAAAGAAATAAATAAATAAAAAGAAAAAATAAACAAAATTTAAAATATATTTAAATGATAAATTTTTTATCACATTTTAAACTTATTTAATTTATTTGATGATTCAATATTTTTTTATATTTATAGAGAATCAAATATAACTTATATATTTGCTTTGGTATTTGGTGTACATAACAATCACTTATATTACAATTTTATTTTAAAATTCGAATTTATAAACAAGCAGGCTTTGGATTACGTTTGGTGAGAAGCGAAGATCGTTCATTACGATCCATTGGTTTCTATCCAACAAAAGCGATCGTTTTATTACTATTATTTTACGTGGGGACTTTTGTGCGCATTTTGTACATAACTTCTAAACAAAATATCAAATCCTAATCGAACACATCTTCGAAACATCGGCGATCGTTTCATATAAGGTTGCATTGGCGAACTCGACCTCGATGAATGATATAGATTAAGGTAGCGGCGTTTGTTTTTTATTGTGTCGAATTAAACTTTTTGAGCTTAATGCTGAATAGTATTTAATAACATTAAGTATTATGTTATTTTTTAACATTGGGTAGTAAGTAGGGAATATTAATATTGACAACCCGAGAGTCTTATTTCGGGTTCCGCCAGCCCTTATTGGAGACGGTTTTGGTTTAATTATGTCGGGCTTTTAGCGGATTTGGGTTTATTTTCTCAAGCCGAGGGTGGGTTAGAATATTATTGTTATTCCGCCCCGATTATATTACAAAAATATTTACTTTATAATTTTATTTTCCTTTAATATAAATAATAATAATATTAAATTTTTAAATAAATAATTTATAAAGTATGTATTTTTATTTTTAAATATATGGTACAACATAATAAAAATAGAAAAAAAAAATATAAAAAAATTTAATAATAAAATATAAACAAAAATCAAATGCAGTGAGTTTGGATATTTTCCACTATCCACATGACCCTTCACCCCATTTAATTTTTTTAAATAGGATAGGTTTAAATTTAAAACAATAAGCGAGGTAGGAATTAGGGATGGGGCCACCCGTCCAGAAACGTTCCATCCAGTAGTGGGTATTCAGCGGCCCCCTCCTCCTTGTTAAACAATGGTGGAGTTTTCTTGACTGGTGGAATATGACTTTTTTCAATAGAAAAAGCGAGGCTTATATTTTCACTTTTCTAATGGGAGAGCTTTTTTTAGTACATTTGACAATAAGTTGTGAAAATTTTAAAAAACAAATAGCTAGATGTTGGCTAATTAGCTTTTAGCAAGAAATGAAGCAGCAGCCACTAAGTAATTGTAACATTGGCATTTCCCTCTCCATATCAACCAATTGCAGGGATCTCCCTGTTTTATCATCCATGAATATTCTAGTAAGAAGAACTTTGCCACATTCTCGACCAATCTTCTTTAAGCGCCCCATCGGATAATCAGTTTTAATTCTTGCTAGACGATATCTCGGTCACTATCGGAAGAAGGTTGATGTGGGTGAAGTCTTGCGATGCAGTATTAGCAATGTTGGTGATGACAAAAAAAATCATCGTTTTTTGGATTTATTGGATAATTATATAATGAGTACCTAAAAAAGAACTATTGCATGTTACTGTTCATCATTTTTTGTGTCAATTGAACCCCTGGTTTGATGAACTAACACTAGAGTCATGTAGGGGACAATGGGCTGAATCACGAACTCTGTAAGGGTTAAGTAGAATGTAGGCCGATAACATAAGTATACAGCGTTGATTCGCAAATATAGTGGCTCGTCCAGTGTGGATTCCCATGAAGAGAAGCATGCGAATGCGCTTAGAGTCCTAGATATTATTTGGATCATGTTGTATAGTGAATTATGACTAATTTAACTAATCCTAAGGAAAACCTAATATTAAAATATTTATTTTAAAGCAATGATGAAAGCAGGGTTTTTGCCTTCACCTACCACACCCAATGGATTTTAACCTAGATAGCATGGCTTTGTTAGTATTTTGCATGATTTATGTTAGTGGGTTGATAAAGTACTGCAGATATTCTCTCTCGAGATATAACTCTCTACTGTATCTCTCCGGTGGGGTGTATTGCATGCATTTTCGACCCTTGACTCAGTATGCATAAGTGTGCGAGCCCTAATCTTGCACTTAGTGAACCGGGATATCTATTCTCCCGATTGACCCGAGTGTTGCGCATCCATGTCCACATGTATCATCTTCTCTCGATCTGAGACTCCTTTAGCAATAGCATGCCAAAATGGCCAAATGATAACATGTGATTAAATAAGGAGTAAAAACAATCTATACAAAGTCATATCAATATTAAATAAATACCACATTTAATACATTAATCCATAATGGATCTTGACTAGGGTTGACAAAACCCTAGAGAAAAAGTTCATAGTGATATTCATTACGAGACTGAAAGATTTTTTAACATAAACTGAATCAGGAAAGAGCCGCGAAGAAGTCGATGTTGCGTCTACTCGAGAATAAATGCCAAATCGATCTTCCTTTGTTCGTTTGTTCTTACTCTCGCCGTCGCTGATGCCTTGAAAATTCCTCCCTTTATGTCTCAGGTGAGCCCATCATTGGCCATAATTCCAGGCCATTTAATTCTCCCTGTTTCTAGAAGCCAAACCTGTGCCGGCGTACCGAACTTCTTTGAATTCTACATGTGGTTCCTAGACGTGGGACCTCATCTTCGCTGCTTGAAGACTCTGCGCAGTGGAATGATTCGCCGTTTATTAGATTAACTCTGCTTTCCTTGTCATTTTCTTCTCTACTTCGGGTCTTTCCTTCGCGTTATTTAGCTTCCTTTTTGCTTATTATCACACCGTGTTCTGCAAAACATGATAAGATAGAGGATTCGCGCAATATTAGTGGGCTATGAATCATGCAATTGAGTTATAAAAACACATATGAAATCTATGAAACACACATGCATAATTCACACCAATCAAACAAAAAGAAGAAACTATGGGAGGAAGAGGGTCATCAGAAGCCTTACCACATACCCACACACGCCACTCGAAGTGGATGAGAGAGTGAGTGTGCACGGCTTAAGTCGAGAGCATGGGGGTGTGTGCTGGCTTCAATTAGCGCCAGCGATCCCTTATTTATTTTCTACTCTCTAGTAAAATTTCATGTCGAGTTCTGTAGTGATTAGATGATTTTAGTTCACACGGCTTGAGCTGCTTAGAGTGCGTGTTCGGGCTTGAATTTTGATGAAATTTATTTAATAAGTTCTTATGTGTTGTTCTACCCCTCTGTAAAATTTTGTGATGATCTGAGTTGTGGGCAAAGATTGGTGGCGATTTTAGTGCTCGAGTTCTCTAGGAGACTAATTAAGGTTTTGTGTTTTTGGACTTAAAAAACCTAAAAACCAATTCTAACCCAGATTACACCCTCAAAGAATTACAAGACTTTAAGAAAATAGGTCGGGGCCGGATATCAAGTTGGGCTTCTTTCCCGAATAATTTTCTTTTTCTAGAAACATTGGATTAACAACTCCATTGTTCTTTGCACAATTGTTTTATATAAATATAACATGTGAAATATATGCTTTCGTCATTTCATTTAGAATAGATGGTGCCATATAATTTCATCATTTGATATATACATGTGCATAAGAAGGGTTCTTTATTTTAGAACTTACTTGAGCCATCGATTCTTAGTATGATTGTATACATCTTGTAGTCGGATATGCTCTTGTGGGCACCATGTGAAAGAAACTCTATATGATTCTTCTGCGAAGTCATGTGATTCACTAAGAACCATGATTCTTAAGAATTCCACTAAGGCATGTGCTCAAAGTAGCTAAGTCACGCAAAAGGCATTAAGAAGCAAAACAACTTCTCTAGAGGTAAAACAAAAATAAATGTAATAATAATAATAATAATAATCTAGAAATAAATCCTAAATCTACAAATAGTTTTGTCTAGCTAATGATCACGAAGAGAGACTTCAGAATCCCGAGATAGATTCCCAAATTGACCACGGTTGAGGTAGAACTTGCTAGTGATGTGCCTAGAGGCGATAGTGTAGTAGTAGTAAATTTGAAAGGAGAATCTACTTGTTATGGAAGATGTTACACCAATTGACATAGAGGTATGTTTGACGAGTTATGGACCATCGCCAAAAGTAGTGTGACTTTATCAAAATAAAGGCACCCGAGAATAAATCAACATATATGCACACAACAAAGTTGTGGTTATGTCCTTCGGTCAAACCTAGTTTGCATGAGCGAGCATATGTAAGAGTTTCCTTTATTTTCAATCGAGTTACAACAATAGTTTTTATATGAAACCAGAAGCTTACAGCCTTTCTGCACATTACGTCCTTTGATTCTTACTTGAAATATAGAATGAGGTCTCTCGTTCCCCAACAACAATCTAGACTCCCACAAGCCCAAAAAACAGCATTCAACTAGATGCGTATAAACCCCCCCGACATTGGAAGAGTTGAGAGGCGATGCACCTGTCGTATTAATTCACCCCCACACCCGCCTTCTTCTTTGCTTCTACATTTTTCATTATGTATTCTTTGGTTGAAAAATGTGTCCTCTTTAATATCCTCCAAGGGATCCTTCCTCAATATTTTGAATCATATGTTCTAATGTCCCTGACATGACAATTTGAAGATTTTGATTTCATTCCATATTCAAAATGAAATATCTTTTTGTCCCATAGAAAACTCATCAAACATGATCGATCTTAGATTTGGTTTGCTAATATCACCCTCTAGTCTTCCTTATTTGTTTCGGTGAATATCATCTCCTAATCTTCAAAATATTATATAAAATCGTATCAAAGTGGATATGGTAAGACTTGTCATCATCTTGGTCTGACTACGTGCATAACATCTTATAACTTGATTTTCTTTGTTGAAACACATGATTTAATTTTGCTAAGATCATGACAGAAATATCTCCAACAATTTTCTATATTTCAACAATAAGGAGCATTTTCATTATCATCTTATGTGTTTCTATTTGGTAGTCATTCCATGAATAGTTGATTCTACTCATGGTCATCAATTGTGTTACTTGATATGGTAGAACCACGAAGCGACAGGAATACTATTTTAAATTGTCCATAGTTGCTCATTATTGATGAAACAATTATGAGATTATGACTAGTATGAAGTGTGATTGATGATCAAAATTCTACTAATCATAGATATGTGATATTAAATACTTATTCAGTCTTTGAATGTTTATATTTTATATTATTCCTAAGTGATCATATAAAAGCTTTGAATCTTGTCAACAAATATCTAAAAGTGTTGAGTTGAAATGAGAGCGAAGCAAAATTGCAACTTAAAATATATACCTAAATATATTAACATATTAATTAAGAATAAATATAACTACTCTTTTAAAAAAGAAAAATATAAATCTCTTCTACAAAATAAATAAACATTATAATTTTTACCATTATTTTTAGAAGCAAATAATTTTTCATTAATTTTATTATTTTTATGTCTTAAAAAGATCTAAGACAATGAAAAAACAATATAGTTTTATATTCATATTTTGAGTAATTTAAGATTAAATAATTTAAATTATAGAAGATTTTTAGTAATTAAATTATGTTGATTTTTCTTTATATTTTCCATTACATAGCGAAATATAAGAAAATTATTTTCTCAAATATTTTTCTTAGTACTTTTTGTTCCAAAGCACTACTTGTTATATTGGTATTAATTGAAATAAAATAAATGGTGAGACAAGATCCAAACTTACATGGCTTTTCGGATAGTAGTTTAGCAGGGGATTCACGTGAAAAGGTAAAATAATGGATAAATGATAGAGATGGGTTTTGGCCTTCTTAAACACAACTACGAAATTTTGTATTGTGCATAGAAATTTTGGTTGTAACAAAACCAAATCAATATGAATTGGCAAACTCTCACTAAATACACCTAATATCTTTGGCTAGAGCATTGCGAGGGGATATATCAGATCCATGCTTAATCTTTGAAAAATCAAAGCATGCATCCAGGAAAAGCAGGTTCACATGTGGAGAAAATTGCTCTGTGAGAGTGCGGTCTAGCTTAATTCAAAATTAAATCAATGATGTTAATTTTCTTGAATGGCAAGTGAAGAATTCAATAGAAAAGAAATGACAAACACATGGGAGGAAAATATTTCTTGACGAGAAGATCATTCCAATTTGGTTGCGGCCCATGCATGTTGGGGCTTAAAAGGAAATCTATCTCAATGTGTGATCTTTTGAATCTTGAATCCAGGCAATACTATTCACCAATCTTTTCTAGTACTCCAATATTGATTTTCCTTCTCATTTCCTTACAATTGGGTGAATCCACAAAAGTGTTGTTACTTTCATTGCCTAACCACTAACTCCTCCGAGGCATCGGCCACGCAATGTAAACCTCGCAAAAGGCGTATCCTGACATGGGCCACCACCCTTCGACGATTAAGTCAAAATACAGAGGTAGAAGGAGGCCTGCATAATCGGTTGCATACCTTCTCATCGTGGGAGATCCTCAGCGATTTATAGAGTGGTTCACTTAACTCTCTCCCTTTTCTCTGAAATAATCTCCTTTTCTCTTATGAACAAAAATCTTCTTTTTCCTTATCAAAGACTAATTCTTCCTTATCATGATTAATCTTCCGAAGTGCGGATTTGAAAACTAGGAAATTTGTGATAAATACTTTCGGTGTATTTCTTGCCTTATCCATTCGTCCATAGAGAATCTTGCCATGTTTCAGAGGACGACCATTAGGGACTGAACTCTGCATTTAGCTACCCTAAGGATGGCCTCAGAGGATACCCCTACTTTCATGACTGCCTCCCGGGATTTCCCATCTGTAGTGGCCTAATATTTTTAATACGGATGGTGGGCTTGAGCCACTTCATATCGCTGGTCAGTGGATTCGGGCCAAGCAGCCGAGAGCCTTAGGCCCATCGAGTACGTGCCTCAAAAAACCATAAGACTTTACAATGTCCCTTCTTTCTCCCGGCTTAACCAGGCTTTTCCAGCTTGGGAAAAATATCAGAGTATTAAATGTAGAATGTGGAGAGTCAATAGCGCCGAGACTATATCATAGGTTTAAAAGCATGTGGAAAACGATACCCCTAATATATATATATACGACGATTTTACTCTAATCTGCATTTAACGCGCTGTTATGCCTTACCCCTACAAATAGAGTAGGGGTTTCACAGCGCTTTTAATGCTTCTCAAAGTTTTTTTACACCCGTGATTTCGCTTTTGTGCTTTTGCGAACTTTCCTTTCAAAGGAGCCACTCCGAGACTCGACTCTTCAATGACTTTCGCTTTTCGAGTGTTCACGCCTCAAACCTTCTTTTATCAATGGGTTGGTTCGGGTGTTTTTCGAGGAGTCCGACAGTTTAGCGAGGTTTTGGTCTGCGTTTCTAGGTTTTACTACTGTGGACTTAAAACCTCCTGTGGGGATTTCTTTTATCTTCAAGGGCCTCGTTTATTCGCTTTAACGGGCCTCAAGATGACCCTTCTGTCTCCTTTTTTTTTTTTTTTTGTTTATTTGCATGTAGAATGGTAAGAGGTTATGAAGAGGTTTCTGAAGAATGTGCTAGGTGCATCTGAGGGGACTCCCGGAAATGCCTACTACAAGCAATCTAGTCAAGCATTATGTCTATAGAGGAACTGAGATTGCAGCCAAACCTGTGTTCTGCCGAAATCGCCTTTAGATGTCGAAGGTCTGACTACCTCAACTCGTAGGGAGGTTGATAACACCACATCTACTTCACTCGAAAGCAACTTAAGTCAGGCTTTACTTCCCTTCCCATCATCGTGAAGAAGTTTCTCGCACTTTACTCGGGGCAATCTCCTACACTGTACAATCCGAATGTTTTTAGATTCTGTGCGGTTATAGTGTGTCAACTCTCTCTACTAGCCGGGACATCTCGCCGTGGAGATTTGTTTCATTTACACTTGAAGTCAGACTCGGGCCTCTATTTATGTCGACCACGCCTACACTAATCTGCCCCATACCTCCCAAAACTGAGGCAAAAGAGGTTTGCCTCGTTAAGGCCCGTGGCACGTGACGCCCGGCTCTCAAGGGCTTCCTTTTGATATGAATTAGTCCCTCTCATTCCCAAGTTTTTTAGTTTTTCGATGCAAATCATATTTTGTTTCAGCGCTCTTCTATCAAATGCCTTATGTTCGATGATTCGTGAGAAGGCGCAGCAAGGCCGGGCCGGGTTAACTAGGTAGAAAAGGCAAGACTGACCGCATCGCCCGATTTCGAGATCATGTAGAGGAGCATAACCACGAGCCTTCTATCTAGCGCGAAGAATCTACAGGGTTGGGCGCTTAGTCCTTCTTATACATACGGTATGTTCTTCCCATCTACTACCCATCGAGCCTGGTGGAAGAGCGAGCACTTCGCCCCGCGATCTCCTAAACTAATACGGAGCTCTTCGTGAAGCCAAATCCTCTCCAAAACCCCTCGTTCTACCGAATCCACTACCCTTATCCGCGCAAGATCCCAAGCCCGCCCACCACTGGGCCGAGCTGAGATTCACAACCCGCCCTGTGCGATGAAAAAGAAGAAAAGAAGACCTAACAACCAAGGTCAGTCACGTGGGATCGAGGGGCTCAGTGGTCGGACTCGACGATGGTTAGCGAGTCGACCGATGAAAGAGAGGTTAAGACGCTCTGAATTTAAATTACCGGATTTTCAGACAAATGTGAAACGAATCACCGTAGCTCATGTGAGGAGACTACCCGCCTCCGAGGGTCTAGGACAAAGAAACGCTTTGGGCTAGTCCTGGTCCACAGGAGGTTCAGACACCCGATAATGATTTTCTACGGATTCTCCGTAACAAGCCGTCTGCGGTTCATTGCCTCGAGGTGACACCCGAGGTGCCTCCTCGAGGCTTGTGCATCGTCGAGGATTAGGGCTCCAACCAGAGCCTCCTCGATGACAAGGTCGCAAACAAGGCTCTTCCCCGCAGAAGAAGCAAGGTGGCCCTCCGCCTATGCCGACACACCTAGTCTCGACTTTCGAGCCCGTGAGGACAAGGCCACTAGATAAGCTGTTGATACTGGGCCTGCATGCTGCCGCTATAGTGGAGCCTGCTCGCCGATGGAGACGCCAAAGATCAGATTAGAAAGCTTTCCCTTGGTCGCTTTCATCAAAAAATGCAACCCTTTCCAATTAGAAGGATTCTACCGAGCGATGAAAGGATCTCTACCCTCACATCCTTCGTGTTTCTGTGGCTCGCTTTTGAGGAGTACCCATCCCTTCCTAACTACACGGATAAGGTCCATCACAAGGTGGTGGAAGACAGATGTATATCCACAATCACGACTTCAATGAGACGGCCGAGTTGGTATGGCTCGACTTCTAATGTTTGAGCATGGTTTCAGATATTATTTCCTAATGCCTCTTTTGTAACAGGCCGCTACCACCGTCGAACATGGGTCTACTAGCATAGGAGATTCAGACATGCTTGAGGACTCCGAGAATAAGTAGCTTTATGTTGGGTCTGCCACTTCCAAGCATCGGGCCCTAGAAGAATCCCTAAGCAAGGACAGGAGGGTATGGAGAAGACTCGGGTGCAGAGAAAGAGAGAGACGAGGCTAAGGAGGAATCTCAGGTTGCCCAGCCTGCTACAATCATAGAGGGTGACGCAAAGGCAAAGGCAGAGGGTGATCCGCCAGTGGTCCAAGATGCTCGTGATCTGGGCTGAGGAAGCAAGGCGCAATGAGGAGGCCCGGCCAGAAGACTGGTAACAGGTCGCCCGCTCGAGGTCGAGGCAAACGCCTCCTCACGGAGATCGGAGGCCAAGGACGAGGTATCCACTCTACCCGGCCGGCAAAGACAAGGAGGCCATGGAGGAGGATTACCAGAAGGCTCTAGAGGTCATTTTTCTTGCTTCACAGCCTACGAGTGTCAGGTTTTCAAACACAGATCCTGTGATAAGACCAACAATAGTTCCAGACAGATGCCCGACTCTCTCTAACCCACATAACTTCTCGTTGTACCTCTAGGTGCCCCTCACCCAACAGCTCACCGAGGATCATTAGAGAGGTCGAGGCGCACTCGAGCGAAAGTGCCAATGAACATGAGGACTGCCACGGACCGCAGTTGGATTCCAATCCTCATTTTTTTTTCTTTTCTATTTCTTTTATAATTTCGTAGTGGACCTCGCTTCGCCACTGTGTGACATATTTTTTGTAATCATAAATGCCAATCGCATTTTAATGAAATATAACTTTGCACTCTTATGCTTCAACCTTATTATTTCTCATCCTTTTTACGAACATCGATCGATAGTTTATTCTTTCAGAGAGCCACGAGGCTTTAATTTAAACCTGCCAAAGGTTTATGCGCCATGTGCTCATCTTTTGAAAGGCTGAGGCTTTAAAGCCGAAGTCCGGTCTTTTGAAAGTGCCAAAGATGCTTAGAGCCACAAGTCTCGTCTTTAAATGTGGTAACAGGTTTAGAGCCACAAGTCTTTGCTTTTCAAAGCTCGCAGCAGTTTAAACCCATAAGCGTCCGGGTCTTTTGAAAGTGTCAACAGGCTTAGAGCCACAAGTTTGGTATTTTGAAGGTGCTAGCAGGCTTAAAGCCATAAGTCTGGTCTTTTGAAAGTGCTAGCAGGTTTAGAGCCACAAGTCTGGTCTTTTGAAAGTTCAAGCAAGTTTAGAGCCACAAGTCTATTATTTCAAGAAGTGTCGGGTGAGGCTTGGGAGCCAATGTGTCTAGTCTTTTGAAAGTGTTAGTAGGTTTAGAGCCACATGTCTGGTCTTTTGAAAGTGCTAGCAGTCTTAGAGCCACAAGTTTGGAATTTTGAAATGGAGGTTATTCTAAAATTTGAAGGCAATAATGCCTTTAAAGAACACTTGATTGGTAATATTCCAACGATTGAAAGAAAAAACTCTAAAGGAAATTTTATTGATAACCCCCTTAAAGAAAACTGTATTGATAATACCTTTTAAGGTGCATAGCATTCCGCCACCAAAGCCTCAGGTAGTTTATTTAATGAGTACGACTTACTTAACCCTAATTCTTGCATCACATATACATATGGCCGCTCCCAATTTGTCGGAATTTTCCAACCGTTAGTCGCCCGGGAGCCAAAGACCCTTCTCAAGACCAGTCTCCAAATTCTGAACGCACGCGCTTTATATGCATGTTGTATAAGTTTTCCATCCTTTGCTGGGTAAGTGATGCTATACATATACGACCACCGCTTCTCAGAGCTCGTCTACCATATCTAGGTCCTTAGAGATGGCTTTAGCAATAGTCATTCCAGGAACCTCAACTCGAAGCGTGGGCATCCCAATTTCTATAGGAATAATGGACTCCTAGACTTCTAACTCCAAAAAAGGGGTTCATAACTAACCTACTTCATTAGCACTTCTCAAATCCGCTTATATCCCGCCATCGACCGCTTAAAAAACCATTTTTCACCACCTTAAAGGGTCCAGCCTTGTAATGAGGCGATCAAGCCCTTATGGCTATCAAATAATATCTTACCGAATCCACTAATCCTCGGCTAGCCCAAGGGTGTGGGATACACTCTATCTCTTTTTTATCTACCATTATCGTAAGTCTCAAGTAGTTTGACGCATACTCACCCACTTTCCTCCTTTCGGGAACTACCATCACATTTGTTAACCACTCTGAAAGTACTTCACTTCTAATGAAGCCCGTCACTAAGTTATCTACCTACGCCCGATGATTCGATGGCTATCTAGTGAAAACGCCTCACCTTCCGGGTCCGACGCGGGCTACGGGATGATATTTAGCTTGTGAGTGGCCACCGTTGGGCTAATCCCTACCATATCTGAGTGGTTCCAGCGAACACATCTACGTTATTTTACAGCATGAGTCATAACTGTTCTTTTTCATCACCGGATAGAAGAGAACTGGCATAAGTGAACTTCTCCGACCCGTCCAGCATTACTTTTTCTAGGGGATCCATAGCCAACGCATCCCTTTCTTCCAATTTCGATATGGGAGGTGAACTCGTGATCGCACGTGGGGGTCCGATCTTCAAGAGAGGATTTTCGTGGTTCTTCTCCATTTCGCTCCTACGTAGATACCAGCACCGGCCACGCCAACTAACTACCTAAAAGGTCAACCTGCCCAACGTTTGTCAAATAAACATCGTTGCGGTAGGTCAGCGGATAGCTTTCATCGAAAGTGCACTTGTGCTCGCCTCCCATTATAAGTTATAAGGTCCCAAGTCTTCAACGACGAGAATAACCTTCGAGTCACCGTCTAGCCTTCATAAGAGAGCGACATCTCCTGTTTGCAGTAGTCGCACCATTAAACCAAAGAGGATCCAATACCAGTTAAGTTCGAAGATTCCCGAAAGAGAGTTTCATCCGCCAATGCCGATAATCGTAAATAAGTCTACCTGGTCGCTTAGGATCTATCAGCATCTTATGAACATCAAAACCGTTAATACAGAGAGTGAGTACAAGAGCATCATAAATAGGCATAATTATCCTGGCTCAAGTCGACAGATGGAAGATATGGACCATCCATCGCTTAGTTTCCCCGTGTCTTCTTTCTACGTGGGATAGCATTCAATTTAGCTTTGACTATCAAGCTCTTAAGAGATTCTATTACCGCTTCCGATCGACATCGGGTCACAAACAAGTCGCCCATCATATAGTTTACGGTAGGGTCTTAATTCGTACGTGGTCATTACGGGCCGGGATCGTGGATTCGTCAAGTGGGCCACTCTAATTCCACCCCTCGTCGTTCCGACATCCGATGAGGTGTCCCACCTTAAGATTTGCCACCAGAATTTTGCAGTTTCTAAGACTCGCGCCCCATGCCCATGGTCCCTATGATAATCACACCACAAAGATTTGATCCTTTGGGAGGGATCTGTTTGGATCCAAGCAAGCCATTTAAACTCTAGCGCTAGCCCCCGCAAACTGGCCGAGACTACTTTGCATAATAGCCGATCATTACCGGCATTCAACATCATCACCTGATTATAATGGAGGATATGGTCGTAAGGGTCACGCCATCAACTCGTGAAAGCCGAATGACAAACCCACGAGGGGCTCAGAGTCCAAGGATGTGTCGCCTAGAGTGAAGAGACCATGTCATCAAGTCTCCGACCGTGGTCAAGCCGCGATACATGCACGATGGCACTGCATTCAAAGGGAGGACGCACATGTATAATGTGGCACGTGCCCGAGGGCAATACCACAGGTTCCCTGTGGTCAATTCTTAAACCGGGTACTCGCCTTCTCGCCACCTCTCCTCCTCGCCTCGCGAGATGAACCACTAACAACATCACTTAAGGTATGGTGAGGCAAAGGCCTCTTGCATGATCTAAATACCCCTGCGGATTTCCGGGCTATTCTTCGCTAACGAGAGTTTGGGTGGATCGAGCCGCCTAAGGACAAACTTCGTCTCGCGGGGTCTTACCGCCACCAAGAGCAACGGACTCCTTCCCTTTATCATGGGATCTGTTGCGCATCGTGGGCCGGCTTATCTCGCACGCCTTTCCAAGATCGCGACTTTTGCCACCCAGCCTACAAATGGTCATTCTCACGCTGTAAGCACTCAGCCTAACCCTCGCAACCTTCATCTATCTTGCTTCGTCTTCGCTTTTCATGTCCCGATGCCAACGGAGGAATTGATCTTCTCTGCATTGGTTCATTGGAATGCCTTTATCACGACGCCCGCGAATTAGGACGTAGAATGGGAATCGATGCAGCTCTAAAAAGATGAAGGGCTACTGACAACCATTGAAGCCAAGCCTTGAAGCCCGCAGACAAGACTTTCTATTCTGCCTCCCATAAATGAGGCCACTGTTGTTACCTTTGATCGCTCAACCTCCTTTGGGTGACGTAGAGGTGCAATGTAAACTTGCAAAAAGGGCAATCCAGTGACGGTGGGTCGATCGCCTCTCCGACAATTAAGTCAGAAAATACAGAGGTAGTTAAGAAGGTTTGCACAATCAGGTCGTGATACCTTCATCATGGGATCCTCCTCCTTATTATAGAGTGCTTCCACCCGAATCCCTCTCATTTTCTCCTCAAGAATCTCCTTTCTTAGGAACAAAATCTCTCTTTCCTTATCCAAAGAGACTAATTCTTCCATCTCAGGATTAATCTTCTAAGTAAAGAGATTTGAGAGCAGAATTAAGTGGATAAATACCGCAGCACTGCCTATTTCCCGCCTTTATCCATTCGTCCATAGCAAACTTTCCATAAGCAGGAGGACAGCTAGTCGAGGGACTTGGAACTCTGAGGCCGGGCTGAAGTTTGAGCCTCTGGAGGATACCATGACTTTCATGGGCAGGGCCTGTGGGTTTCCGTCTAAAGGAAGTGCTATGAATTTTCCCATCATGAAAGGTGGGGCTCAGCTTCATGCCTTATCGCATGGGAGCCAGTGGCGGGCCATGGAAGCCCATCAAATAGAGGGTTCAAAAACCATGGCACCACAGGCGCGATATGCGCCTGAATGGTTTGGCTGTTTGAGTTTCCCGATGTAATCCCCGAGGGGATGGTTGCGGGGGGAAAGAGATTATTTGCTAACCTAGATCAGTGGATGACAAAGATCTACTACTGGCAGGCGATCAAAGCTCATATCTAGATGGGGCCTTTGCAGCCGGCATCGAGACTTTGTCCCATTTTCTTGAATGGTTTGAGTTACAAGGCCAATTTGTCCTCTAGGAAAAATGTTGCAAGGAAATTGGACACAATTGTAGGAAGTTGGGTTAAAGAAGAGAAGAACATGAGGGGCTCAATAGTGAGACGAGAATATGCGGGGATCACTGGGCGTCATGCTAACCAAGCTAGGAGGAATCTTCCATGTTGACTACTCGCGGGAGACTGATGGCCTTGTTACGATGTCTTTTTATATCACCTAAATATCTATTTGTGTATATTATGCATATGGATGGATCCTTTGTTTTATATATAGGATCTTTCTTTTAATTTGCAAATACTCTCTTCTAAAACCTTCTATGTTGTTATTTTTTGATTTAAACCCTACGAGCATGATCTTAGGCGGCTTTGAAACACTTCTATTACCTCCACATGGCTCTATCTTGCATTGTTGAACAATAGACAAGTTATGAAGCATCTTTCGGGAAGAGGCTAGACATAAAAGTTGGATGAGACGGATGGGGTGAACAGTAGGATGACCTTTGAAGACCTTGAACACCTCAAGGCTGTGTTAAGGAAGACAACGAGGGCTATATGGCCGAAACTCCCCTATTAAACCCACCACAAAGGCGCGTGGAGGCTGTTGTATTAGTGGGTGAAAACAGAACTTCCCCAAAGGCTCCCGCTTCTTGGTCAAATGCATAGAAGATTGGATTAGGAATCTTGTTATTTGTTACAAATGCACGAAGAGTTTCACATAAATTTTTTGGTAAACATTGTTATGAATATTTTTTGGCTACCATTTTAGCTAATCCATTTGGTTACGATGAGACCTTGCATCAGAGATAATATGGGCTTACAAATGTTACACTTGACAAATTGCTAGATTGCCCCGAGAGTTGATATCTACATGTCAAATTATCGATGGACATAGTGAAGGGATAAAAAAGCCTCGGCATGCACAGGCCACTCTCTAAATGCAGCTCCTCTTCAAGCCTTAAAATTCTTGGGAACTTTTTAGTAGTTACGCATATATTAATGCCCACAAAAATAAAGACAGAGTTCCACATAATTGTGGATGAAGTGATTTCAACAAGGTAGGCCAGGAGCTGATGGTTTTGGGATTCTGAGATTGATTCATCGGTTTGTCTTTTTATGGTATATATTGTGATAATGAATAATGTTAGGGCATGGAGCATTGGGGGTTGAAAGCCCACATTTATTTTTCACGGCAAGGGATTTGAGGAGTGACCACCAAAATGTAGAAAGTCATCTTTTTTACTTTTAATTAAAAGCGGACTTGAGGTGGAAGTGGAAAGGTTGAGGCAAATGCAGCTATCCGCCACAAATAAGATATCATAATCAAACTAAAATATATCTGTCGAATGTTAGAAAATCATATTTGATGAAACTTGATAATGAATCCATACATATAAAATTCATATTCATATATAAGATGAATATGCGATTACCATCAAAATATGATAAGAAATATTCTTTTATATACAATTTCTTAAAAGTGAAATCATAATATTAATAAACATCTTTCATTAGTACATTTTAACGAATCTGAAATTCTATTATAACCCTTCTTATTTTTGTTTTTTCTTATTGTACTTTGAAGTAAGTGGTGGCGAACAACCCTCAAGACTTCCTCTGTGATGAATCCAATTAATCGAGGTAAGAATCCATGGTTGTTTATAATCTACACTCATCAGTATTTCCATGCGGGAATCTTTCATCGCATCTTTAATTAGGCTTTGGTGGTTGAATGTCTTCATCTTGGATGAATTTAGGTCGTTGTCGTATTTCAAATGCGAAGTCTTTTCATCTTTATCTTTGAGTAGCTTTGAGTGGTTAAAACAAATAGCTAAAATATGGATAAATTTGGAGTCATGATCAGATTATTTTTTATATATACTTGGAGAGTTTGACCAACTACTACTTAAAAATGTTCAAAGCAAATAATAAAATATAAAGGGTGGAGACAATAACCTAAATAATATATATTCAACGTGAGAATCACTAAGATAAAAGCTTGACATTCAACCCAGGTATTTCTAATTGTAACTGATGCAGCTGGGCAGCATAGATATTGTGCTTTGGGTCTTAAAGGCCCTCCACGGCTTTAAAGCAGCTTCTACTAGATAGATGAAGCTCATACTTATGGGTGCTAGGGGGTTTACTCCCCCTATCCGATGTGTGAAAATATAAAAAACTTGACCTCTCATGTAGACATGTACAAAAGCGTCCTTGTTGTATGCAGGTGTAAGGGTCCGTAGACAAACACCTGCAGCGGCCAAACATAATATAACCCCACATCCCGAGTCGAGGATCGGCGGCCGATACCGCACGTCGCGTCTGAGAACCGATCTAGGGGCATGACTATCAAATTCACACCTCAAGCTCAAAGGCTCGAGCGTGAAGCACGGCAAAACCTTTCTTTTGTAACTAAGATTGTATCTACTTACCAAAGACACATTGAGTAATGCGTAACTTTCTAAATTCATCAATTCTCCACATTCAAAATTTCATGCCAACAAAAAAAAAATTATTATTTCTAAATCTCCAAATCTCAAATATGAATCTTAAGTAGAGCTGTTTAGAATCTCCAAAATTCCCGACTTGAACTAATAAAATGAAATATCATTATTAGTGACTTTCCAATTAACTTTCCCAAAATCGAACAATCCATAAATATAGAACTTATTAGTTCAACAAATCAACATAAAATTTTAATCCAAATCTAATGATGTGAATACCTGCCTGGCCGTCACTCCCTCGCATAAACTAAAGGTACTAAAAGTATTAGCAATTGGAAGCGAGCTTAAAGCCCTAATAAAATACTAATACAATTTCATGGATCAAGAGGTTTTCATATCAAATGTAATCCAAACAATTTCATATTCAATTTGAATCAAACACTTTCATATCAAAGTCCTAAATCAAATACATTTCATATATATTTTTCTTTAATCATCAAATATCAAATGGTGCCCCAGCCATGTTGGCGGACTTTCAAATGGATGGCTAGCGCCAAGAAATTATTCTAAACTTTTTAAGGTTATTACGAGGACCAAACACTCTTAGTACTTCAGTGACCTCTAACATAAACCCTTTAGAAGCTGCACGGTTCAGGAAATCATTGATTACATTCGCCTTAAGGAATGTAAAGATCAACTATAATATGTTGGCAAAGGGATAAAGGTATATTCTTATTATTGTTAATGAAATTCATGGCCCCAGGTCAAATATTTTAGTGAAAATTTCAAAATCACAAAACATCACATTTCTTCAGTCATAAACAAAACAAATTTCAAGAGTAATACAAAATCACTATTTGATCCGTGTGTAGTAAAATAGATAAAAAAAAAACTTAAGCAAAATAAAGGCGTGATATATAATTTAGTTTCAGCATAAATAATCAAATTCGTGTAAAACAAATAATTCTCTTGAAGGAGTGCATTAATAATCACTTACCTCAAGTAGACATGAAATCTTGAAGAGCAGGAAGTAGCGAAGAGAATCTGGGTAGACTATTTTACCCACTATACATAAAGGAAATAATAAAGTATATTAATTTTTACCTAAGGTATTTGGTTTTGAGAATCTAACAGTTTAATAATGCCAATATTGTGTCCTAATAATATTTAAACAACTCACAGCAATTAATAATTTAATTGTGGTTTTAAACTTTTATACAAAAGTCGAAATTTCTTTGAATATGATTTCAAATATTTATTTATTTTTATATTCTTAAGTAAGTCATTTGCTTTCTATTAAAAAATAATTATTATTGGCTATATATTTTGTATCATGTTATTCTTAAATATTTCTCTTGAAATTTTAAATATTATCTAGCAATAAAATCTCAAATTTTACCAAATATCGATCACAACAGCAAGAAAAATATATCATCGAATACATATGTTTATAAAATTTAACTTCAAGCGTATCATATTTGTTTGTATTATTTTCCATAAATTTATCATCAATATTTATTTTCTTTTCTAAAAACTAAGTAGATATCTTGGAAACAATTTTTCAACATCCATATTATCTATGATTCTTATGACATAGTTTATACATAAGTTTCCTAGGATTACTTTATAAAAAGAATTTGGCATAATTTTTTTTTTATGTTCAATTATATTAACCATAGTAAATTCTTTTTTTTTACCATGCACTACAGGGGAACTCCATACATGCATTTTTAAATGCTCAATCAAAAATCATTCAAGATTTCATTTTGACTTTAACCTACTTACACACACTCTATGGTTTGGCTCCACAATTCCTACTTATTTTCTCTTCCTTTTTTTGTTTTAATATGGTCCTATTCTATTTTAATAAAATTAGTCTACATTTTTTTATTCACATACTGAAATCATTTACAATCTCGTAACTTCTGGCTCACACATTTCTTTTCTTTTTATTTTCCATTCACTATCTCATAACATATATAGTAGTTCTACTATTTTTTCTTTTACTTTTGAGTTCTCATACTTAAAAAACAATTAGATACGACACTATCAATCATTATTTACATTATTTTGAAAAGAGAGTGTTAATTTCAAATCAGACTTCAACTAAAGTTGATCAAACTTGAAGAAGAGTGAAATCTCTACATGCATAAAAAACTGAAAAATAAAATAAAGAAATATCTTACTTACAGATTGACTTCCTTCAGATTTTAGATGGAGCATTACTAAAAATTTTTTTGAAATTTTAAACAAAGAGAACTTACTTTGAGAAGAGCAGAAAAGATTCATTATTATTATTAATTATTTGCTCCTTTCTAATATAATGGAAATCTAGGAAAGAGCTCTCTACCATTAGAAACTATTCTTCAAACCCTAGTTCTTGGATTGCTACGATCAAGGAGACTCTTATAGAGAGAAACAAAGGAACAAAAGATTAATAACATATTTTATTTTTTATACTAGAAGTTTCTTCAATGAATTACCATATACCATCAGATACTAATTTTTGCACTTACACCAAAAATACGGGCATCGCATGACTAAAAATCTTTTTATGATTTTGATATGATATACCTTCAAACATTATTGATTGATGTTGATACCACAGGAAATTATAATGCTGACAAGAAAATTGCCACCTATTAATTTTACATGGCAGCCGCCATGTTAGGATTTAAACACCTGAAACTTAATGGAAATCTGTATAAATATGGTAGTGAAGATCTGAACTTAGAAACAGTACCCATTCTCCAATCTTTTCTAGTAACTTCCACATGGATTTGCCTTCTCATTTTCTAGAAATTGCAGGCCTTCTTTTGGGGTTGGTGATCTGGTATAAATATAATAACCGGAGAGGTAAGGCTCTTACTCACAAGAGAAAGAGGCATGTCCCATGAAGCCCTCGAGCTGGCCGGTTATGATCACTACCCTGCATCTATTACAAGGTAAGGCCAGTTTTCGAACCACAAGCTGCCATGGCCGACGAGCTTGGCCCTGTGTTTGTGGTCTGGCTTGGAATGTTCCCAACTCTTGTGGTGAGTAATCATGAGGCTGTTAAAGAATGCTTCATTACCAACGATAAAGTTTTGGCCTCACGCCCAACTTCTGCAGCAGCCAGGATCTTCCATTGCAACTTGCCCTTATGCCACCTTGCTCCGCTACGGACCTCTTTGGCGTGAGATGCGGCGCCATGCTTTCGAACTTCTCTCGCATTAGCTGCTGACTTCCACCATTGCAGGTCTCAGGGTGGATGCTGGAATCAAGATTTGTACATTCTTGGCAAAGATAACAACTGGGTGAATACAAATGAGTAGTGATGAGTAAAATGTTTGAACATTGACATTGAATGTAGTTCTGAGGATGATTTCTGGGAAGAGATGTTTTAACAACGTTGTCAATGGGGTGAGGAAGGAAGGTCTACTACATCAGCAATTAGGAAACTCATGCGTCTACTTGGGGCTACTGTGGCGTCAGACGTGATCCCATTTCTTGAATGGCTAGATTTGAAAGGTCATTTGTCGACTATGAAACTTGTTTCAAAGGAATTGGATTAAATTATAGAAAGTTGGGTTGAAGAACATAAAGGGGAGAAGCGAAAGTGAGGCCAGCAGGAAGCAGGATTTCATAGACATCATGCTAACCAAGATGTCAAAGATGCTTCCCCGTTTGGCTACTCACGCGCCAGACTATAATCAGGCGACAGTACTGGTATGTTTTTTCTTTTTTATCCATATATTTTGTAAAGGCACCTTCTTGATTATCATGAATCATGGTCGGAATTGAGTTGAGTGCCATCACCATGTTCACCATAACCATGAATATTTGGTATAAATGCATTAATCAAATTTCTAGAGTTGATTCACCAATGATTAGTTGTTATGGGGCATGAACTGAAGCCCATGTATAAATCAAATTTAAGTCCCATGAATTAATTCTGCAGAATGCGGAAACACTGACACAAGAAGGGTTCGGTATAAAACTGGATTACCGTATGAAACGGGTTTATGATAGATAGTGATTTTATTTATTGAGATCTGTTTTAGACAATTTTAATCTACACAAATCTCAAAAAGATAAAAATGATCGTATAGCGATTGTAAAAACTGGATGCTCATGTGAACGAGCTTCACCGAACAACAAAGAAAATATTATTTACAGTTGGGTTATATTTTACAGAAAGTTTCATGAATATCATGAATATTTTTATAAGGGTTTTATTGATTAAGGGGATTAGGTTGATAGACTTGAACAAGTGGCCCACAGCTAATCTTATTAGGACATAACCGTTTCGTTTTGGGATGCACGTAAATAAGCCATATGCCATTTTTAGGGTTTGTGAGTATTTGAGGTATTGTGGTATGTTAGGGTTTTGTGATTATTTTTCTCAATAGCCACAACACTCAATTAATTTTGTACTCATATTTATTTCTCTCATTTGCACACAACGTGGTTTTTATTTATTTAAGGTTTCGCATGAATTTGTGTTCCTTATACTCTTTTTTCCTTCATGTCTATTCTGGTTAGTTAAAGAACCAGAAAAGGCTTGTGCAGAACTACTTTGACTTAATTGGTGGTGATAACCCGGATCTTCAATGATGTAGCAAGTGGGCAATATATTCAAAGAAAGCAAACTACCAACTAATTCAAGTAATGTATTCCAAATTTTTACAAGATTGTCAATTCCTTATCTGTTATGCATTTGCATACCAGCAGGATCTACTTTTGGCTTAAGGGGCAAACGCCCCCCTGAAATTTTGGATTTTTTTTTTTGCCTCCCTCAAATTTTAGGAAAAAAAAATTCCACAAATATTACTTAAATTCAAAGTAAAAACTAATTATCATTTAACCATGCAGGTGACATGCTTTATTTTAGCCCCTCTAATATTAATTTAGGATATGTTTGGTTCTCAAAAAAAATGAAAAGATGCAAGGAAAAAGTAGAGGATGAAAAGTGAAGGAAAGAAAAAATGAATAAGAAAATTAAAATTAAATCTAATGTATTATTTTTATCTAATACTTCAAACTTAATTTGTCTATTTTTCATTGTTATTATAAAGAATTAATTAATTAAAGACTTAAGAGTTTCTAAATAATTTTATGTATATTTGATTTTCAATGACATTTTTTCATTGGAGCATCCAAATGTGAGCCAAAATCATTTTATTTAGCATTTTCTTTCATTAGTACTTTCTATAGACCAAAGCACTACCTTAAGCTACATTTGGAACCCGAAAAGTACTAAAGAAAGAAAAAAAATACAAAGGAATATGATTGTCTCATATTTGGTTTTACCATGTAAAATATAAAAAAAAAATCAAATACAATAAAAATTTCTCAAAATTTTACATATTTTCTTAGGCTCCATACTGCACGTCCAAACAAACTAAATATAGTCCTTCATGAACTTATAAAAACAAATGGGGAATAAATTGTTGAAAGGTGGTCGGTAAGCTCTAATATCATATTAAATGACCAACTCTCTAAAGGGTTGAAGTTGGTAGGATTTGAGTTTAATATAAATATCATGTCTTTAATCATAATAGAGAAATAAATAAAATGAGTTTGATATAGGGTAACACTCAGAGTTTACTTCCTTGACTTTTCCTCTCTATTTTCTTTCCCTACTGCTTTCGGGTTCGAGTAGACGCGGATTCGTTTGGAGCACAGAATACTAAAAGTAAAGAGAAAATAGGAATAGAAGTAAAGAAAGAAATTTTGGAGAATAAAAATATTTGAAGAATTTTATTATATTTTATATTGTCCATTGTAGAAATCAAATATGAGAACATTATTTTATTTAGTATTTTTTCTTTCCCTAGGAGGTACTGGGTTCAAAATAGAGTCTTAGTGATTTTGCCCCACTCAACTTAGTTTTCGGCTCTGCCACTTCATTTGGATATATATGAGGTCCTATTGTGATGCATTCTCTTTCTTAATACCTTTTGTTTTGTTATTTTTTGAATTTTGAAATAACAGACCATGATTGTGGCGGGCAATGAGACCACTTCTATTACTTGCCTTTTTCGCTGGCTCTTGTCGACATTGTTGAACAATAGACGGGTTATGAAGCATGCCGAAGAGGCTGAACTTAAAGGTTGGTGAGAATAGGATGGGTAGGAACGATCGGATATCGAACCTAGTTTACCTTAAAAATTTATTGTTAAAGGAAACGCGAGGCTATCTGAGGTCCAGCTCCCCTGTTATTACCACACGAAGTAGTGGAGAGGTGTTGCAGCTGGGTGAGGTATCCATTCGAGAGCTTCGCTTACTAATTGATGCATGGAAGATGCATCGAGATCCTGTTGTTTAGTCTAGCCCACTAAGAGTTTCGGCCAGAGGAGTTTTGACAAGTCAGCTGGCCCCATGAATGTTTTGGCTAAGATTTTTGGAGTTAATCCCATTTACAGTTGAGTAGAAGATCTTGCCCAGGGAATCAATATGGCCTTCTGAGATGTTACACTTGACAATTGCTCGATTGCTTCAAGGATTTTCCATGGCTACACCATCAAATTGTCCCGTAGACATGACAGAGGGGATAAGTCTCAACATGCCTAAGGCCGCTCCTTTAGAAGTTATGATCATGCCTTGCCTTCGTGCGGAATTTTACTAGTGATACACAAATTAATACTAAAATATAAAAAGATTGTGTATACATAATTGTGTGGATTTGATGATTTCAACAAAGTAGGGAATTGGCTTGATTCATTAGATTGCCTATTATTGGTATTTGTTATTGTAATGAATAAATGTGAGGGAAAGGGCATTGACGTTAAAGCCCATTTGTTTTTCTGGCAGGTAATTAGGATTTTGGTCGATGGCGCTAGAATATGCAAGTGATCTTTTTAACTATGTGCACGTGGTCTCTCATATATATATATATATATATATATATATATATCTCTTTCTTTATTTTACTTTTATTTTTTATTTTTATTTTTATGGCCAAACACTTTGGTTACAATGTAATAACATGTCCTTATTGGAACTCGGACACGAAACCTCTCCTTTCTACATGTGCCGCCTTTTTACGTTGAGCGTTCTACCACATGAGCTAGTCATGATGAGAAGCAATATTCATTTATTTTATTTTTATTTTCTTGTGAAAATATAGAAATTTATTTATTTAAGTTTCAATTACATCCGAAGAAACACGGAATCAAGGTATTTAAAACCTTTAGAGGATGATGCATTATCAGTTAATAGAAAAAAGCGGCTCAAGGCCTACATTTGATAATCCAAAAATGCCTAGAATACCTAAGATTCGGATCTACTATATATTGTCGAATAGGATTTGATATGATGACCCTATCGGATCAAAACTTTTCCATTTGAAACACCAATACGAAAACCCATGAAGAGAAGCCCCGACCATCAATGACAAGCGCGCATAAATGACAGCGAAACAAACGCACTACATGGTCGATGACAGAACACAAAAAAAAAAAAAAGAAAAAAAAAAACGAAGAGAAAAACCCATATCGATATGAAGAAATCATGTTGAAAAGAGAAGGCAAGATCTGGGGAAGAACAATGGAAGGGGTGATTTCAAGGCAGAATGATCAAAATTATCCACCAATTTATGGTGAAAAATGGGTTGAAAGGAAGAGCAACGAGAGGATGAGCGATTAGGCCTTCACGAGGAGAAAAGAGGGAGGTTTGACTAGTTTTAAATTTTTTAAGGGGTAACCGTTTAAAAGGGACAAATTGCAAATCTAACCCTTTTCTTAAAACCCAAAAAGGAAGGATATTTTTATATCATTGACAAAATCTCACAGCTCAACACCACGCCCCACAAAACCTAAGCTTAACCCCTTCAAGTTTGTTCAGAAGTATAACTTATAGATGGTTAAGTCAAACTAAATAACTATTGTAAGTGTTACAAACCTAAGATTTAACACACTTCCAAGTTTGTTCAAATGTAACTTAACGTTAGTTAAAATCGACATTTGTATTAGAAACCTAGGAGCTTGACACCACTTCCGTTTGTTCAAATGCTGACTTAACGATGATTAAATCCAACATGTATAGAAAGGGGTTAGATTTGCAATATTTTTTGCAATAGAAAGGGATTAGAAACCTAGATTTGACACCCTTCAAGTTTGTTCAAATGCTAACTTAACAATGGTTAAGTCCAACATGTATAGAAATGGGTTAGATTTGCAATATTATTTTAGGTTTTAACACATTAAGGGGCAATTTTGTCTAAAGTAGGGATATTTTAAGGTTATAAAAGTAAGGGATTAGTTTTGCAAATAATTTTTGTTTTTATCCCCTTTAAACCAATTCCTCATTTTTTAATTACTTTATAAAGTTAATATATGCGGATTGAAACATCGGATGGAAAATATATTGGTATTTAAATTTTTTAGAAATTTATTATTTTTAACTTTCTTGTTTATCGAGCGTATATAAAAATAAACATTAATGCATAATACATAAAAAAACTTCACCAAAGAAACACCGACATGATGCTTCGAATACTTTTTATTTTAAGTAGGAATACATCGATAATCCAAATTCGTTAAGCTATTTGATAGTTAAGCCTACATATTTGATATTACTATTGTGGCTAGAGTATCTATGATTCTGGTTACGTAGCATATCCGGTGACCATTGATTTGATTGTTGTCTCACGATTGGATATCTGTTTTATAAGTCACGAATCGCTACACACAAATGTACACCGGCCCGAGAAGAAGGCGAAAACCATAACGTTGTATTGACACGACACCTTGATAGAGACCATAGTGTATAAATTAACTCTTTTAAAAAGAGAATCGCACTTGTAGCAGATGTTTTGTATATGACACCACAAAGTGAATATAAAAAATTAAACCAAAGAAATAAAAACTCTTTGAGAAGAATAATATATATGTACATCCACCTTGCATGTATCTAAAAAGCAATGCTCAAATCTAAGTATCGAAGCAGGTTGCCTTATACATTGGTGATCTAGATTCAATCTTTCCTAAAGGAATTGTTATATTTTGTCTCGCAATCCCACATCGATTAAAAGTGAGATTTTCTTCCACCCCTTAGCTAGCCTATAAAAGGGCATTTGATACTTTGTAATCTTTACACCTTTCCTCCTCTCTACTTTGAGTATTTGTAGTATTGCCCAATTGCTTGGGTATTTACTTTTTAGCTCAATTTCTTAGGAAATTGATTTGTGGCCCTCGGTTTGTAATTCTCTTTGATTAGTGGAAATTGTTCGTTGGCACCTAAGGACATAGATATTTATACCGAACCTCGTTAAATTTATTTGTGTTCCCTTTCTTTTATATCCTTAGTTATTCTACTTATTGCATTATTTGGTGTATTGGCACAACAATTGGTATGAGAGCTTTTGGTTCTTTTGAAGTTATAAGTACGCTCTGTGGTTGCATTAAATGTGCCGTCGGAACAAGATGCACCCCATATGTCACAAGGAAGCATGCATTTCCACTCGCTTTGAACCCTTTGGCTTGCCTCCTTACATTCAACTCTCCATTCAACATTAACCCCTACTTCACGGTCTTTTCCCCAACTAGAAAAGCACAAATTCAGTCCCAGGGGAAAAAGGGGGCGCATTCATGGTACTACCACATATGGTTTTTACAGCCCGCTACTCAATGGGCCCTTGCGAACTCCCTTCCATCTGGCATTACCTAGGCAGCGGGAAATCAGTCAAAGTGCATGAAAGTCGGGTATCCTCCCGAAAGGCCGGCCACCCGGGGCAGCGGGTCTGCAAGAGTTTCGAGTCCCTGACCCCAGTCGTCCTCCTGCTTATGACAAGTTTGCTATGGACGAATGGATGAAGGCGGGAAATACACAAAAGGTATTTATCCATGAATTTTCTAGTTTTCAAATCCCTTGCTTAAGAAGATCAAACCCAGCAGTAAGGAATAGTGTCTTTGATAAGGAAAGGGAGATTTTGTTACTAAGAAAGAAATGAGATTCGTGGGAGAAAGGGAGAGGATTGCGGGCCGCCTCTATAAACCGGGAGGACCACGATGAAAAGGTATACAATTCCGGTTGTTTGAACTTTTCTTCTTCTTACTCTCCGTATTTTTGCTGACTTAATCATCGGAGGCGGCTTGACCAAGTCATGTCGGATGGCACTTTTGTGAAGTTCACATCACGCCGCTGATGCCCAGAAGGTTGAACAATCAAGGTAACAGCACGGGGAGCTGGCCTAGAGTGTAGTTACGAGGATGATTCTTTGGGAAAGATATATCTTAACGACATTGTCAGTAGGGTTGAGGAAGGAAGGTCTACTATATCAACAATTAGGAAACTCATGCGTCTACTTGAGGCCAGTGTGGCGTCAGTCATGATCCCATTTCTTGAATGGCTAGATTTGAAAGGTCATTTGTCGTCTATGAAACTTGTTTCAAAGGAATTGGATTCAATTATAGAAAGATGGGTTGAAGAACATAAGGGGGCACTCAAGCTCATAAGCATCATCAGCGACGAGATAAAGATGCTTTCCCGTTTGGCTACTCGGTGCGGGACTACCAAAATCAAAGCGGCGATCTTTGGTATGTTTTTTTCTTTTTTATCCATATTTATAGGGAACCTTCTTGATTATCACGAATCATAATTCGAATTGAGGATTGAGTGCCATCACCATGTTCGCATAACGGGAATATTTGGTATAAATGCATTAATCAAATTTCTAGATTTGATTCACCATTGATTGGTTGTTATGGGGCATGTTGCGATGCCATAAATCAAATTTAAGTCCATGAATTAATTACGTAGAGATGTGGAAGCAGCGAAACAAGGAAATTTTACCCCGAGTTTGAGGCAACATTATGAATATTTTTAAGATTTTTAGTGATCTTATTGGATTGATAGACTTGAATCAGTGGCCCTTGACTGGCTCTTATTAGGGACATAAATTGTTCATTTTAGGATGCTGTAAAGAAATACATGTATTTTAGGGTTTGTGATATTTGAGTGTGTGTGGTGTTAGATTATTATATATTGTTATATTTATTTTGTAATTTCCTAGGATTATAATTTGTATTTTCCTTAGGATTGTAATTTGTGTTTTCCTGGGTTGTATAACTGGCCTATATAAGGCTTCCTCTTGTACTTGTAATTTACAGTTTTAATATAAAGGCCCGAAAGTCTTTTCTTCCCTTATTTGCTCGAGCAAGCTCTATGATTTTTTTTCCTTCTCTCTCACGGTCTAGGCATTTATGGCCATCGATGCCTGTAGCTTCTTTTTCGTGAACACCACTTTGTTTTCCAGTTTCCTCTACTTTTTGTTTCCTCTATTTTTTTGTTATTTTACCCACGTCATCCACGATGAATACACATTTAGTGATAATTATAATGGGAATCTAGCACATTTAAATCACAATTTACCCACATTTGGCATGGGGTAGATGCTTCCTAATTCTTAGGTGTTTTTTAGGACTTGTGGGTCTTTCGGGTTTAAAAGCGTGAGTGCAAAGGGATGTAAGCGGGAAGCGATATGAGCAATGGATGTGGGTGAGCATTGGCGAGAATCTGGGGAACTCCGACAAAGCGAGGAAAGCACCGGTGGACATCTTCTACCGGTAGAACTTAAAGTTCTACGTGCAAACACTCTTTGGAAAATCAGCGTGGTGATTCTGGGTGGGAGCTTGAAGTTCTACGGTCTGTGACTTCTTTGAAGAGCATCACTTGATGGTAGAAGTTCTACGGTACAAGCGCATGGAACTGCGAGGGAGTGACCGAAATTTGTAGCCGTGCGAGGGCACTCTGGGTAATGAGCCAAAATGGGAAAATCACATTGGAGGGGGCTATAAAAGGAGGGGGACACAAGTAATAGGCTCTCTCTCTCTCTCTTTAGTTTTTTTTAAGCTTTTCACTTCTAGGGTTTAGGTTTTGATAGAATAAGAGTTTTTCTCCATTTTTTTGAGTGGTACCTTGTAGATCAGTTTGAATTTCATTCTTTGAGGAACAAAGTTTCAATAGTTTGTAATCTTTGCGACATAAATATTTATTACGCTTTAAATCCTAGCTTTCCATATTCTTCTTTCTCGGTTTACAAGTTAATTCCGATTTCTTCAAGAGGCGTCTTGTTTTTATGATTAATTGTTCCTCAACTTTAATTGTTCATAGCATGGTACATGGAGTTCTAAGCCCTGCTGCGGGATCTGGGGGAAACTCACCCCAGATCAAGGTAAAGTCCGCAGTTCCTCTTATGATCTTCTTGGATTGTGTAATATTAACCACTTGTGTAAAAAGGATTTGCTTGAAATCCTTGAGTTGTATATTCTTGACAACGTGTTAACCAGATATCCTTGGTACACGTTGTTAGCGATCATGGGTACGAGAATTTGAGGGTTCGTTTTAATTGAGAAACAAGTGTTTAGTATTGCTGATCATCTTTATTTCCAAAGAAACATTTAAGGCCGAAGAAATACTCCGCCGAAGACCATTTATCAATGGTTCTAGATGAGTTTATAAAATGAAGTGGGACTTACGATGGGGAAGATGAGTGGGAACCTAAAAATCCAGAGCAATTGTCTTTCTAGTTTAAAACATTTAACGATCAGCATTCGACCAAACAACACAACATTTGCAATTCTCTTTTAAATCATACTTTTAAGTGGGGGAATAGCTCTGATGATCAACAAAGTAAGACCGCTCCACTGAGGAGATGACACGTGGATTTCACGAGTATTACAATGCTAGATGACCGTAATTCCCTACGCTTGGGAATAGAATTAGGGACAGCAATCGGGGTGGCTTTGTTTTTGGCGCCGTTCTTGCGGCGGTGGCGACTTCTTCAGTTGATGAGAGCTAGAGGTAAATTGCACTGCAATTGCAATTCCGGTACGTTCTCCACTTTTCTTTATTTTTTGTTTTTAGTGAGAAATCTTGGTAGTGTTTCTTGGATCGGCGAGGTAGTGTAGTGCATGTCAGGTTGGGCTATAGCGAGAAACAGGCTTGTAGAAGCGTATCTCGCAGAAACCACGAAAATCCATTATAAGCCAAGTGTCTCAAGATAACATATTACCTCGAATGGACAATCCTGAGAATCAGCAAGGACTTTATGAGCCTCCACAACATGGAGACAATGCTACACTTCCAATAACACCAATGAGAGGGAAATGAGAGTGACCTTCGGCAAAATCGTGTAAGTTCCCTCTTGCTCCCACAGCACGCCCCCGATGTAGAAGAACCACGTGAGAAGTGCAGCCTCGAGAGGACCTGACAAATTCTTGTATTAAGCCTTCACAGTGGGGCCAAATAATTCACGATGAAGTCGGAAGTGATCAGTCTTCTACACTGTCTACCAGGGTTAGAGATCCCGAGGAATCCTTACTCATTTATGAGGGATTTCGAGGATGTGCAGCGGTGCACATTCCTCTCCCACTTAGGTTCACCTCTCCATATAATCTGTTTGGTTTATTCCTTTAAACTTTGAAGGGAGAAGGCCAAAATCTGAGAGGTTTCCATTCCCTTGCACCTAAATTCAATACTTTACATGGGAAAACATGCGGAGCAATTCCTCAATAGAGTTTTTCCCTCCTTCCGTACCCAATGCCTCGTACGGCTTGGTCGAACTTTTACGAAAGCCGAGGTGAACCCTTCTGTGGTATGGGAAAGATATAAGGATCTCCTCCATGCTATCCCTCATCATGGGTTGGACGTTGGACAAATTTGTGCATACTTTCATCAAGGATTGTCTTTAAACAATACATCCAAATGATGTGTGCAGGAGAATTTTATGAAAAGAGTGCTAGGGAGCGAATTCAACTTTTGACACTATAGCGAGAGAGATGTCGAACTTGGGAGGCCACTTCCTTTAGACAGCACTAAAGTGCATAGCACACTGGCGGTGGTGGAATCCACTCGCAAGAGAATGATGAGTTGCAAGCTAAAATTGCCAACTTAACAAGGAAATTAGAGGCTATAGAGATGAAGAGGTAAGATAGAGGTAACTAGTGTGCCTCGAAATTGCCCCTCGACACCAAATGGACCTAGAGTAAGAGGAGCATGCATTATATGGAGTGACACTACACTCGACCGATAGCGCGAATCTTCCTCAAGTTAGGGAGCCATTCAAATAGAGCAAGCCAAGCGCCCTTAACTATCAAAACCTTTCAATTCCCATACTACGAAACTTATAATCCGGTGGGGCAAGCATCTAATTTTAGGCGGAGAAATGAGGAGGGACCACCTAACACACCAAACAACCAAGGTCTTCACTATCGAACCAAGGTTTCCAATTCCATTCCTCCGTTTCAGAGTCAAGGCCCCCGAGGATTTCCAAAGGAAATTCAATCAAGGAGTCATTATCATAGAACCCGGGAATTCAAACTCACGACCTTACCAACCTCCGCAAAGAGAAATTAAGGAATATAGTTACCACGAGTTTGTACAAACCCCAACAATCACAAACCACAAGGAACTCAGGCACTCTGAATGATGTGAGATCCACGGATAACAAGTTGACTTCGTCCATGGTGACCGCCGTGGGAGAAGGAAACTTCCATCACAGCCCATCCAATTCCTGAGGTCGAGAAATAGTGTGGGAAGTTTGGGTTCTCAAGAGTGAGGATACCTTTGAGCCTTTGTAAATTTGTCACTACTTCTCCCGAGAGTGGTAAAGGTAATTGACAAAACTATTCCCAGCAAAGGAATACATCACAAAAGAGTCTCATGAGTGAATTAGCTAGAGAGGATGAAAAATCAGACACACCTCATGTCCACTAATACGGATGCGAGAATGATGTGGGGAGGAAGACAAGTCGACCATATCCTCACGACTCCATACCCTCATGGGCGAGAGCACGAGAAAATGACTAACCATTGAGAGATTTTATGAGCTGTTCAAACGATCCAAACTGAATATTCCTTTCATTCTGATACCATTAAGCAAATCCCATCTTATACTCAATTTACGAAGGATTTATGCACGGTAGAAAGCGGAGTGGAAATTGTCAACAAGATCATGGTGAACAATCTACTTCCTAATTGGTTTCCAGCTTGCATAAGATACAAAGACCGGGTAGTCCCGCTATTTCACATAGTGGTAGGAGAATTGAGGATTGGGACATGCTTTAGTGGACTTGAGGCGAGTGTTAATTTGTTGCCTTGGTCGGTATACGTGGACTTAGGGTTAGGAGAATTAGAGGCAATTGATATCACCAGCCTTCAACTAGTGACCGTGGCATTGAGAAAACTCTAGAGGGATAGTGAGGATGTATTGGTCAAGTGGACAAATTTACTTCCCACATCGATTTTGTGGTGCTTGACACTTTCGACCTGTGAGAGAAGTGAACAAAGGAACTTCGGTTCCCGGTAATTCTTGATGAAGCCATTCTTGGCAGCGCTAATGCCATTATATTGCGGGGAGGCCTATTGACCTTTCATTTAGAACATATTGTTAATGGACTCTTTTCAATGTAATCAAAGGAATATAAATTGAATATAGTGTATTTGATTTATATGAATCATGCACGCACACAACCTACCTTTCATCGGTTGAAATGATATGATTTTCACGATCTCCGCTATATACACGATGACATAATAGCCACATTCAACACCTGATGGTTGCTTAGGACACTTGAGAAATGAATTTATAAGTTTTTATAAGATTCAAACAAATAAGATCTAATTTTATGAATTATTAAAAATAATGTGCAACTCAATATACCTTAATAGACTCCCAAATAAGTTTTTTTCTTGCAACTCGGTCAGCTTTAGTATCAGATATTTCTGAAAGTGCACTAATTTAACAAAGTATAATAATAGTGTGAGACTCAAATGTGATATAATTCTGCAAATTACTATAAAATAAAAGAAATAAATACTTACGTATTAACACCTTCAATCTCTTCTTTCCTAAACGTCCAATAGAATCACAAAAATATACTTTGTCCCCATGAGGGTCAATAACCACCAAGGAACAGTGATCCCTTCATAAATAAAATAACAATAATCAACAACTTAATATCAAAAATATCTATTTTCATTAAAAAAAACTACTTACCCAGAGTTATAAGGAGCTACAAATAATTTATCCACATAACAACGCTCTAATCTTTTAGCAATCAAATCTATTCGTGCTCCAGCCGATCCAGATTGTACAGAGATCTGTCCAGGGTCTATAAAGTCATACATGTTGAGCAGTTTTGATTTCTTGAGTTGGTTGTACAAATAGCTACACAAATCCAATTATTCAATTCCACAGTTTTTATTAGAAACTTGTAACATATAGTAATTGCATATGAAATGCAAAAATATAAAAATATCTTATTACCTCATATATGCACAATACAACTAGAAGTAATCTTCCATTGAGCAAAAGTTATCAATATCTTCTCGAATAATATACTGCACTGCTCATAATCAAAGACACCAAATATCCAATACCACAATTACGTATTGTATCTCCCCAAACTTTTGCAATGTGATTCTTAAATATGACAAACTTTCATAGACCCTTTTCGTTTTCTAATTGTAACTTTATGAATAAATTTTAGCCTGCTCATAATAATGAAATTCAATTCACATAATGCTATATAACAAATAGTTTATCATTATAAATTAATCATAAATTTATAGATAAGTTAAAAGGTTTAAGATACCTTGACTTGATCATCAACAACTAATGATCGAGCTTCATGCAACGTGATAACCAATAAAAATCTTTAACTTCACAGATCATCACCAATTGTTATTGGAAAGAGAGCATCATCATCAAAACAAATATCAATAGATACACCATAATTATGAATACCCAAAGGAACTCTATGTACAACAGGGTTTGGTGCTACATTCTCAATCACTGTACCATATCCAATTATATTAGTAATCGATTCTAATGCCTATTTGCATGGTTTTGCAATAACATTAGAAAATATAAGTACTATGAATTAAATAAAATGCTACAAATATAAGGCAATCAAGAATAATGGGAAAAGGCAAAAGTCTATCTAGCAAGAGCTTAGAGAGTTACCTTTAAGTTGTTTCCCAACGATAGATAAATCAAATTCTTGGCAATGCACGACCTATAGTTTGCCTTAAGAAAATTTGTTCAGGTGAAAGGTGACTCCAACCTATGACAAAGCATTTTCAAAGAGGTCAAAATCATTCAATATATATAAAGAAAATTTTTAAAAAAAACCAAACGACTTCAGAGAGAATACATTCAAGATATGTTTCAAAATCTACACTTAAAAAAATTTTCAAAACAACCAAATGGCTTCAAAAAAAAATTTCAAGATATTTTTTAAGAAAATTTTCGAAACTGAATAGCTTTAGAAAAACAATTTTGAGAATGCATTCAAGATTATATTTGAAATCATGCATTTAAAAATTTTTCGAAATAACCAAATCACATCAAATAAAATTTTTGAATACGACAATAAAAGAAAATTTTCGAAACCTGCCTCAAAGGAAGTTTCGAAATTTTCATCAAATGGTTAAACTACATAAAGAAATGTTTCGATATTACACCAAAGAAATTTCAAAATGATCATTATCGGGAATACATTTCAAAACAAATGTTGTTTGAAATTTGTTTTTGAAGGAAAATACATAGAAGAGTGATGAAGGTTGAAATGAGGGTACCTAGTACCGCATGACGAATGTTGGAAGGCCTCCAACTAACAAATGGCTGTGCCAGCCAAAGAACGATCTTCTCGCAGCAAGCAGCATGGTAATGGATTTTGGCAAAGGAATGACCAAAATCATGCTCCTGCGCCGACAGCGGGGTGGCGAAGGAAAGATCAAACCTTGCGCCGGACAGACGATCGGGCGCTGGTGAAGAGGTGTAGCAACAGATGATCGACTAAACAAGGAGACGGTACGGTGGAATCGAAAGCACGCCGGAGTAGAAGCAAAGAATACGGCGAATAGAACTCACGGCGTCATATCGCCGATATGAATTCAGACGCGGATTGGCGGCTTGAGAAGCCAAGGTGAGATCGTCGATATCGCCGATCCCCGCCGACTGAAAGCAAGTGGCGCGACGAACGGTGGAAGCAAAGGCCGACTGCGACTTCGACAACGCATTCGTTGATCGATGGCGCCCCATCGAGCAGTGCCGCAGCAAAGGTCGAGGCGACGGCAAGTATCGAATGGATGGAGAAAGGAAGAAGGGAAAAAAAAATCTTTTTCCAGAAAGGGTTGAATTAGGAAAGTCAAAATAGACTTTTAGGTACCGCATCATGGGCCTAGAACTGAATTTTAGGTCTCATGTGGGAGATTAGACTACGGCTTCATTAAAAATATAGTTTTTTATATCATAATATAATATAAGACTAGGCTTAATTAATAACATATTCTTTTTATATTATAAGATAATATATGACTTAGGTTTAATTAAAATATAGTCTTTCATATTAAAAGATAATATAAGACAATGTTTTTAATTATGATGCACTGCTTAATTTATGAAAAATTGTGAAAACGTAGTCTAAAATATTAGACTACATTTATTACTAAAAACGTAGTCTTTTTCCTAAAACCAACCGTAGTCTATTTAACTTTTTTTAGTAGTGGACATTTAAAAATGTCATTATTCATCATCTTTTTTACGCATATAATTTTCATTTTTATCATTATTATTAATCTCTTTACCTACGTCTAAAGTAATTAATATATGTATATCATATGATATTTATATTAATTGAAATAGAGAAATTGTCAATAAAATATGCATACTTTGTAGCTACAATTTGTTAAAAATGTTGGCACAAATAAATTTGTAGCTACAATTTATTTAATTGTTGGTTATATGTCACAAACATAACAATGTTTGTTAAAATGTCGCAGAAGATGTCGCTAATATTTGCTCTATTGCACTATTTGTTAAATTATCTAAAATTATCAATTTAAAGTTTTTGTATTACAACATTTTATGGAATCGCTGCTAAATAAAGCATTATATTGTTTAAGTGATGTTTTACAAAAAACGCCGCCTTAATAATGTGGTTATAGGACCAAATTTGTCAGAGTGGTAATTGACAAAACTATTCCAACCAAGGAATCATCACAAGAGTCTCATAGTGAATTATTAGAGGATGAAAAATCGACACACCTCATGTCCCTGGGCTACGCATGGCAAAGATGATTAATCGTGAGGAAGACAAGTCCAACCATATCCCTCCACTCTCCATACCCCATGTGACCGGGAGCACCAAAGAAATGACTTAACCATTCGAGATTTATGAGTCAAGCCTAAACAAGTCAAACTGGAATATTCCTTTGTTATTGCAAATCCAATCTTATGCTAAATTTCTGAAGGATCTATGCACGGTAAAACGGAAATTAGGTGTCAACAAGGAGGCATTCATGACTGAACAATCTACTTCCCTAATTCTGAACAACTTTCCTCCAAAATACAAATTGTAGTCCACTATTTTATAGTAGTAGGAAATTCAAAGTTGGGACATGCTTTAGTGGACTTAGGGGCGAGTGTTAATTTGTTGCCTTATTCAGTATACGTGGACTTAGGGTTAGGAGAATTAGAGCCAACCAATATCACCCTTCAACTAGCTGACCGTAGCGTGAAAATCTGAGGGATAGCGGCGATGTATCGTCCAGCGGACAAATTTTACTCCTCGTCGATTTTGTGGTGTTTGACACTGTACCGTGGTGAACCAAGGAACTCAGTTCCCAATAATTCTTGGTCGACCATTCTTGGCAACTGCTAATGCCATTAAGGCATTGTAGGGGGAGGCCTAATGACACTTCTATTCTCGGGGAACATGATCGTTAATCCGAATATTTCAATGTAATCAAAGGAACGGGATGGTTAAGACATGTGAAATTAATATGATCGACTCCGTGGTACAAAAAAATACCTGATAATGTTTCACATGATGATCCTCTTAAGTCATGTCCGGGTCAGCCCGAATTGGGAGGAGGAAGGACCACTGGAGTCGCAGTTTCTCCACTCTATAATCGAAAGCATAAAGATGTATTTAGTTAACAGTGGGCACCTAAATTTGAACCTTTACCGCCAAATGAGGATATATACGCCTTCGAGGAGAAGCCACCTGCTTGAGCTAAAACCTTACCAACACATCTTAAATATGCATTCTTAGGGGAGCAGACACTTTTCCAAGAATCATATCTTCCTCATTAGACGCGGACTCAAGAAACTCAACTTTTGGAAATATTGAAAACCCACATGTGGACTGCTTTAGGTTGGACAATTGAAAATATTAAGGGAATTAGCCCCTTGATCTGCACACATAGAATTCACTTAGAAGAGGATGTCAAACCTTTTAGGCAAACTACGAGACGATTGAACCCAATAATGAAAGAAGTGGTGAAAAAGGAAGTTTTAAAACTTTTGGATGTAGGGGTTATCTACCCTATTGCAGATAGCAAGTGGGTTAGTCCAACACAAGTAGTTCCTAAGAAGTCTGGAGTCACAGTAGTTGCCAATGAAAATAATGAGCTTATTCCTACTCGTGTCACCTCAGGATGGAGGGTGTGCATAGATTATAGGAAACTTAATGCGGGCACTAGGAAAGACCATTTTCCTCTTCCGTTTGTTGATCAAATGTTAGAGAGAGTTGCAGGGCATGAATTTTATTGTTTTCTTGATGGGTACTCAGGGTACAATCAAATTGAGATAGCTTTGGAAGATCAAGAAAAAACTACATTCACTTGCCCTTTTGGTACCTTCGCCTTTAGGAAGATGCCTTTTGGACTGTGCAATGCAATCTCGAAATTTCCAACCATGCATGACGGAATTTCGTGACATGATAGAAATCATTAGAGATTTTCATGGATGATTTCAGTTTTTGGTGACTCGCTCGAGAGTCATGAAAATTTACGTAAGGTTTTGTAGAGGTGTCAAGAAAAATCTTGTGTTAAATTGGGAGAAATGTCACTTCATGGTAACACACTAAAATCGCTTTAGCCACATCAGATCAAAAGATGGAACTAAGTTGATAAGGCCAAGTCAACTAATTTCCAACCTCCCTATTCCTAGCGTTAGAGACATAAGGTCATTCTTGAGCCATGCTGGTTTTTATCGAAGGTTTATAAAAGATTTTAGTGCTATAGCCCGGCCCTTATGTACTTTGCTTGCTAAAGATGTCCCTTTCACATGGTCGCAAGCTTGTGACACTGCTTTTGCTAAGCTCAAAAACATGCTAGTGTCACCACCAATCATGCGGTCTCCTAATTGGGACCTCCCACTGAGATCATGTGTGATGCTAGTGATTATGCCATA